>CM076582.1:1407166222-1407507455 GCA_034641835.2 Pinus albicaulis
CCCGTCAACATAATGATAGATCACATCAGTTTAAAATAATTCTTTACCCAGCCAGATTGAAATTCTAAACAAGCCAGGTGGTTAACTTTTCTTAGTGAGTTTGATATGGAAATCAAACACATTAAAGGAAAGGAAAGGAAAAAATTTGATGCTTTGAGTAGAAATCCTCAGCAAATATTGAAATATGTATGGATTAGTTTGAAATTTGATGTAGAAGAACAAACTCATGGAGTGTTGTTGAAAGATCAAAAATATGTAAAATTGCAAGAGAAATTACAACAAACTAAAATTGCAGGATATACCACAAACCATCAAGGAATGACTTATTATAAGCAAAATATGTATATTCCTAATGTAACATCTTTAAAACATGAAATATTATATGAATACCATATGAGACCTTATGCAGCTCATCTTGGTTTTTAAAATTTTATTTCAGCATAAGGAAAAACATGTTCTGGCCATGCATGAAGAAATATGTAGCTGATTATTTGTCAAGGTGTTTGAAATGTCAACAGGTAAAAGTAGAACATTAGCATCCTGCAGGACTATTGCATCCTCCCCTTTTTCTAGAATAGAAGTGGGAAGTGGTTTAAATATACTTCATTACCATATTTCCATGAACTATGTATCAACACGACTCGATAATGGTAGTACTGGACACTCTAACTAAAGAAACAAACTTTTTGCCGATGTAGTATATATTTGGAAAAATGCAAGTGGCCAATTTGTTCATGAAAGGAATTGTTAAACTACATGGAATTCCAAAAATGATTATATTTGAAAGAGATGCCAAATTTACGTTAGTATTTTCGGAGACATGCTATGCATTTTTGTGATGGATAGACCCACAAAGTGGGAAGACTTTCTGCATTCGGAAGACTTTGCTTATAATAATTGTTATCAAGATTCTATTAATATGAGCCCTTTTTAAGACTTGTATGGAGATAAATTCCACACTACGCTGAACTAGAGTCAACCAGAGGACAGATTAATCCTTGGGCCAGATGCACTACATGAAATGGAGAAAACTATGAAGAGAATTCAGAAAAATATTAAAGTAGCTCAATATCGTCGAAAGAGTTATGAAGAAAAGAAAAGAATTCATAGGGAATTCAAAGTGGGATAACATGTCTATTTTAGTATTAACCCTCATAAAATCATATTATATGCTGGTAGTTGTGCCAAGTTAGCACTATACTACTATGGACCATTTGAAGTTTTGTAGGGAGTGGGGCCAATAGCTTACAGATTGGCTCTACCTAGTCAGGTTAAGGTTCATAATATTTTTCATGTTTTCTTATCGAATAAGTATGTACACGACCCTATTTATGTTATTGATTTGACTGTGATATAGGTGGAAACAGAAGGGGAATTTCTTCCATAGCCACTTCGTCTACCAGAGCAAGAAGAAATCGTGCTCTGAAATAGAACAATAGCTCAGGTGAAAGTGTAGTGGAGGCACTTTACACCTGAGGAAGCCACTTGGGAGCGACAATATGAGATGAAAGAGAAATATTCATTACTGCTTGTGTAATAGACAAAAATACTTGCAACATCAAGGACGATGTTTTTTTTTAGAGGGGGAATATGTAATATCCGTATTTTTTATCATTTATAGAAAAATAATAATCCTAAAGGTCAAGTGGACCTAAGGGAAAACTATATGTGGACATATTATTTTTTTGAATTAAATAAATGTGAAATTTTATTATTGTGCAAAGACTAGAGTAAATTTGGGACCAGGACTTGAAATCCATGAGGATGGAAAACAATTCAAAGACTTTCCCACAATTATCCAAAAATCCTAAGAGAAAAATAAAAATAAAATAAAAATGTTAGATGGGAGATAAGAATCTAATAAATGTGTCAGTAAAGTGCAAAGTTACTGGGATGAGGTGAGAATAAAACTAGAAAGAGGAAAAATCTAGTTTTAAAGAAGCTTTTATGGGAACAACAAAAGTAAATCCTAGGCCACTACAAGGAAAATACCCTCTAGCAGAGGCTATAAAGGATGTTTTTAGTGTTATAAAATTGGCCAAATTGTCAAAGAACATTTCCTACAACATCAATTTTCAGTAATGGAGGTTTTGGCGGAGCTTCCAACGAAATGTCAATGCAACTAAAAAAACTGGGTGGCTAGAGGTTATTACAATTTTTTTTTTCATCGGTGCACTATTCAGGTGTCAACGCACCGGTGAGCGTCATCTAGATAGTCGGCCAAGGGCGGTTGAAGGTGCATGCACCACACCATAAAAGTCTAAGATACAATGCACTGTACGTGATACAACGCACTAGGCTGTTCTAATTGGTATTGGGATTTGTGCAATTCCCATACATTGTATCAATGCACTGATTCATAGTATTATACAAATGCTCCAGTGCACAGTATCACACAAACACATCGAATGCTCTAATTCATATTAGTATTTGTACGGTCCCCATAGGTCGTATAGATGCACCGGTGAGCAGTCTCACATAAACGCACCGGTGTGTAGTATCGCACAAATGCACCAAGATTTATAATTGGTATTTGTATTTGTGTAGTTCCCTTAGGTCGTACAAATGCAACGGTGCACTTTATAATAAAAAAACACTGGTATATAGTAATTGACATGCACCGGTGTTCATTTTGTATTTTTTAGAAACATCGACCTGCGACAGTGCGTGTATTCTGATTTTTTAAAATTCATTTATTCATCAAAAGTTGACACATATGTTATAACAGTATTCATATCAATTAAATTTTTATTAGTGCATTTGAATATGATGTTGTGATTAATTTGTTATATCATATCATAATTATTGTGATTTTTTAAAATTCATTATTCATTAAAAGAGGACACATACATTATAATAGTATTCATATCAATTAAATTTTTATTACTGCATTTCAATGTGATGTTTGGATTAATTTGTTATATCATATCATCATATCATCAGATTTCACATGTATTCATTATAATATTTAATCATCCATAAATTTAATCAACGATGTTACATTTCACAGTGATAATGGAGAACACAATAGAATAAATTAAAACATATTTTATTATATATAAATCAATATGATAGTATTTTTCATACAAAATGGGACAGTTATTGGTATCCATTTGTCTTTCAATTGGGACACTATGTCCATTACATTAAACAGAATGTCTGATTTCACAGACAAATATTTCATAAAATACAACCCCTTGGTTTGATATCCAAATATAATGATCATCATTCTTCATTTGAACTATTGTCACTGCTCGAGCTACTTCCATGACTTGGGCTATTTTTATGAATTTTTTTCATGGTGTTTATTGTTTTCTTCTACTTCACCTTCCATCTACAAACATAAAAATAAACTGTAATGAGTGTATATAAATTGGTGAGAATAATGAAAATCACAATATTAAATAATATACATGAATGTAAATTGAAAATAAATGACGTACCATAGCAACAATTGACTGATGAACTATACACATTTTTTCAAAACCAAATTTCATGACATCTTTCAAGATTTCATCTGTTGGCGCAGTTCCATACTTTTCTTCCTACAAGTTTTATACTCCATAAAAAATCATATGTTTAATATAAAAGATTTTTGTGTTCTACTAATTATAGACGGAGCTAAGTAAAACAAGATCGATAGATGCTTACAAATTCCACAATTAATTTCTGATATGCCAACAAATACTAACAACCCATATTTAACCCAATGTCAATCAATTCTTTTGATGGTTCTTCTTTTTATATTAGCACATGTTTGAAGAAATTCAATGATGATTGTCGTAAAAGAACTTAAAATATAAAGAAATGAAATCTAGTTATGTTGTTACAAATATGTAACAATTTATGAGAAAATTAGATATCAACCTGTTTCTTCCCTGTCATCCCATTTTATGTGCTGAATGGGTTCCATTTTATTTTCTTTTCTGTAAGAAAATACTTGAAAATTAATATTTAATGCTAAATTTTTTATTTATTGTACCTAATGATAGAAAAATTCAACGACTACATATTACATTTGAAGCACTTTTTTGTCGAGATGGCTCCTCCTGCGATGCAATTTTGTCCATTTTTTTGCTCATCTCCTTATACACCTTTCTGGTCATTCCTACTAGCATATTTCTGAATCAACTCATTCATCTTTTGAGATTTTCATAATCTTCGTGATAATGTAAGATGAAAATAAACTATTAATTTTTATATTGATATATGAAAAGTAACTATATCAAAAGTGATATTTGTAAATGATATTTATAAATAATTCTAGAAAAACATTTAAAGGAATATTACTTTTTCATTCTTTCTTTTTTGTTGTTGTATGCTTTTTCTATTAAAAGTGTGACATGTCCCATTGACCAATTCTCTGGAAACTCTTCCTCTAGTTTAGATAAATTTTTGTTCTCGGAGTCATTGGATTGATTTTTGTATTGTAAGTGAAAATAACGCCTACACATTCATTCCACTAGTTCCCCCAAACATTTGTAAAGGTTTTCCCCCCTTTTGTTAACCTCCATCACCACTCCAGATGAGCTAAGGATGAATTCATTTTCATGTTCATGTTCTATTTTTTTTCTTTTCTTAGAAGATCATTCATTTTCAAAGTTATTGGTCCCTATAGAAAATTAAACATATGTGAATTAATAGATAGTTTGAAGCATGTTTTCTAATAATTTTAAGTATATTATTAATGAAAATTTTAAAAATAAACTAATATTGGATCGATGGTATTTTTTCATTCACCTCATTCATCCTTTTGCAATTTTTCCATCAAGATTTTATTCTCTTATAGTCCTAGATCATAAATAATCTTAACGAGCTTCATCATTTTGTGGCTCTACATGATACATAGTAAAAAATACATATTAGTTAAACTTACATATACTTCAAAAATAAAAAAAAATGTAAAGAATTTACAAGAAACTTTCATTTTTTCTTTTATTTGATGTGCTATCAGTATATTTGTTACTCGATATCTTGTCAGCCATTTACTTATCAATATGAAACCTGTATGATATCATACATTAATATATTTTATAAATAAATCATCAAATTTTCAGGTAAAAAAAAATAACAAGAAACTGAAACGCTTTTAATGTCGTAGGCATCGACCTCGGTGCATCATGTTCTTATAAACGCACCGCCAAAATGATATAAAAAATTGTACGGTTCTCTATCTCAACAAGGAGAACCGATGTGCTATATGTTAACCACTGCACTGATTAACACAGAAAAAATAATAAAAATCGCCTAGTGTTAGTTTTTGGAGCATATGGTGTCATGGAGGGGGCGGTGCAACGTCTTCTTATAAACGCCCCATGCAAACAGGAGACCACTGTACCATGATATTTTTTAACAAGGAGAACCACTGCTTTATATGTTACATGGTGCACTGATTAACACAAAATAAAAAATTGTTTTTTTTCTGAATAGTATGTGCATGGTATGCTATAATTAAATAGTGCACCGGTGCCCTATTTTACATATTGCACATGGATTGAAAAAAAATCAGTTTTTAATTCTTTTATCAAATAGTAGAAAGGGAAGAAACAATAATAATGAAGGGTTTAGGGTAAAATCGATATTATTTTGTTTCTTTTACTTTCTAAAAATGAATAATCAATTTAAAATTTTTACTTACTGCGTAAAAAATACTACAGAAAATGTAGAAAAAACCATAAAATTTAATCATGAGATCATTTGAAATTATATGCTACAGGGTTTGAATCGCTAGATGTTTGGAATTATGATTGTGAAAATAGTTCTTTCCGAAAATATTTCACTTCTCCATAGTGCTCTTGTGCTCTCGTGCTCTAGGTATGTCTCATGCAAATCTTTGGCTGAATTTTTTTACAAAAATAGTGAAATAATAAAAAAAAATTTGTATTTAAAGAATTTTTTTATGAAATTAGATTTTCGAAAATATTTTGCCACCCATTTTTCAATTTACCATTTTCTTTTCACTTTAAGAAAATAAAGTTGAGTTTTTTTTTTATTTGCGGCTTTTCGTTACCGGTGCGTCAATTAATAACACCGCACAGGTGCGTCAGTTTATAACACAACACCAGTGCTCAATAACTAAAACGCACCAGTATGGTTATCTATACATAAGCATAGATAACAATAACTCCATTTTTAAGGCACAAAATTTAATTTTAGATGTGTGTACTAAATTTTTTTGTTGATTTTGGTAAAATGCAGGGAGAAAATATCATAATTATATCAAATGGAAAATTCTTCAAAATCCATCTGGTTCCATAATATTTCTCAAATTTCATCGTTGATTTCTCCCTATCCATCTCGATACATAATATTTACTTCATATTTTATTTATATTTTCATTATCTAATTGAATTTATGTTTTTTTATCCATGTCAATCAACTTAATAAAATTTATAATGTATACAAATTTGTAGGTTCATGCAGACTCAGAATCGAGTTCAGATGCATAAAATATTCAAACAACTCCAAAATGTTGGAAGCTCTTATCAAGAGAAGCATACCACAAGGCGCATTTGGTAGATAAAAATGGATAGCCACTTCACCCTGCCAATTGTAATAATATTGCATCTTCTAGCCACAATCCTGGGACAATGATGGTAATAATAATTCTTTGGTATATGAATGTAATTATTTTAATTTCTAACAAATTAAACGTGCATTTTTAACGTTCTTACTAATTGATATCATAGATTTTGTACTAATCATGTTCAAATATATTTTTTGAAACTATTAGACTCTAGTGATGATGAGCGGCCTACCTACCATCTTCCATTGCACCCCACGAGAATTTAAAATCGAGAGAAGGTTGAATTAAGTGAAAAATAGGAGAGTAATGATACCAAGAATTGTTGAATCAACCACCGATTTAATTCCTGCTATGTCCAGATTCACCATTTAGGAATGACTACAACAATAGTAGTTCTTCACAACAGGGCAATGGCGGCAATCAAATAGAGGTTCGTATGGATGATTATTTAAGGGATTTGAAAATCATGGAGACAATGTTGTTAGATGCATTCTAAAACAATGATCAACTAGGAGATGACGCTCATATCCCTGACACCATTTTCGAAAGCCTTAAATTTGCTTCCACCACCCCTCTCTTTGTACCTAGCGGTCAGTCAAAGTCTACCCAGTTGGGGACAACGATGTTACTGTACAATTTGAAAGCAATGTTTGGCTTCTCGAATGCATGTTTCTCGAAATTTTTTTTGTAATTTACCATAAAGTCATCCCTTATATAGATTTGACAAATATAATCACACAATGAACATTAAAAATTGTAAATTTTATCAATGTTAATAATTATATCGGCATTAATGTACATTTAATAATTTCCATGATCACCAACTATAGGTTATTCAAAAATAAGGTTCTTTCAAGTGATAATGTGTTGCCCGGTATCTTCGAAGAGGCAAATAAATTATTGAAAATGTTGGGTGTTGAGTACATATCATATCTTGCATGTCCAAATTATTATATTCTATATAGAGGAGAATATGTAGGGAAGGAGATATTTCCTAAATGTGGGTATGACAAGTATGATAAATAAAAAAACAAGGGTAAATCATGTGGTCCTCCTTTTAAGATATTGAGGCACATGCTTATAATCCCCAAGATTCAAAGGCTCTTTCGTTGCAAATAATTAGCTATGTTGCAGGGATGGCATGCCTCACACAGAACTGCGTTGGAAGTTTTTCGAATCCCAAATGATTCTTGCCATGAAGCATATAGAGGATACATGGCCCGAAAAATTCAAGGATGACATATGAAGTCTACGACTCAGCATAGCCATGGATGGTGTCAACCCATATTCCCTCCAAAACACCAACTACTCTGTTTGACTTGTAGTAGTGATCAATAACAATATCCCCCTATGGTTTTTCGTAAAGAATGAACATCTTATGTTAGCTCTCATAGTCCCTGTTAGAGGACAATTGAAGAATATGGATATCTACTTACAACCACTGGTAGATGAATTGAAGGAATTATGGGATGGGATAAATGTATACAATGTATACGATGTATCAAGACCCATCACAGTAGAGAGGTGTTTTACATTATATGGCATATGTTCTGACACGATACATGATTATCCAGGTTTAGGAGTTTTCTCTAGTAAATTACATGTTTATTGACTTGTTTATATAAGTAACAATATTATTTCACATATTAGTTATTTAATTCGTTATAATTGTTTTCTTCATGATATTCTTTAACGTGCCATCCATATAAACTGTATACAATAATCTCACAGGTCTTGTAACAAAAGGGTATTTTGGATGTAAATGTTGTGGAACTTCTCTGAAATCTAGATGGTCCAACGACCTATTAAAGTGAGTGTATGATTGCTCCAGGGTGTTCCTCTCAGAAGAAAACCCTTACAAAAAAGCATCATCCTCTTTCAATGGTAAAAGAGAGAGAACCCAAAGGCCTCCAATAATGACACCAACTGAATGGCTTAGAGGATATGAGAAAGGTAAGGAGAAGGAGTTCATAGAAATGATTGATTCAAATGGGGAGCCTATGTTCGATGATCCAGAATTCTTTGACACCTATGTTGAGAAATTTCCCACTGGGATGAAAAGGAAATCTATCTTTTATAACCTCCCATATTGGGAGCATATTAAGATTACTGACTTATTAGATCCCATGCATATATTTAAAAAAATTTCATCTTTTTTATGGAGGCACATATCATATAAAAAAATGGACACATTGGCTGTTAGGAAAGATCTTATTACTTCAAAAACTAAAAATAAGCATTGGCCAAGACAATTATAAATTACCAGATGAAAGGAAGGCACTGGTCCCTATAATTCATGGTATTTCAAAGAAGCTGATTTCCCATGGATTTTAAAGAATATGATCTTTATTTGGAAAAGGAAGTTATAATGGGTGTGAGGGTGTCGTAGTCATACATGTATTCACTACGACGCTGCTTCACCATGGATGAACATTTGTCAGGGTTGAAATCACATGACCCTTTGAATATTATAAGAGTATGTATAATGTCAAAAGCATGATTTAATTATTTTTTAATTCAACAAATTTTGTCCCTTGCAGGGATCATAAAGCATAACTAATTCTGTATATTGTTGCACGTGTTTATAACTTTGCAATGTCATTATCCTTTTTTCATGCATGGGTGTGTGAAACATGAATTCCCTCAAGGCCTAGGCCGTTCCATATCTTAATTATCTCCATTTTTACATTGTCTCATGTCAAAGGAGATTCATGTGTCTACCATTCCATGGTGGTGTCAAGAGATAGTTGAGATTCTTTGTATGTTTGAGAAGGAACTACCGACGAGTTTCATGGACTTGCAAGTTCACCTTCTAATCCACATAGTGGATGAGGTTGAATTATTTGGGGTGGTTTCTTGTCATTTGATGTTCTCCTTAGAGTGGTACAGGAATAAATTGAAAGGTTTTGTTCGACAAAGGGAAAAAATCGAGGGGTCTATGGAAAAGAGGTACATATTGTATGAGTATTTCTATTATGCCACTGAGTACATCAAGAAGATCAACAACGAACAAGGTGTAGTGATTTGGGACGATCAAAGGGAGGAAGACAAAAGAGAAGGGGAGATTCTGCAAACAAATGTTAAAAGCGCTTGATAAAGAGTAAGTGACTTATAATTTTTCAAATTTACACAAAGTAAATATTAATGTTGAACTTTGATATAATTTATATTTTTTTATTTATGTATTTTATAATGTTGGTTTCATTTCATCAACGAATGTAGAAATTGAAGAAATCAATAAATTCGTTCTTTACGATTCCGAAGAGACACAACCATGGGTCGCATTATACAAACAAAAGAGGATGAAATGGGATAGCGACAGGAAATAATTCGGATGGTTGAATGGTAGAAGTGTGCCTTATCCCGATCATTTAAAAGAAAATATTTCAAAAATATGTCGCAACACATGGGTTGTTTACCAAGTCAGAGAGAAATACGGTGGAACAATCATTACCTGCGTGCTTAACAAGATGTCGTAAATGTAGGGATTTGGTGCACCAACTTAGTAATAATATATTTAATTTATATGTACATTTGAAGCTTACTAATGCACCTTTCAAATGTAATTACATCTATATTTGATATTTTAACTATTGGGTTATTATAAGACCCATGACAGTATGATTTTTAAATTTTTTATAGGTTCATTTGTTCCCATCTATGTGGGCAATCGACACCATTTTCGCATAGAAAATGTTGATGATGGATGAATGACACAAGACTATGGAGTGTAAGTCGAGTTCGATTAATCTACTCAATCTAGCCACCGTGATAAAAACCTAGTATGAGGGACGTTAGGTTATGTCGGAAAGATACAAGAGATCATTGAATTGAATTTCTCTTCTTTCCAACGTGTTATTTTTAGGTGAAAGGGGTGAGACACCTTTGATCGGAATAATGTAAAGGAATATCGCGATAGTAGGCTGATATGTATCAACTCTAGAAAGATGTAGGATGAAGGGAAGGAGCCCTATGTTTTGCCCAAACACTGCAACCAGGTGGTTTTTTACCCAGATGAGTTAGATACGGATCGGTGCTTCGTATTGAGACATGAAACTAGATCAAAGATTTTTTTTTAAAACAATAATGTTATCATGCCATGCAAGTTTGAAGATAACGAGGGTGATCATGAGAACCGAGAGTGATATGGTACATGTGTTATTTCATAAATATGTATACTTTTTAAGATGGGTTTTTATAAAGAAGACGACATAATTACCTTATAACATATAATAATATTTTTTTCGAAACATGATAATATGTATTTTGAATAAATTGGTAATTTTCATTGTGTTAATGTTAAAATCAATATTTCACTTGATAATTTGCAATTATGTCTATCTCAAAAACAATGGCGTACAATCTAAAGTTCTTTTTTTTGTATGTAAGATCATAATAAAATAATTATAATTCTAAAGTACATGAATTTATTTGCATGATTTTCTAAGCTTTATTATGTTACAAAAATTCATATTATTTTAGATTTATTATTTTACAATTATTTACAAGTTTACAAGTTTACAAATACAAAAATTTTAATAAAATCATTTCGCATTAATATAATTAAAATTTTCACATTAATACAATTAAAATTTTACAAATATTTTACATACAATTAAAATTAAAATTACAGTTACAATTTTAGAATTTTACATACAATTACAATTACAATTAGAATTTTACAATTACAATCATTTCACTATAACACAATTAAAATTTTACAAATATTTTATATGCAATTAGAATTAGAATTAGAATTACAATTTTAGAATTTTACATACAATTACAATTATAATTTTAGAATTTTACATAAAATTTACAATTACAATTACTAATAAACTTTTATAATTACAATCATTTCACATTATTACAATTAAAATTTTACAAATATTTTACATACAATTACAATTAAAATTTTAATTACAATTACAATTATAGTTACAATTTTACAATCTCACATACAATTAGAATTAAAATTAGAATTAGAATATTCACAATTATAATTTTACAATTTTACATACAATTAAATTATAATCATTTCACATTAATACAATTAAACTTTTATAAATATTTTACATACAATTACAATGACAAGTACAATTTTACAATTTTACATACAATTACAATTAAAATTACAATTACAATTTTTGAATTTTACATACAATTAGAATTAATATTACAATTTTACAATTTTACATATATACAATTACAATTAAAATTACAATTACAATCATTTCACAATAAATTAAATATTACAATTACAAATACAATCAAAATTTTAGAATTTTACATAAAATAAGAATTAAAATTAAAATTTTACATATATACAATTACAATTAAAATTACAGCTACAATCATTTCACAATAAAATAAATATTACAATTAAAATTAAAATTTTACAAATATTTTACATATAATTACAATTAAAATTACAATTACAAATACAATAACAATTTCACAATTTTACATATAATTAAAATTCAAATTTCAATTACAATCCCGACATAATATTTGATAAATATAATGATTTAATATTAAATTAAATAAACATCATGATCATGATAACCATCGTAGAAATATCATATTCGACTAAAAAAACATTCAAATTCGCTAACATCATCTAATCATCGTGATCATGATAATCTAACAAAACACAATTAGCATTGTATAACATCATCACAACACAAACATCAAATATACATCTCATGTCAAGTAACTGCTATCACATACTCATCTATCTGCAAGTTGCACATTAAATGAACATATCTAGCATGACTAAACAATATACACATCATGTTGATCACCAACATGTAAATTAAGTACAACTACAATATGAACATAAAATACATGGGACCATATATATATATATAACTTCAAAAATATACAACTATAATATAAATGTCAAATATCAGTTGGTTGTACATCATCAATAGTAGTACTAGTCGAGGCTTGATAAGTCAATGGTGCAACCTCGACAAGATCAGATAGATGTCGATCATCATCACGTGCCTTCTCATCTGGTGGTGCCTCATGATGATCACGATCAACTATCGGCTGCTCATGATGACTCGACATGGTTGATGGTCCAGCCTGCTCATGATCATGAGTACTGTTGGATGCTGCAGGTTGTTGATCATGATGACTCAACGTGGATGCTCTAGCCTACTCATGATCATGAATTTTGTATGTTGCAGGCTGAGAAGGCTGACACAACGCAGATGGCTGAGCCTGCTCTTCATCATGATTGTTGGTCGATGATGCAGGCTTCTCATCTACAACAAGAGGTGAACGATAATCACTCCCCTGATCATGATCATGAGATGATGCATCACTGCTCGACTATCGACTTACTATGTCTCAACCACGCCTATGTTTTAGGGCACTCCTCAACTACATAAATAAGCTCATAGCTCCTAAGACATGCCGCATTAGGGTGAACATGTCACGCGGAATTCCCTTCACATCTATACCAGCCTAGCATCGGCCTACATCTCTCTCATAGTGGTGGGCTTGACTCCCACCTCCACAAATAGTGCACAGAGTTGGTCGCCCAACTCCATCCTCCATCTACTGTGAGGCCTACACCTAGCAAAATGTGGTACCGGTGCACCATGATGACCAGTTCTGTCTACACCGGCCTGATCATTGGCATCTGCCATATCATGATCATCATCAAGATCTAAACCATGATCATTTGGTGGCAGTGGTATCTCATCGAAATAAAATGACCCAATGTCTACAAATTATATATAAGTACACAACAATAATTAGACAATTTCGTTAAATAGTTTAATAAAAACAGATTAAAGAACATGTTAAAATAAATTTAAATAAGAAAGAAATATTACCTGTATCATCTGGCAGCTCATCATCTGTGAAGAAGATGTTGGCACACCCTCTCCAATCCAAAATAGCATATGGAAATGGGACCAGAACGAAGGGATTCTCATCAACACTAGCAAGAAACTATAGTGCATCATGCGATATCCTCACAGAAAACTCTAACTCGCCCCTCTTGGGAATTATCTGTCCCCAAATCTACATTTTTACATCCAGCATCGATCTATGAGGCTGCTGAATAAAAGTAAGACTCTTCTTTGGAAACATCTCAGAAAATAAAAAAAATAGCTCTGAAGAAAAAGGGAACTTCACCCTCCCTTGTGCCTGAGCATGACATCCATCGAAATATTTACATAATTGCTGCAAAAAAATTGCACACCACCTCACAAATCATGGTTCCTATAATAAATAACCAACACAAGATAGAAGCAGGAAAATAATGCATTGCTCGTGTTGGTATGGTGTGAAATGGTCGAAATCAATAGTGAGAGGCACCTCACCTCATCTCCACCAAATGAAGCATTACATAACTGACCTCCAGAGACCTAAAAATCTAAAGGATACAACATATCTACGCTAATGTATATCTGGGAGTACACTAATTGACTCCCTGTTGCATAGCCAACGGGGACCTATGGGAACAAGGGAAAATACACCCCTCTCCTCGATAGTCCAGTAATGAGATAGATGTCCTCCTAAGTGGGCGCATACCACTATTTAGGAAGAACATAGAAAGCCTCTAGGTGGGCATTCCACCTGCAGATAAGATGTTGCAAAAACAAACCATGGTCCTTTAGGGATGTAGCCTCCTCATAAAACTTGAGGAGGCCTATTTGTCTTAGGAGCCCCTGGGTGGTTGCTGTAATATGGCGAGGGTACGTATCTCTTTATCCCTCTCTCATTCCTTCCTCAGGCGAACCATGTTATACTGGTTTGCCTGTTGTTGTTATTGTTCCCTCTCTTCTTTCCTTTGACATTGCTGGATTTTTGACATATTAAATTTTTTTTTTATTAAATAAGACCTGTATTTAGGAATATACATATATAATGTTTTTTTTAAAAACAAAAAAAAACAGTCAGTGCACCACAAAAAATAGGCATGCATCGGTCACGGTGCGTCTTTTTTTGTTGCGGACCGAAGGCAGTATAACTAAGAATTTGCAGTGCACCAGAGGTGGTGCACTTGAAAATTTTCAACACACTAGCCTCTTGGAATTATTACAATATCAACAGTGTGGTGGTATAACAGACCAGACCATTGACTATGTACCAGTGTTGGGAGGGCGGTGCGTTGACCAAACTATACGGCCCAGGGCGTATAGTTCGGGAAGTGCATTGGCCTCCTGACATCACTACATAGTCAAGGGTGCGGTCATTTACATGACCACACCATTGACTATGTCAAGTTCGAGGGGGGTGGGGGGGTGCACTCACTAAATTACCTTCCTCGGGGCAGATATTTCCGTCAATGCACCGCATTCCCACAACTCAAGATGCTCCATGGTGCAGTCAGGTAACCGACCACACCAAAAAAATTTTAATTTTAAAAAATCATAGTGCATTGTTTTGGTACTACCCCGGAACCAGTGTGGATACCGTTATCACCGGTCACGGTGCGGCCTATAAATTTACAAGTAGCACCGCAAACTGGTGCGAGCCGAATATCACAAGTGCACCACGCTGGAATTAATTATGTTTTTTAAATAAGGCCAATTTTAAGCTATTTTGAGAAAACTAATATGCTAAAATGTTTAATTATGGAAAAAAAGGAACATACCTGTACATTTCGCCATCGAAGAGGCATATTGGCTGCAGAATTTTCAAAACTAAATTTGGCCACCATTTTGCAAAATTTTAAATGGAGATGGTGGGAAATGGACAACAATAGTGCATATAATGGGAGAACTGATGGTAGGGCGCATCACACGAGGTAAATTTTCACCGGTGCTTGAGAGATCTGGAGCACTAAAAAGTTAAAAATGCGGATTCTTGGCCATAATGTTTTTTTATTTAACCATGTTCTAGTGCGCAAGTTATATAGGTGCACAGGTGCTGTTTCTTAAAACCGCATCAGGTTGTTTTAGTTTTGCTGTAGGTTTTTATGATGCACTGGTGCAGAATATTTGTAAAGCATTGGTGCACTACAGTAATGAGATGCACCAGGCGGGTTTGTACAGATCGTACAGTGTCCTATTGTGCTAATGTTTTGGCGGACCATTGCTTTCCCTAGTTGAACGCACCTATACGGTTTAGGATGATAAAAGCACCAGATGCAAAACATCTGCAAAAACCTCCACCAGCCAATATCCTCTAGTAACCTCCGCTAAAAATGGATGTATGGATATTTTTATAAGGGGTTCCTCAAAAACATCCGCTAGAGGGTATTTTCCTTATAGTGGGCTAAGGAAAAACAACATAAAAAATTAACTGGACATAGTTATGGAAACATGTTGAGGGAAATAAAGCTTAAATAATCTATTCCTAGTGAGACAAGGGGTTGTTTACACAGAGGACGAATTGGTCTCTGCTCGGGGGGAGTTGTGGATTAAGCTCAAGGTTTGGAGGAAAATACTCTTTACCAAATTGGTATGCACAAACTCTGATGTTTATGGTTTATTAGAAATTATAGAATTCTGATGTAATTAGAAATGAATATATTTTTATGAATTTTGACTGAAAGTTTTGTATATTAACTTCATAAGCTATGTTTAATATGTTGTGATTAGTTCATAAATAAAGAAGTGTCATATGTATTTAACATATATTAAACATACGAGTGAAGTTAATATTTCTATATAGCTACATAGACAAAATATAATTTAGGGACAAATGAATAGAATCTCTAAACCTTGGTTAAGGGTCTAAAACTGTTGTTTAAGTCCATCTAAATATCTGAATTGTCATTGAATAACTACAGTATATGAGCCAATAAACTAATGCAACTCAGCTATAGGAATAACAGATAAAATTCTAAATAGAAAATAGTTAAGATAGATCGCATGAAAATAAATAGAAGTCTGAATGATAAAAAAATTACTTCATGTTTAAAGTATAGAATGTTGTCTTGTAGTAAATAATTTCTATGCTATGCATATTTATTCATACAGTAATAAACATGTATTGAATAGAAATGTATTAAAATACATATCACAATCCTTTATAGATATGAATATCCTATAGAGGTGATGAGGATTAAAACTATTTTATAGGCCATTCCAATATGAAATTTTATACAATAGCTAATTACAAAGTATCTCGTTCATCCCATAAATTACAGATACAAAGTATGGAAGTGAAAATAGTAAACATATAGAAGGGTGGTATAGCCTTCCATTTTTCATAATGACCAACCTGAAATAAGGGGAATTAATCATCAGATGTGTTGGTCATTGGTTGTAAGGAAATGTAGCAAAAATTAAAATTAATAAAACCAACCTGCAACCAAACATATGGGTGGAAGTTAGAAAATAAAATTTAGGGAATAGAATATGAAAAACATATTAATTATACATGTATTATAATATTAATAACACTTGTAAGAGTAGCTTCAACGTTGAAGGTATTCATGTATATATTCATTAAAAAAATGTTAATACAAGAAGATGTACAAAACATAATTAAATTCGTATTTTAAATCAAATCCAAAGAAGTTGGAAAATCTATACTGACCTGAGTAAATAATTGTATATTCATATAGCTTGAATTAGATTAGTTGAGGAAGATATGGAAAATCTGGGAAAGAGGATTTTCCATAATTAAACTCAGAAGAAAAGGATTATAAAAATTTATAATCAAATGTTTTATTCCAATAAATCTAAATGAATAGAGTGTAAAATGAATTATAAATATAATTTTGAGAGTTTAAAAGCATAGTGAATTTCAATTCAGAAACTGTATAACTTTATATGGGTTAAAACTCTATTATACAGGGTTGAGGCATATATATGAAAAATAATTTTAATATTTTGTATAGTTAAATATAGCCATATGAAAACATATAGACATATATAATGAGGAAATCATTGAGTCATTTTGAATCCAAATGTAACTTTGTAGATTAATCCGAATTGGATTTCAAACAAAAATCCTAAAGAAACATATTACAGAGAAGATTCAAATTGTATCTCTTCCAAACCTCAGATTCTGATATATACTACTAATTCTAGGAGAATTGAATTCTAATTATGAGTTAGGAGTGCAATAATAAGAAATGAAATAAATCTTACTAATTCAGTGGTGAAGGAAAGCTCTAGTGCAGTATGCACGATAGGCAGGCTCATATCTCAAAAACCTCACTCTCAAAGTGAACCCTTATTCAAATATGCATATATACAGCTAATTGAACAAATAAAAGAATGGAAAATTAGATAACATAGAAGTAAAATAGGTTTGAAGCAGTAACAATATACTTTTAATCTAACCAGAAATTCGATAACCTATCTTCCTAAAATTATTGTGAAGAGAAAAATGTATCAATCAAAGACCTCAATTTAGTAAAAATCGAACTATGAGGAATCAATTTGGGGAAATTAGTGTTCTAGTGAACTTTAATGAAAAATCCATATTATACCTTTAGGAAATCCGTATAATGGGAAATTACAAAACCAATCCAAATTATGGAAAATTCCCAAGACAATTCAAAATAATAATATAGAGAACCAAATACATATGGGTCTAATTGAGCAAATTGGGGGAAAATCACTTTTCTAACCATATGAATTGGGAATAGACAAACAAACGAAATATATTTACAACTAAAACTAGAAATTTAATTTCATGAAATGGGAAAATTCATATATTACGAATACTAACTTAGAATTCCGAGAAAATAAATCTCAAGACAAAGTTCAACTCTAAAGATTAAGGTCGTTACCTCTACTCTAGCTGTAGAAATTTCTCGAGAGACAAATCATAACTCAACAATAATATAAGGCCATAAAAAACCTGCAAACGATAATTAATTTCATTAACAAGTGTAAAACTATAATGATATTTCATCATAAATATACTACATTGACAGAGATGTGGAATAAAACTTGTAGTGAATAATAATGTGAAACCAAGATAAATAGTGGGGTTTCTTACCTAAAAGACGATTGTATATTGCAGAAGGTATAGAAACACATTCGGTTTGACTCCAGTAATTTCACGTAGGAGAGGATAAGTATGGACGAGGTAAGAAAACCTTTCTTACTTGAAATTGTCTAAACCTCATTGTAAAAAAAATGGAGAAAAAATCTTGGTGCATGGCTAACACCGAAGGAAACTTGATAAAATTAAATGCATAAATGAAACGTTAGGATCAAAAACCCTAGTCGTTCAATGTATTGAAAAAACCATAATCGATCTACACTATTGAGGCAAGCCATGATCTACGATACACGCGTCCTTGGACCTTACGGGAACCATCTGAAAATTAGGTGAGAAATAGAATGGCATTATTATGGCAGGTTAAATGAAGTGATAAGGAGTTAATACACCTGAAACCATCCCATCCTTTCGATACAAATTATATAGATATTTCAACCAGACTCAAATGTGACATAATGTATGTTAAATTGCATGTGTGATATGGAATGGTAACATAGTCATAAATGTTATGGGAGAGTTACATTCCAGGTTATGAATATGAGAATATATATTATATATATGCTATGTGGGAAATTATATATATATATATATATATATATATATATATATGTTTTGAATTAATACATAGATATATTCATATACATAAATCCTTAGTCAATGATAAGGTATAATTAAATGGGTTCATTCCCTTAATAACAAATGATTAGTTTTTTCCATTAGTACAAAAAGATAATGCTTATATGGGTGAGGTAATATTTTAATTATATTGATGTTTAGTAGTATAAGTTTTAATTTAAAATTAAGTACATAAAATATTATGTATGTTAGTAAACCTAACAAGATCTCTTGATAGATCAACCACCGCAACTACAAGAAGCCAAAGTTGTAAATGAATTGAATAAAAACAAGAAATTTTAATACAAAAATTGAAGTTAAAATAAAGAAAACTATAGTTATATTAATAAGTAAAATTATTCATGACGAACATATTGGAGAAAACATGACCAGAATTACTATAAACAGATTCATTTTTTTTTTTTGGAAAGTGGAGTTGTTACACCACTAAAGAATTTGGGACAAATTATCCCTCATCTCACTCCTTTGTTTCTCATGGGATTACTTAGTAAAATTTTTTTATAGGATCTCCTACTCGCTTGTCTACTTTTAATCTAACAATATACTTTTAATCTAACCAGAAATTCGATAACCTATCTTCCTAAAATTATTGTGAAGAGAAAAATGTATCAATCAAAGACCTCAATTTAGTAAAAATCGAACTATGAGGACTCAATTTGGGGAAATTAGTGTTCTAGTGAACTTTAATGAAAAATCCATATTATACCTTTAGGAAATCCGTATGATGGGAAATTACAAAACCAATCCAAATTATGGAAAATTCCCAAGACAATTCAAAATAATAATATAGAGAACCAAATACATATGGGTCTAATTGAGCAAATTGGGGGAAAATCACTTTTCTAACCATACGAATTGGGAATAGACAAACAAATGAAATATATTTACAACTAAAACTAGAAAGTTAATTTCATGAAATGGGAAAATTCATATATTACGAATACTAACTTAGAATTCCGAGAAAATAAATCTCAAGACAAAGTTCAACTCTAAAGATTAAGGTCGTTACCTCTACTCTAGCTGTAGAAATTTCTCGAGAGACAAATCATAACTCAACAATAATATAAGGCCATAAAAAACCTGCAAACGATAATTAATTTCGTTAACAAGTGTAAAACTATAATGATATTTCATCATAAATATACTACATTGACAGAGATGTGGAATAAAACTTGTAGTGAATAATAATGTGAAACCAAGATAAATAGTGGGGTTTCTTACCTAAAAGACGATTGTATATTGCAGAAGTTATAGAAACACATTCGGTTTGACTCCAGTAATTTCACGTAGGAGAGGATAAGTATGGACGAGGTAAGAAAACCTTTCTTACTTGAAATTTTCTAAACCTCATCGTAAAAAAAATGGAGAAAAAATCTTGGTGCATGGCTAACACCGAAGGAAATTTGATAAAATTAAATGCATAAATGAAACGTTAGGATCGAAAACCCTAGTCGTTCAATGTATTGAAAAAACCATAATCGATCTACACTGTTGAGGCAAGCCATGATCTACGATACACGCATCCTTGGACCTTATGGGAACCATCTGAAAATTAGGTGAGAAATAGAATGGCATTATTATGGCAGGTTAAATGAAGTGATAAAGAGTTAATACACCTGAAACCATCCCATCCTTTCGATACAAATTATATAGATATTTCAACCAGACTCAAATGTGACATAATGTATGTTAAATTTCATGTGTGATATGGAATGGTAACATAGTCATAAATGTTATGGGAGTTACATTCCAGGTTATGAATATGAGAATATATATTATATATATGCTATGTGGGAAATTATATATATATATATATATATATATATATATATATATATATATATATATATATGTTTTGAATTAATACATAGATATATTCATATACATAAATCCTTAGTCAATGATAAGGTATAATTAAATGGGTTCATTCCCTTAATAACAAATGATTAGTTTGTTCCCTTAGTACAAAAAGATAATGCTTATATGGGTGAGGTAATATTTTAATTATATTGATGTTTAGTAGTATAAGTTTTAATTTAAAATTAAGTACATAAAATATTATGTATGTTAGTAAACCTAACAAGATCTCTTGATAGATCAACCACTGCAACTATTAAGAAGCCAAAGTTGTAAATGCATGTTGAATAAAAACAAGAAATTTTAATACAAAAATTGAAGTTAAAATAAAGAAAACTTATAGTTATATTAATAAGTAAAATTATTCATGACGAACATATTGGAGAAAACATGACCAGAATTACTATAAACAGATTCTTTTTTTTTTTTTGGAAAGTGGAGTTGTTACACCACTAAAGAATTTGGGACAAATTATCCCTCATCTCACTCCTTTGTTTCTCATGGGATTCCTTAGTAAAATTTTTTTATAGGATCTCCTACTCGCTTGTCTACTTTTAATCTAACAATATACTTTTAATATAACCAGAAATTCGATAACCTATCTTCCTAAAATTATTGTGAAGAGAAAAATGTATCAATCAAAGACCTCAATTTAGTAAAAATCGAACTATGAGGAATCAATTTGGGGAAATTAGTGTTCTAGTGAACTTTAATGAAAAATCCATATTATACCTTTAGGAAATCCGTATGATGGGAAATTACAGAACCAATCCAAATTATGGAAAATTCCCAAGACAATTCAAAATAATAATATAGAGAACCAAATACATATGGGTCTAATTGAGCAAATTGGGGGAAAATCACTTTTCTAACAAAACGAATTGGCAACATTGTAGAACAGACAAACAAATTAAATATATTTTCAAATCGCAATGAAAGTTAATTTCATGAATGAAAATTACATACGCTATTACTGTTCTGGTTCCAAGAAATAAACCAAGACAAAGTTCTAACTTAAGGATTAATGTCACATTTACTTCTGTAATGAGAAATTTAATAATAAAACTGCAACCAACAACAATTCAAGGCCAAAACCTAAATTAGAATTAATTTCGCTTAATAAGCAGAAACTATAGCGATATTTCTCATCATAAATATACTACATTTATTATAGATGAATAAAATCAGAGAATAATAATGTAACCAAGAGGAAATAGTATTTCTCACCAAAAGACGGTCACACGTATGTATAGAAACACATTCGGTTTGACTCCAGTAATTTCACGTAGGAGAGGATAAGTATGGACGAGGTAAGAAAACCTTTCTTACTTGAAATTGTCTAAACCTCATTGTAAAAAAAATGGAGAAAAAATATTGGTGCATGGCTAACACCGAAGGAAACTTGATAAAATTAAATGCATAAATGAAACGTTAGGATCGAAAACCCTAGTCGTTCAATGTATTGAAAAAACCATAATCGATCTACACTATTGAGGCAAGCCATGATCTACGATACACGCGTCCTTGGACCTTATGGGAACCATCTGAAAATTAGGTGAGAAATAGAATGGCATTATTATGGCAGGTTAAATGAAGTGATAAGGAGTTAATACACCTGAAACCATCCCATCCTTTCGATACAAATTATATAGATATTTCAACCAGACTCAAATGTGACATAATGTATGTTAAATTGCATGTGTGATATGGAATGGTAACATAGTCATAAATGTTATGGGAGAGTTACATTCCAGGTTATGAATATGAGAATATATATTATATATATGCTATGTGGGAAATTATATATATATATATATATATATATATATATATATGTTTTGAATTAATACATAGATATATTCATATACATAAATCCTTAGTCAATGATAAGGTATAATTAAATGGGTTCATTCCCTTAATAACAAATGATTAGTTTGTTCCCTTAGTACAAAAAGATAATGCTTATATGGGTGAGGTAATATTTTAATTATATTGATGTTTAGTAGTATAAGTTTTAATTTAAAATTAAGTACATAAAATATTATATATGTTAGTAAACCTAAGAAGATCTCTTGATAGATCAACCACTGCAACTATTAAGAAGCCAAAGTTGTAAATGCATGTTGAATAAAAACAAGAAATTTTAATACAAAAATTGAAGTTAAAATAAAGAAAACTTATAGTTATATTAATAAGTAAAATTATTCATGACGAACATATTGGAGAAAACATGACCAGAATTACTATAAACAGATTCATTTTTTTTTTTTGGAAAGTGGAGTTTTTACACCACTAAAGAATTTGGGACAAATTATCCCTCATCTCACTCCTTTGTTTCTCATGGGATTCCCTAGTAAAATTTTTTTATAGGATCTCCTACTTGCTTGTCTTTCTTTTCATCCACAATGGGAGTCCATTGGGGCCAATGAGGCTAGTCTTTCAAGGGCTCAAATGATATGAGTCTCAACTCATTATACGTCGATCTCGTTCAAGAAATCCATATAAAAATGGAGAATTTGAATAACGCTCTCATACCACTAATCTTACTTTAAGAAGGGGATAGAATAAAAAACATACTTAAAATAAAATGCAGAGATATAGTGAAAATAAACGTTATTTAATAAATAGAAACACTCCAGTTGTTTACATGTAAAATGAAAGAAAACTAGTTCGAATGGTGCTAGTTTATCTCTAAGAATATATGGGACAACTACACGACTTCTTGAACTATGTTACAATGAAGATCATAAGCCTTTTTATCACAAAGAAACAGTGAGAAACCACAAACATCCAAAACTCTAACCCTAGGACATGAAGTTCCAAAGGCTTATGGGCCCCTATGCAGTAAGTTCGAATTTAAACTTTCGGAGGTTGTAACATTGGCACAGGACATCGGTTTGATGCCGAAAATACACCATTAGAATGATATGTTTAAGGAGAAACTAATTTAACTTCAATCATCATTCAAAGGCTTATGATTGTTCATTTCCCCAAAAAATTGCACTTAGGACCTAAAAACTAATAGATATAGAAAATTTACAAAGTAAGAGACTATGTAAAAAATAGGAAACCAATAGGAAACTATGCTATGATCCAAGTGGAATAGGTGGGTGGCTACCAATATCCACCAAGATTAGGGAATAATGTAAGTGACTAATAGTAAAAATTCTAGTTTTAAATCCTTATCAATAAAGCATGTTGAAACATGCTTGAGTTATGAATAGAGCTAGAGCCTCCAACACGAGGTAGAGTTAGTGTTATAGTGAAAGTTAGATCCATGAGAATGATTTAGTTTGTAGTATATTTTAAATCACCCCTTAATAGAAGACCTAAAAATTCTACTATAAATTATTTTGGGATCATCTTTGAATCGTTATTCTCCAAAGCTTCCTACCAATAGAATATATCAACTTCTAATTAAATTTGGAAATTTTCTAGGAGCTATTGAGCCATGGATCTAAGCTATATATTTTGTTTTCATCTTCTAACTTCCATTTTAAAGCACTTTCAATTAGCATACGAAATTGAATTCTATCCAAATTTTGGAATTTTCGAAGAATTATTGAGCCTTAGTGTTATGTCCCAGATTTGGTGGTTAGCCTTAAATAAAATATTAGTGGAGGGCTTCAACTTCTTATAGACATTAATTTTTTGGTCATCCTCCAACCAATATATTTAGAGATAACATTCAAATTACGGTAGTTATCTTGATCTTTGTACTTCGACTGACATAGAAAATTTTGGGTTAAATGGGGAATGTTAGAAAAATAATTTATTTTGATTATGTTAAAGAATATGAACCATATTAAGGGGTCTCAAGGAATCTATACTATGAATTAAAATACCGTAAATAAAGGATTGTGAATAATCCCGGGTCAAAATCAAATTCCATTTTTTGATAAGCTATCTACCTATCATTATCATTCCTATAGATAAAATAGAAGGTGACATAAGATAAATTAGTTTTCAGTTGAGTTTTTTTTTTTATATTATTATCTTAGAGGAACCCAAGAAACCAGCTCACATGTAGCTATTAGTAAATATTTGGGAATCTGCATTCTATCCTCCTCTGCAAAAACTTGGTAAGAACTGGGGAGATTTGAACCTTGGATCTCTTAGTTTTCTCAAGACTCACATTATTTTGAACGCCAATTGAGTTTCACCCTTGGTACTTTGTTGAGATTTTGGATAAGAGGAATATTTTAATACTTTTTTATGTTTTTTCTTACTTTCATCCACTTGATGACAACTTGAGAGTCCCCATATATTGGAAGTGATGAAAAATCATGTGTTTTATTGCTAAGAAGAATAATATAAAGAAAAAATAGTTCATCATCTTTGTTTCGGGAATATAATATTTTTACTAAAATAGAAAGACAATGTCAAGTTGTGATGTGAAGTATTCTCCCCACTCATCTCATAGGAGAGAATAAATTGCTAGGATCAAAGAGGATTCTTTAGTAGGAATTCATAGCATATTTTCAAAAAATGTTTCAATTATTTCCAACCATATTCCGCAATATATTCATAGTGGAAGCCCCTTGTGATTGTTTGGTAGATCATGAGAGAAACAAAATTCTTACAGTGGTTTCTACGGTCTACCTCCTAGCTATTAGATTAATTCTCCAACTTTTTTATGTCCTCCCATACATCCTAAGTAAATGGAAATGTAATGAATAGGTGGGGAATGGTCTCTAAATCCTTCTAGCACATGGGGAATATATTACGACCCTAAAATAAATTTTCATAAAGAATATCCCAAGTAGGCACTTTTCCCCTTAACATGTGATAGAACAGTAACCTAGCTTTTGGAGGAGAGCTAAGTTTCAATAATTTCTTCCCCCACCATGAAGAAATTTTTAGGCCATGAAATTCATATACATAACCAAATTTTGAGTCATTCCATCTATTCTGGTTGGGGGGAAAATTAGTTTATCATCTGAGTCTGAGAGAGTAACATTGGATAATTTTAGAGCTCTAATGTATTGATCCCTAGATTTTGTTACTCCCCCTTCCAGTTAAAGGTCATTTGAGAACATCCAGGTCTAACGGCTCAATAGACGATGAATCTAAGAGAGTCGATCAAGAGTGATGATATATGCTTGACACACACACACACACACACACACACACACACACATATAAAATATTTCTCACATTATCTTACGACATATAAAATATGACTTGTTCTTATATTTCATTATTATTGTGCCAAGAGGACATTTAAAGCATGATATGGGGGTTATTTTGTCATTGTATAAATGATTTTAAACATTTACAATAAATATAAGATAATTATTTATTAATATAATGTCATATTAACATGTTTTAATTTCACCAAGAGGTGCTCTACAAATTGGTATGGCTATGATATTATAGTTTTGTAATCTTTTGTAAATCTTTAACATTTATAAATCAATTGAATAAAAATTATAAACTCATAATTCCTATATTACTATATTATTAAATGTTATATACCGAAACATATCATTAACACAAATCACATATAAAATATCCCCAATGGTTAGCTCAATTGGTCATGTCCCCACCTTCAGGCATCTTATTTATTGATAGGTTAGAGGTCAAATTCTCTCGAAACTCTCAATGTAAGGCTCCATGGTTTGTCTGATAAGAAGTCATATCTTTAGGTGGATCATTGCGGTAAAAATAATATTTGGATATAGTGGTCACCGATCTCTGAGATTCATGAACTGCATGGAAAAAGTATGGCTCAAAGAAAGAAAAATATGTGAGAATTGAGTTGATTGTCCTCCATGGAATGCAAAATAATTATAAAATCATTGATAGAGGATGTTGGAATATTTAATACTTACCTCTCCAAAATATATGCAAATGGCACTACATTGTTCCCATACGATATTTACATTCATTCATCTAGATAAAATTTTGAAGTTATATTCATCCTCACAAACCCAAAGTGAATATATTTCACAGCTAAAATTGGCTTTGGATTTTCTTTGAATTTCAATTAACCATTCCTACAAGGGTTTCATATGTATGCTTTGGCTCTTGTGTAAGATTTCAATATTTATAGGATGCCAATAAATCCTTGCTACAATAGTTATCTACTTATTCCTTGATTATTGGGTAATAGATGAATTATTATGTACTTTCACTTTGTTCTTTTTTGTTTATATTTTCACCTTTAAATATTCACTTTCCATAATTGTTCTCGTAAGTGTTTTGTAGAGTAACCAATGGGACCATCAAGATAATTATTACGAGGAATCATATTTTGGTTAATG
Source organism: Pinus albicaulis (assembly GCA_034641835.2). NCBI lineage: Eukaryota > Viridiplantae > Streptophyta > Pinopsida > Pinales > Pinaceae > Pinus > Pinus albicaulis. Next base: position 1,407,193,439 of record CM076582.1, read on the forward strand.
GTCCAGTGGTCCAGTATGCGAGGGATATTGAGGAGTAATGTAAGTATTTAAAAAAAAATTAAATGTCAGGAAAAATATATTAATGAAATGTGGGATTCATATGTTTTAATTGATACTCAAATGAAAACATATATAAAACTAAAATGTAAAATTTAAAATATAACGTAATGTAAAATGTAATTTAATTTCAACTGCAAAATACAAAATGGAAAATGTAAGGCATAGAGCTACCAATTTGATTAAAATAAATCGGTCTATCTATAACATAAATTTATCATAACATTGTTTCTTTAACATTTTATTTATATATATATTATTGTAGGTGTAATAATCAATAATATTGATTAATATTATTCCAATATATTATAATGAGAAACATCTCCATTATAAGTATCATTAAATTAGATGTTATCTATATATATATATATATATATATATATATATATATATATATATATATATATATTATTGATCACATAGAGTGAAAATTCTCAATCGTATGGATGGCGGGCGAGAGAGAGAGAGAAGGAGAAAAGAAAGAGAGAGGGGGGGGGGGAGAGACGGAAAAGAAGGGGAGACAAGAGGGGAGAGGGAGAGATATAGCGATGGAGTTTGAGGGAGAGATAGGGGGGGAGAAAAAAGACATAAAGAAATAGAGGTGGGGGGAGAGAGGGAGTGAGAAGGGAAAGACAAAGAGAAAGTGGGGGAAATGTTAAGTCCCTATATAAATAGTGTAGTCCCTTATTATGTTAGTGTAGGGCCCCTTATTTTTATTTTTGTACCCCTGTAACCCCCATATTTTTATTATTGTGCCCTTACATTATTATTGTTAGGTTGGCTAAGATTACATTGTGGCCCCAGGGACTCCTATATATAGAAAAGAGGTTTTTTCATTTGTATCATCCAATAATTGTTCATTCATGTAATGTATTGGAGGTTTCCCCCTCGAAGTGGCTTATTTCTAAGGCATTGATATCTCTTTTATTCTATTTTTGGAGCTGGTTTCACAACATTTGGTAGCAGAGCTTTGGATTCTAGGGTTTCTCTGCTCCGAACGGGTCATCATGGAATTTTTGCTACAAATTATTTTCTACAAAGGTTAAGAAGTTGAAATTTTTAGAGTGCGAAGACAAAATCCAGAGGAACATTGTCGCGTATTGTTAGAGCTTGGTTTGCAATATTTTCAAAGATATGATCTGTGGAAGTTAGGGCGTTTTGTAGGTTCCTCAATTTCAGTTAAAAAGGTCATCGCAAAATTTTCGCTATAAATTTTTTTCTACAAAGGCTCAGAAGCTGAAATATTTAGAGCGTGAAGAAGAAATCCAGAGGAACATTTTCACAAAATTTCAGACCTTGGTTCGCAATATTTTTGGAGATATGATCTGTGGACATTAGGTCTTTTTCAGGCTCCCGAATTTTATTTCAAAGGGGTGATCGTGGGAAAATATTTATAACTCTCTCTCTGAGCATCGGATTGGAATTCTGTAAAAAGTGATTGGAATTAAATGGAATTTAGTTTCCTATCTATAAATTTAAGATCCGAAGGAGGAAACATTGACACGTGGAAATTTGTACAAGTTCGCTCTACTGAACCAGTCCATAATTAGGTCACTGTGGGAGATTGAGCATTACTTTGTCTTGAGGAATCCAAATCAATTCATACCTCTGGCATTTGAAAGAAGCTTCAGAGGACTAATAGAGGGCCGAATTTTAGATATTCAGGATCTGCAAGTATAGATATAAGTCAATTTCAATATCAAGCTCCTCAAAAGCAAGAACAAGGTGTGTATTTGGTTTTTAAAATTGCATAACGTTTGTTTGAAAAAGCATTTTGAAGTGATTCCAAGGGCATATTTTAGAATTTTTATTAGTATTGTGTTCTATAATGCTTCTATAAAATAATTCCATACCCATTAAGCCCTCAAAAAGCTATACTATGACGCATGAAGAGGAAGATTTGGAGTATGAAATATCAAAATTACGGTACCAAGTGCAACAAATTTCGATCTTACAAAGAGCAACCGAAGATGACATAGATGGTTTAAAAGAAGAAATGGAGACTAAGTTGGATGGTTTGAAGGATGAAATAATAGATTATATGGATGATAAATTAGTGGAATATCACATCGAGCATCAACAACAAGTACTCCAACTCTCAAAGGATAACCTAACTTTGGTGTAGAATGTAATGAAACAACAGGAAGATCAACTTCACATCGAAAGAAGTTCTGAAGTAGTCACAGGAATAAGAACTCGACCAGTACGATCAATTTTAGAGTGTCTCAGCAAGTGAAAGAACTTTCATGTACATGATTCCACATGGGAGGATGAGAATTTTATACAGAAGCATCAAGAAATAATCAAGCATTGAGGACAACACTTATGTGAAGGAGAGGGGCATGTTAAGTCCATATATTGATAGTATAGTCCCTTATTATGTTAGTGTAGCACCCCTTATTGTTATTGTTGTAGCCCTGTAACCCCCATATTGTTATTATTGTGCCCTTACATTATTATTGTTAGGGCAAATAGGATTACATTGTGGCCCCATGGACTCCTATATATGTAAAGGAGGTTTTTTCATTTGTATCATCCAAGAATTTTTCATTCATGTAATGTATTGGATGTTTCCTCCTCGAAGTGGCTTATTTTTGAGGCGTTGATATCTCTTTTCTTATATTTTTGGAGTTGGTTTCACAATAGGAAATTGGATAGAATAATGGAAGAGAGAGAGAAGGAGAGGAGAGATAGAGGGAGACAAGGGGAGAAGAGACAAACGGAGACACAAAGGTGGATCAGGAGATAGGGGATATATATAAGAGAGGGATGAAGATAGTGACATATTTGGATAGAGAGAGAGAGCAAGAGCGGAGGGTGAGAAAGAGAGGAAGGAAGAGAGAAATGACTTGAGGAATAAAGTGAGAGAGGGATAAAGAGAGATGCATTTGGAATTTGAGAGAGAGAGGGAAGTAGAAATACATAGAGAGAGAAAAATGCAGATAAGGAGAGAGGGAGTGACAAAGGAGAGTTGGAGAGAGAGTAATGGAGATAAGAGAGTGAGATCAAAGATGGATAAATGGGTAGAGTGGGAGAGCGAGAGAATGGGAAGGGAAAGAAAATAGGAAGAGAGAGATAATGGGATGAAAGAGTAAGAGATGGAGAGGAACAGGAGGAAGAGAGAAATATATATGTTGAGATAAAGTGTGTATATGTAGGGGATGAGAGAGAGAAAAAACGAAGGAGAGAAAAAGATATATAGAGATATAGATGGAGGGGGGGGGGGAGTGGAATAAGAGAGACAAATAGAGATATGGAGGGAGAGATATATATTTTGGAGAGAGGAAGAGATCATGTGTGTTTAGGGGGTGATATAGGAATAAAAAGAAGAAGAGATAGAGGAGAATATATGTATATAGATGATGTGGGGGGTGGGGTGAGATACAGGGAAAAAGAGAGAGATAAAGAGTGGAAGAGAAAGGTAAATATTGGTGGAGAGACATAAGGGAGAGAGGGAGGGTGGGAGAGAGATATGGAAAGAGAGAGGTAAGAATAAAAGACACTTTAAAAAAAATGTAGATATTATATAATACTAAACATTATTAACCATAGAGGAAGAGGAGGTAAGGCATTTAGAAAAGGTAAAACATGTTGGATTTATAAATCCATTAATATTTTGGCTTTTCACTGAAATAAACACTTTGACTTCATTGTATATGTCAATTTTTTATTTGATGTATCTAGATGTATGATGTACATTAATTTCAAAGCAATTAGATTAATAGTGTGAATTTATTTCAATGTAAGCACAAAGAAGTATTGATGACATGCATTAAGTTTTGTGTTATACTAGTTAAATCATAACCAAAATACTTGAATTTCATACTAAAAAAAATTTCACTTATATGAAAAGTTTTCTTTTTGAAATTGTAAATTATTCATAAATGATTACATTCTTATTATTCCTATTTTCCATCATTTAACATTGTTAGTCACTTTTCATTTCAACAAAGTAATAGAAAACACATACCATTGAAACTTACTTGGTTTTTAACAATCCATAAGTCACAATGATTGATATTCGAGAAAGTTACTATTAATATTGGAGAGAAAGAGAGACAAGGTATGCCATCTAGTACAATAGCATTGCTTAAGGTTTTTAATGGTACACGAGTTCAAGCACTCTTTTCCTATGATCGATTTGAAATATGGAAAAGCTAATTTTTGTGACAATAGAAATAATAGAAGGAAATAGTTTGATATTGATCATGATTAAGACTAACTCCAATTGAATACATTCTTATTATCTGCATTTTATATCATTCAACACTATTACATTGTCACTTTACGTTACAAATTTCATCATTTTTCATCAATCAAGTAATTAACAGTCTCTGTCATCTCAACAAACTGAGGTAATTGAGAAAATTTAGAAGTAAAATTACCATGTTCATATTTGACATATTTATCATTTTAAAATGGTAAAAATAGTTATATGTTTAACAAATTTTGCGTTGTTGTGCATCACATAAACCATCTTTGATCCATCTTAACTTGGGATCCGTATAGGCTCGAGAAGGATCAAATCCCTTGAGGTGAAAATATTACTTAGATTTTACACTAAAAAATAAGTTTTCACATCGAGAGATGTCATCCCTCTTAACACTTGATACATCTGAGGTTAAGATGGATCTAAGTTTCTTATTTGAAAATTTAAAATACAAAATAAACCTTTTCTTAAAAATAACCTTAAATATATTTTATATTATTATTATCTTATAAAGTATGTTTTGAATTTCAATTATCTTATAATAATGAAAAAATTCCAAATTTCACTAACGATATCCATAGAATTATAAATGAAAAAACATAATATCACAAACGGTATATTATAATCCTAAAAAAATATTTGACATAAATCATCATATATGCATGATAATTATCTTGAAAGCTTCCTCTTTCTCTATCGAACTTATATATAAAAAACAATTAGTATAAAAATAATTTGACTAGACAAGGAGTTTTTTTTTTTTTCAAGTTATCTCATATGATATGCATAAGCTTAACTTTTTTCTTGAGAAACCACAACCTAGGTGCATCTAAGCCATCAATATCACTCGGGGATCGCATCCGGGGAATACACCAGGCCATGGCCACACCAACCCTTAACATGATTGAGTTTTTTCCATAGAGTTTCAAACAATGACCTTCACGTCACATAGTGACTTAGTAGTATACGCATCACCATTTATTCTATGCCTCGTGGACATCAAACAATTTTATTATAAATTTAATTTTATCCTATAATTTTAAAATAAATCAAATTTTCATTTTAATTGAATTACTATTTTAGACTCCATATTTATCACACTAAACATCAGATCCTTCCTTTTATTTTCTTCGTCACTTTCAAATAGGAATTAACCAAATAAAACAATATGTAATGTGAAAAAATCCCACCTGGAAGTATGTATAAAAAGATAAGAAAATTATCAAATATAATATACATTTATTCACAAATTTACTCTTTTTTTACCATCTCTGGTATGTTCTCCAGCATCTTGATGTTCCAAAATTTTTTTAGTTAAATAAATTATCAGATGTGATGAAAATATTATTGAACATATGGAATATATTAGTGACTTGTAAATTTATACTTGCACCATAATATGATCTTTCTCTATTATCATTCAAATATTCAATGTGGTATTTATAGTCATTTCACCAAATATATTTCTGATGATTAACCTACATTACTCATGCGGGAAGGCCATGACCAATTTATTGTTATATATCGAATAGATGAGAAATGATATCATAAAAAAAATATGATAACATGTGACTTTATATATTTTTCATAAAGAACTTATTCAATCTTATATTAGATTAGATTTGGTCCCCTTCCCAATAACGCTCGTTAGTTAGCTCAAACACCTCATTCCATAGTAGGCTATGTAATGATATCATAGAAAATGTTATGATTGTTTATTTATATATAATCACATACTTTCAATATAAAAAACGAGAGGTATTGATTTTTTTTTACAACTACACCAAATTAAAAATATCTAGCTTCTTAACTTTATGGAATTCCATGATGCTAGATAATATCATTCCAATATTTAAACATTAATCTATTCCAACAATAAAACAACTTTTTTGAACTTCTATTTCAGAATATTGTAACTAAAAGGGGATTAGAAAACAATTGTACCTTCAATCCAATGTGTGATTCAACATACATATATATATATATATATTTCACAATCAAATTATAAACTTAGTAATTATTGAATAATTAATCGAAAAATAGCTATCATAAATAATTATTTCATTTTAATATGCACTAATATTTATTTGTTTTACTTAATGACCCCTTTTATACACACACGTCACAAAGTAAAGAATACAGTTAGTATCATTATATTAACATTTATCGAATATAGTGTTATGTTTAACTAAATAGACATGTTGACAAATGCATGAATCATTTACATTATCCATTATCATTCTCTCTTTAATAGATGCAAGATTATCTAAAATTCATAATTCATGATATTTATTAAAAAAAATATATCTAACTATATTCATTTATAGATCTATATAAGTATAGATCTATTTTAATCCAAAACTATCAAGTGTTAATATGGATTAAATTTCTTGAGGTGTAAATGTCATTTTTTATTGAAAAGCTTGAGGAAACATGTGCACCCTGAGAGATTTGAGTCCCCTTGGTGATTGATAGCTTCTCGACTAAGATGGATCTAGGTTGGTTTGAGTGATGCATGACCATACAAAATTTTTTGAACATTTAATTATTGTGATTATTTTAAATATCCTAAATATGTCTCAGATTTATATGGTCATTTTAATTTTAAATTTTCTCAGTCACTTGAGTTTTTTGAGATGATATAGATTTTCAATAACTTGAATGATGAAAAATGATGAAATAAAAATTTTGAATGAAAAGTCACAATGTAACATTATTGATTGATAGAAAATGTGAATAATAAGAAGGTATTAAATTACAAATAGTATGAACATTGTGATCAACGTCAAACTATTTTATTCTACTATTCTTATTGTCACACATGTCAAATTTTCCATCTTTTCATATTATTCACATGAAAAGGGTAGTTAAAATAATAGACCATTCAAATATTTAACTTTAGCTATCATAGTAATCATCATAATATGTCTCTCAATCTATCCAATATTAATAATATATTTCTCCAAAGTATATTATTATGAATTAAGGTGTGTTAAACACGAGCTAAGTTTCAAAGATAGTTTTTTTTTTGTTACGCCATTAGAATGAAAAATTACTAACAAATTTGAAAGGTGGTAAATTATAATAATTGTTCAGAAAAATATTGACTTATACCGGTGCATCATTGACACATCAGAAATTTAATAAGTACTAAATAAGTGAAGTAAGAAAATATTAAAACATTAGACATAAGAAACGCACATGAACACTAGGATTTAAGGTGGAAACCCAATGTGGGAGAAAACCACTGCTGATGATGTCTGAGTCTTCAATATTATTATTATGAATCACTTCCTACATTCTTATACTAGTTCAGACTAATACCAGCACGTAGGAAACCACCTACTAAATGCTACAACCTTCACTCGTTCTCTAGATCCTACTGGAAGGGAGCTCTAACTCCATGATATCGTTTACCAACACCCACTGGAAGGGAGATTCAACCCCTTGGTTTGATCAGCAGTTACTACTAGCAGGAAGATTTGAATTCCTCACTCAAGGGTCCAACCCCCAGCACCATCCATAGACCACGTTTCATAAATTTTCACGCTCGATCGACCTGCTTCAACACATCACAACTTCTAGGAAATGTTTCATCAAATTGTCATTCTGAATCCACTAACATCATTTAAACTCAACCTCAAAAAATGAAATTGATCATTGTAACAAAAAAAAATCACTGAAAAAAATAATTGAACCAATGAATTGCCGATAACAACCATTGAAACTGTCAATCATAATACCAATCAATCACTCTAGCAAACAACCACTTAACCAATCACCAACTCAAATAAAAGAAATAGTGAGATCACTGTAACTAGAACTGAACTCAAAATAGTACATCAAAATATTGAATCAACTACAACCCTAATCATCCATAAAACAAAATATATACTCTACTTCACTTAAGGAAATTCGCATGTATACTCACTTTTAAGAAAAAAAAACCCTGCATACATATCTCAACCTACCAAGTTCTAAAAACTATTAATCATAACTAAAACACAGAATTTCTCACAGACATGTGAAATTATTATGTTAGAGTACAAATATTTGAAACCCCATATAGTTAGCTGCAACAAAGATATTCTCCAAACAATCACCATTCAATCGATTGAACTTCAGACATTGCTACTCAACCCAGATCAACATGAAGACATCATTGATAGACAACAAAAATATAAGAACAAAGATTATAAGGATAAGAAATATTTTTAGCAAAAACTCTTCCTTTATGTCTGAACATTTTATGAAGAAAATCCATGTTTATACGCGCTCTCATCGAGACCAACCTGTGTAGAGATATATAAATTTTGACCTATAATTCTACAACCCTTAAGAACTGCACACAAATCCAGATCATAATATTCAAAGTTAAAACACACGTCAAATAATAAATCTATTCAATCAATGGGAATATCATACAATGGAAAGTATTTTGAGGTATCATGATCCCAATCCATCATTGTATTTATAGGTGCGTAATTATTTCATATCAACTTTCGAACTATAGCCCATAATATGTAAATATACTTCATATTGAAGTATTCATAAGAAACCCTTACACGTGCACACCTTAGTACTTTGATCTTCACCTACTTATATAGTTTGAGCCTTAGCCAATAACATGAGCGAAAAACACACTAGTGTAAGTGGCAATCTTTGACAATATCGAATAGTTATTGCTACGCTCAATATTCTGGGCTAATACCATGGGAAATACCTTGGGTATTTCATAAAATAATGTGGAAATATGCATGTGAATTTTCTTCGTCATCTCTGCGTTTGTACGTGACTTGGTCTCATCTAACCCGTGTATATTTATTCAAGTATTAACTTTCATAAATATTTTGTCTCTGACTCGCAAACCTCTATGTCATGATTTTTTCATTCTATTCCATCACTTTATCACCTATTAACTGATCTGTGAACTCATACGGCTATCATACACTTTTTCTTCTATAAGTGGGTTGTCATCAAGGATAACACATAACACCTACATCATAATGCCAAAAATACCACACTTTGGAGATTGATGGAACCATGTTGGTGTTAAATCACAATACCATGTACATGCCTGAAAAACATATCTGTCACCAAATTCAAACACCAATATAGTCTCCCTCTTTGTCATCAAGGGAACACGGAAGAATAATCCTTCCCCTGAGCACATGCTACAGTTTCTGAAATATTTATAATGAAGTACATGACTCTATGAATTGGATGAAAAATAACCTTACATGAACCACCCAACTAAGTGGCATTACATTCCATCAGCTTCCCAACATGGGATTACATATATTACTCAATCACCCAACCATGTGGGATTAGATAACATCAATGAATAATTACATCATAGGTAGCCACATGACCTTTATATAGATATAACTTATAAAACCAATGAAATGACCCTAAAAGTGAGCAATCCTTATGAAATAAAATAACACAATAATGTATCATCCATGATAACCACATAACCATCATGTAAACCTAGAAGAGGTCTTCATATATTCATCTTCCATCAACCACATGAACATCTTCAACTACGTCTTAAACATAATGCCAACAATGAATTATTAGAAAAAATGCTAAAGCTCCACCTAGATCTATGCTACCTATTTTTTGTCACATCATCAATTCATGCACCAGAGTATTTTCATTAAACAAGCATAAATGATATATTTAACCAAATTATATTGCTCAAAACGAGTTATAAATAATAACTGCAAATTTTAATCGACATGTGAACAGTAAATAGCAGACAAAAGCATATGAAAGACTATTCATGAGTTGGACCTGAGTTTCTATTGAGAGATATATATATATATATGCATATGTCTGAGTATAAACTTGGGTATATACATGGGTATAGGTCATGAAACCTGCGTACAAACTTTTTTTTATGAAATATCTGTAGGGAGAGAAGTTATGATCAGTCTTGATAAACAACAATATGAGTGAGAGACTACTCTGAATTTCTATCCGAGATATTCAAATGCTTCTCTTGGAAGAGGTTTAGTAAATCTATCCATAATTTGTTCTTTGGAGGGAACAGACTCCAATTTAACATTTTTTTCAAGCACTTGTTCTCTTAGAAAGTGGTACTTAACTGGTATATGCTTGGTTTTAGAGTGCATAACAAGATTTTTCGAAATTATAATACAACTGGTATTATCACATAGGATGGGAATGGTTGGAGAACATTTGATTTGAATATTATGTAATGTCTGCATCCTCCACAATAGTTGTGTGCAACAAGATGTAGCGACCACATATTCTCCTTCTGCTGTAGATAAGGCAATATAACATTGTTTCTTGGTGAACAAAGATACCTATCAGAGCCTTAAGTAAAATGCACCTCCACTAGTTCTTTTTTGGTCACCAACATTTCTAGAGCAGTACACATGTTTGTATGCATGAAGGGTAAGATATGCATATTTATCATACCATAAGCCAAAGTCTTTGGTTTCTTGTAGATATTTTCATATTCTCTTAACTACCTAAATATGTGTTTCCTTTGGATTTTCTTAGAAACGTCCAAAAATCCCAACAACATACATGATATCTAGTGTAGTATTGGTCTGATAAAGAAGACTTTCAATCATAGACCTATACTTAGGTAGTTTTACTTTGGGAGATTCATCAATGTGAACTTAGGCTACATCCTCTCATCATTGGAGTACATACTGGTTTGTAGTCTTCCATCTCATATTTCTTCATAATATGTTGAGATATTTTTTTTCTCAGAAAAATATGCCATCTTTTTGTTGTTGTACTTGTAAACCAAGAAAATAGGTAAGTTCCCCAAGTAAAGAAATTTGAAATTCTTGCTGCATAACATAAGCAAATTTTTGACTCATAGATTCTTCATTACTCCCAAAGATAATATTATCAACATAAACACAACTAATTAGCAGTTTATCATCCTTAATTTTTGTGTACAATTTGTTGTCTATGGATCCTTTTGTGAAACCTTGTTATTGAAGATACTTGTTAAGATGATAATACCATGCCTAATGAGCTCGTTTTAGCCCATATAAATCCTATTTAAGATTCCATACAAGTTTTTCATGACTACCTAGAATGAATCCTTCTATTTGTTCAATATATAAGTCTTCTTATATATCTCCATTAAGGAATGCAAATTTCACCTCCATTTCAAAAAAATTGAAATGGCCGAAGCTTGAAAAGAAAGAAACATTCTTATGGCTTCAAGTCTGGCTACAAGGAAAAATGTTTCTTTTATGACTTAAACATATTACTGTAGTATTTACATAATATAATTCCATGTGGGTAACTAACTCATACATTGTATGCCATAATGTATGGATATGATTGCAATATTTATGCATGATTTTTAGATATTTATTTAGTAAATTTTTTCCTTAGCTTTGGGAGAAACCAATCTAAAAAAAACAACTTGACAATAGGTCACCATCAATTAGCCATTTACCATCATCACTTATGTAGGAAAAATTTTGTGGTACACTTGTTATTAATTTAAGATTGGTCAATGTATGGTATAATTATTTATTAGTTTTCCCAAAAGAATAATAATGACAGGCACTTTATTAATTTAGTTTCAGTTTTTTTTTTTTTTTTTGTATTCTTGATATGTTTTTACTCAATATTTAAAAAAAAAATCATTCACAATTATTTTTAATTACACCTTTTAGAGTGACTAGTTTTTATATCCATAGATTCCTAGTTTGTATAGTTTGATTTGCACCATTTAGAGTTAATGGAAGTCTTTTAAATGGTTAGAGATTATTGATACTAAGAGATTACTGATATTAATATGTTGATGAATAATGTTTAACCATGTATAGGATAGATGTGTAGGTGTAATGTAAGAAAGCTTGTTAACATTGATATGTTAACTTTATATTAAATTGTTTACTTTATAAAAGTAACAAAAATAATAAAATTTGGTTTATTATCTTATAATTTTGTTTTTATTAATAAAATCATGAGTAACTTTTTAGATAAAAGAAAATTCTAATATACATATCACATTAAAATATATAACATATAAGTAATAGATATAATATCCATTTTATATTATAAATTAAAATGATGATTTTGTAACTATATTTAAATTCAGTTAGTAAGCATATAAAAAAAACTTTAATACTTATAATAAAATTACATTATAAAAATATTTTTAACCATGAATATTCACACTCACTTTGCCATAGATATTATTAACTTGTAAATCGTCTTTGTGACAATACTATGAGCCAATACCATGAATCATCAATAACTGCATGTCCAACAACCATATATCTAATTTCACAATGGAAATATTTTATTTAAATTTAGTTTTATAACATTTTTTAAATAAATCTAAAATCAAATAGATTATATTTACTTTTGACATATATCTAAACCCTATATCACATTAAAATATTTAAAATATAAATAGTGGCTATAAATTAAGATCTATTTTACCATATAAATTAAAATTAGAATGTTGTAGTTATATTTAAATGTCATTAATAAGCACATGAAAGCCTAATACTTCCAATATAACAAGATTTATAAACATGGATATTCACCCTCACTTTACTATGCATATTATTAACTTGTAAATAGGCTTTGTTAGAATACCATGAGCCATTACCATGGCTCATCAATACAATACAAGAAGCCCAAATAAGATGTTGTAATGTATTGTTATGTTATCCAAAAATTTTGATTTGGTGAAATTACATACACATATATAAAAACTATTAATTATAATTATTAATTAAAACATTTGGATTCAGTATAATAACATAAAAATAAAAATTTAATTTAAAAAATAAAAAAAACAAAGAAAAATTAAAATTAATATTTATAATTACTAATAATTAAATAATTCTAGATCCATCTTAACTCTAACTCTAGATTTATCAAATTTACAAAGATTATATCTTTGAAGGTGCAAACATTTTCTCAAATTTTACATTCAAAAACAACTTTGTATATAGAAAAATTTGATCCTCTCTATATTTAATAAAATTAAAATTAACATAAATGAAACTGATTATAAAAAATCCATCTGAAATTAATTTTTTTTCTTTTAATATTACATATATCAACCTATAACATATAACATGACAAATTCACTTCAATAAAAAAAATTCAACCAAACACAAATTGCCACTTAAATGCCAAAAATGAAGTTGTTTCACATCATGATTGAGATGCGGGCAACTCTTACAGACACAAACTAGTTTTTTTAATATATCGGATGATCTAATGGATAGCGGTGCCATGACTTGGAGTGACAATGCAATACTTGAAATGTATTGAAAGACGTTGTATAAAGTGATATCCCACCAAGTTATTCTAGCGCTTTACGAATCTTAATAGAAACGAGGGTTGGCCCATATGCCCTTCATCCATTTGCATTGGTTACCAGGTAACCGAACAATAATGATGGCCAACCATCATAACACATTATTGCACAGGTCCGGTTTTGCTTTAAGCTGGCCACAGGAAGAAAATACAATAATTTGCGGAGCACAGATCTGACGTGTAGCATTGTGATAACTTTGTGCGGGACATAAATGATCTGTTTCTGAAGTGGAGATCACAGATATTTTCTCTTGCATCACTCATTACATAAAGTAAGATAAACAGTATATAATAATAATGGATGTAACAGTTTTTAAAATAGTTTAATCATCTACAAAAAAAATTAAAGGGAAAAATGGATCGGTCTACTGGTTGTGTCAAGCCGATCTCAGGAATATATTGTGTGCCCATCGCATATAATTCTTTTATTAAAGTTCTGCATCCGACGAAAACATTGTCCGCCCCTCTAATGTAATAATATATTTAGATGCCATCAGTTTTTTTCCTAATTTGGCGTATTGTTACAGCTAGTACTGGTCACAGGCCTATATGGATACTATTGAGATGCCATCAGTGCCTATATAGATATTATTCAGATGCCGTCAGTGTTTTCGTGGTGTGACGTATTGTTACAGTTAATACTGGTCACAGGCCCAGATATGGATATAAATCTAGGTATAGCGTGCACTGAGCACCGCCTATCTGGAATATCTTCAATAAAAATCCCCTGGAATCATTTCGGCTGTAGCGGATATAATACTATGAGAAATATCACAGCAACTTACAGTACAAGCGCAGCTTCAGTATGGACATCGCCAGTTCCATTTCTGCTGGGTGAAGTGGGTTTTTTATTCGCATTCATAGCTTTTGCTCTGATCGTTCTTATTGTCTCCCACTTGAAGGACTATTGTGGTTCTGATTCAGAAGAAAGTAACAGATCGTCGTAGATTAGTGAATCAGGTGTCCGTTATGCTGAAAGATTCAGATATTGCTGAATATCATGTCATATTGTTCAGATGTTAAGCAGGAGAAAGTAGTCGTCATTATGGCTGGTGGTGACTCACCCACCTTTATCGCTAAGCCTGCTTCTGCTTCCGCAGTATGAAAGTGCGAGTACATCGATTAATACCAGTTAAACCTTCCAACATGTACATAAATTTTAGTAGTGACACTGAAATTTTGGGCTGATTTTGAATTTGTATTCCTCCTACGCTTTTTATCTTTATCATAACTTCCAAGATTCATACTTTAATCTTGGATTCAAATACACTGATTTCATATACATTTGTGTAAATGCAGGAGTGGAAATGAAGGAAATTAAATTGTTGTCCTCAGTGTAGTTTTATTATTTCATTCTTTCCTTACTGTTAAGTTACCGGCACTGGTAAGTTTTGGATGAGATTGGTACATGCTTAATGTATCGCCATTGAAGTTTCTTTAGTATGAAAACAAAGCTGTATAATTAGCTTTCTCTGTAGATCAATTTCGTTACTCATTTTTTATTTTATTGTTATGATTTTCATTTAAGTGTATTAATTAGTCAAAAACAATTGCTAGAAGTTAGTGTTATTGTGATGATGTATAGTGTTGTTTTCATGATGCTTCCTTTCGGAGATGTTCTATAATAATTTATTTTCATTTTTTTAATATGCTATTTATAGAGCCAACTAGTTCAAGAATTATTTACCATGTGAGTTTTTTTTTTTTACAATTTTGTATGGTGGTGTTTATGTATTTTTTCTCTCTAATTGTATTTATATTGTTTAATTTTAAAAAAATATTTTAATTGTGGATAAAGTGCTTATTTAATAATAATTATGACTTTGGAGGAGTTTCATTAGATTTCTTTTATCTAATAACTTATTATTTAATTTTTTATTTACTTTTTATTATAGATATTGTAATTTTTATAATGTATATAATTAATAAAATATATAAATATTTATATTTTTTAAATACTTTTACAATATATTATAAAAAGACAATAAAAAAAAAAAAAGTATTTAACTGGTTCATTTACTTTGAATTTCACATCAAAGTATGAGATCTAGTTCATTGTAAATGATCTTTTACTAATTAAACTAGTGTAATCTCTCTTTTTTTTCTTGCAGTCAATTAAACTTTGAACCTGTATTTTAAATAAACAATTTTTTTTTAGTGAATTTTAAGTAAATTTAAAAATTTGTAAATATCTTTATAATATATTTCACAAATTTAAACTTATCTATTTACCATTTCTTTAATAAGAGGGAGAGGGTAAATAGTAATCCATTTATTTTCATTTTTTCATTTTTCTTAATTATATATTGGAATAAAAAATTATATATATCATTATGATATATTTCTAAAAATGAAATTTATAAAATATTGAAATTATAATTTTGAAATATTTTTCATATATTGAATTGCTTTATTTTTTCAATTTATTGATATATTTAATATTACAATTTGGAGAGTCGAAATTAGAGTTTAAAGCTTTAGATTACAACTTAGAAAGTATAGTATATAACTTCCTTAATTGTGTATGTTAAGAACTTAGCCTATCAACCATGGCCATGATAGATGGAAGAAAGCCCAGAACATTGAGACTAGTAACAGGATTGTGAAATAAACGGTGTACTTTGGCATATGATCCTCTAAAACAGATATTGAATTCCAAAGTCTTTCCATTGATGAAATTGAGCGATGGATGATATCAAAACCCTAGTACTTCAATTTTTTACTATTTATGTAATGGTGGACCTGGAAACACGATACAACAGTAAGCATTCACGGCTATATACCAGACATGTCTTCTACCTGGTTCCGAAAAATAAGTCTCGCATTAAGATCAACCAAGCCTATATTTTATTAAATTATAATGCTATCGGTCAATTTGTTTGCCTTGTTGCGAGATTCCTCTATATTTGTTTGACTCCATCTCTTTGCAGACAACATAAATTGATTAAGCCATAAGATGATTCCCAAGGGTTCACTAGCTCTAAGTAGTTTAAGTAGGGGTCCGATTTTGATATGGAGTAGCCAGGTATGAATAAGAAGTTTGCGAGAACAACTTATTTCAGGACCCCTTTAGATGGAAACAAACTCTGGATAGCCATGTAACAATTATTGGAACCATATAATTCAGATATAATAAGGATTTTGAAAAAGCTTTAAGAACAATTCAATGATAAAATTTTTTAATAATTTTAATATAGGAAAAATTTATTTAACCACATTTAAAATATGGTTGAATGGAAAAATCGAATAACTTTTAATTTCAAATAAAATTATAAAATATATATTTCTGAAACATGTGAATGTTAACGAGCTACGATATAGTTATGCTAAGAGTGCATTTTCCAGAGTCAATGTATCTTACTTGCGAGGACATAATTTGAGTAACAAAGTTGTGATACCAAGACGGGGTTACAATATACCTGTGCACATCAACAAAAGCCTAATGAATAGAGGCAAGAGAAAATATCAAATAAATTGTATATCCAAGATTACCTCTACCTATAAAACTTGAGAAAGAATTAAGCGGATAAGACATAGTTGAATATTTATCTATGTACTAACCTACACCATTATAATTGTAACTCTACTTTATATCTATTTTGGGATTCCACATGTAACTCTCCTTCAGATTATCCAAATTGGATATAAGGTTTAGAATTATTATTTGTCAATCATCACACAGTTTGGAATGGATATTGTTTATACTTAATAAGGTTTGTACTTATGTACATCATTCGTCTAGAAACTCTATCAGATTGACACGGATGTCTGCTTTGATCCTGAATTTGTTGACACCTTGTAACTTGACATTTGGTGCAATCTCCATCATCCATGATTGCGGATCAATGACACGGATTTGGATACGGAGGGCTAGGGTATTACCCGTACCCTTGAACCCGAACTACCTTTGTCATTTGCTCCTCTCTTCCTTCGCTAGAGCTCTGCAACTCTCCTTTGTTCCTCCGTCGGTGTGGTGCTCAGAGTCTTCAGCCTGAAGATGTAGTTTAACATTGCCTACCCTCTTCGACCTCTAGGTGACAGAATGCTTCAGGTCATATAACAAATTTATTTCTATTCTCCGCTTCGTTGTGCCAATAGCCGTGATATTCGTGAAATTTTTATATGACAGGAGCCCTCTTTCACTTTTATTTTACTCATCTGGTTCTCAGAAGGAATTTCTATTTTTGCAAGGATAAATGGGGTTCTATTCCACCTGTTGACTTTGCTTCTCTCGATTTGGTCACAACTGCTTATATTTCTCCATGGTCGGAGCAAGTAATCTTCCAACTTCTATGTGATTAGTTTTCTGGGTTATTTTTTATGTTGATGGTTTGGGGAGGTCCCTACTCCACTCATTTGCTTCCTGCCACAGGCCTTCAAGGTCGACCCCTTATACCTTATCATGTAAATCTTTATTTTTAACTAAATTTTTTTGTAAAATTCCTTTTCAATCCTTTCCTGTTTTCCCACAACATACATTTCCTTTCATTCTTGCTTTTTTTACTATATTGCGGGTGTGTCTCGGCTCCCTTGCTTGAAAATTTACCCAAGCTATTTTAAAGGCCCTCTCTCAGCTTCTAACAAGGCTTGCGCCCTTCCCGGTACCACTGGAACTTGAGGAGGAAATTTATTTTTAAAAATTTGATGTTTAAAGTGTCCTTACTTGGACTATCCACTATGAAATTACTTCTAAGATTTTGGTTCAATTCTTTTGTTTAATTGTTCTCGTCATTCGAAGGCTTGTCGTTCCATGTATAATTTTATTTTAAAAGGGATTTGTACAGACTCAGGGAAATTGTTTTTTTTACAGTTAAATATATTTATTAAATCATGACAGACAAGCATGTTTGTTTTCTACGATTTCCACTATATTTACCTCATGTTATTAGAACAAAACTCTTGTATTTATTATAATAGTAATGTTCTCATTATTACCTTGTGGTCTGGGTACTGATAGATTTTAAATGTCTTAATATATGTACCATGTTCCATCTAGCTATTAGCTATGGTGTTAATTTTCAGTTGTTAAAGGTATGTTCATTACCCTTTTAGGATTTTGGTATTCAATTTCTTTCTTATGTGCAATTCTATTCATGGTTATGTAAATTTATTTTACTGTTAATATAACCCTCCTACTCAGTGTTAAATTTTCTTTTCTATTTTGGTTAATATATTCATTCGTAATTTATCTAATTCTTTTCAAACTTAATATATCAAAACTTACAATTTTCCAATTATAAATATAAGTTCCATAGGCCCATTCTTTGTAGGTTCAGTTAACAGTTAAACTCCCTTGTCGAGGAAGTCTATCCGACTCCTTTATCTCTATAATTAAAAAAAAAATTGGTTTTCATCTTTGTTTTCTTAGATTATTGACTCAGACTATCTTGTTATTATTTTATATGCCCCTATAGTCCAGGATTCTCTTATAAATTCAACTCACCTAGGTTGATTTTGGCAACCACACTTCAAAAAATTCAACTAATATTCATAGCTTACTAGGTTAAAGGATTGTACATTTTCCAACTTATTTAATATAGTCTCACTATCACTGCACGTACATCTTCTCAGCAGTAGCATGTAATACATTCAAAGACCTATTGTAAAGACATTTATTTTCACAAAACTATTGTAGAGAAATTTATTTTCTTATTGCACATAATCTACTTACAACGTAGAATAAGTGTACAATTACTATAGTTTACAATCTCGAAACTTATGCATATAGAAAATTCAGTAACAAAACTTATCCATAGTTCACTTCTTCCTTAACTACTTGAGATTGAAATACTTATCTCTATTTAGCCCAGACCGGGGGTGTCCTCCCAACGTTGAGAGAGGAAATTATGTCCTCAGCTCCCCCCGTGCTCTTCACCAGAGTAGACTCGTTTAGTAGTTTATTTTTTTTCTAGAGGAGGACCTCAAGACCTCTGTACAACCTCTTCTCCAGTGTTGGTTGTAGAGTTTCGCTGGTTTAGACGAGCTCTAGACTACTCTTACCATACAACAAATTGACTATCAACTTTTCCGTTCACATAACCTCTTCTCCTCACTAGGATTTCCATTTTATCCTCAGAGGAGAAGGTAACTGTCAATAACCACTTTAGTCTAACGACTCTAGAGTCTTGGAAAAATCTACCCATCAGTTATGGAAACAAAATTGTAAATTAATTTATGTTGGACACCTAATCCTCAATGGGTAGGTGTGGAAGGCGAATGGACAAATGGAGTCCAAGAGACCACTTCGAATACGGTGAATAAAAATAGAACTCACACTTATCCTTCAGTTTCTTCTTGTGTGTTTACTCTCCTTATTGTTTACCATGCGTGTGTTTAACATGGTATTAGAGTAGGCGATTGTTGGCCCTGCTCCAATCAACTATATTCTAGTTGTGTTCTCTAAGCGTCTCAGCCCATAAACCTCGTTTCACATTCCCTCACATTACTTCTTGAATAGCGTTGGTCCTTCTTGGAAAACCATCATATTTTGTGCTCCCTAGCACCTAATCTGCTACATATTAGGCATTGCACTCCATACTAATGCAGATCTTGGGGGAGGCCCCCAAGATCTAAAAAATTGAAATGGATCTGACAAGATTTGCAAATTTATAATGCTAGAAAAAAAGAGAGAACACACTGCAAATAAACCCACAAAGAAACTTGTTTTATTAAAACAAAGAATAATTATAGAAGCTACATTGTGGTGGACAATCTGTCCTTTTACAAACTGAGGCTTGTTATTTATAACCTTTTTTGAGTTACAAGACCACGCGTAGATACCATAGGTGGATACCATGGGTCAATACCATCGGTAGATGCCACTTACAATACCATGGGTCAATACCATGAGTAGATACCACTTACAATACCATGGATAAATTCTTTTTGTGGATGAATACCATGGGTGGATACATACCATGTGTGGATGAATATCATGGATAGATTTCACTTACAAGACCATGGGTGAATAAATACAATGGGTGGATGAATACCATGGTTCAATGATATTTACAATACCATGGGTAAATTCCATGGGTCGATGGATAACATGGGTAGATGAATACCATGAGTGGATGCCATTTTCCATTCAGATCATTCCTCCTTCCTTAAGAGGAAATGGTCCCCATTGCATGAAATTCCCTTTTGAGAAGCCTTTTCTGAATATGAAAAGCCACTGAAGAGAAGGGTTTTGTGTAGTTAACCCATAACCGTGATGAACGAAGATCCGAGGATAGAAATACCATGTAATGCTTGTGACCAACTATGATATTAACAGTGTGCAGCCTAGCAAATGGACTTCGATGAAGTGTGGGTCTATCGATGAACCAAAACCATGACAAACGAAGATCCGAGGATAGAGATACCCTGTAATGCTTGTGACCAACTGTGTTACTAACAGTGTGTGGCTGAGCAAATGGACTTCGATGAAAAATATTTTGTGCGATTGACCCATAACCATGATGCTGATTGTTGATGAAGTAGCAGGTGCCTACATAGCTTGGGGTGGGAGGGCACGTCTGAAAATAACCCAAGCCGAATGCTGTTATGCTGAAACTGATGAATGTGAAGCAGGTGCTTACTAAAGTAGGGTGGGAGGGCATGTCTCCAAAGGGAACCCGCTCCAAATGTTGCTCCATATTTAAAATGAGTGTAACTCGGTCAATATAAATAGGAATATTTATTATAACTTGTTTTTGGAAATGGAATGATCATTTTTCATCTTCTCATGTATTTGAAACCACTATATAGAGAGTGTAGACTCTCAGATTCGTGCTGGAACTGTCTCGCCATCACAAAATTTCTGAAAAAATATCTCATTTTAAATCAACAATAACTCCCACATCTGGACTCCGATTCGATTGTTTTTTTTTTTTTAAATTGGGTGAGTTTTCAAGGGGAGCTCAAATCTATAGCCATTTCTCTGAAAATACGCAATGAAAACTACAAAAAATGACAAGAGAGTTGTCGCCCATGAAATTTTTTCAAAACATTTCCTACAACATTTTTTATTTAGAATCAGCGATATCTCCCTCATCCGAACTCCAACTGGACCGATTTATTTTTTGAATTTGGGTGTTTTTTTGCAAGGAATCTAGATCTGGTCTTCGATTTTGTAATTTTTTCACCAAAATTTTCATATCTGATGTTAAAACTCGTCACCCAAGAAATTCATGGAGTTTGCTGAAGATTGCTGCCAAAAATTGAAATTGAAATATGATTCAAACCCTCATTCCCATGGATTCGTAACGTGAATTTGATAAAATCATCCACATAGACTACCGGCCCCTACAGTTCATACAGACACAAGGGAAGTTGCAGAATGATCACCATCAGAAGTGGTCCACATGTCTACAACAGTTTCATTTGAACATCAAGTACAAGAAGGGTAGCACCAATAATGTTGCAGATTGCCTCAGCTGACCACCGATTGTGGTGCTCACCACCGTTCTCAACTATTGTGGGCACAAGAGTTCTGATTGGCCGCTTCTCTATGAGAGCGACCCAGAATTCGGCCATACATACAAGGCACTCTTGGGGGGTATGCAAGTTCCAAATTTTCACCTTTAAGATGCACTTTTGTGTCACCTGGGACACCTTTGTGTGCCTTCAAGTGAGCGTTCCAAGATGATATGCGAAGCACACTACAGTCTTTTCGCTGGGAATTTCAGGGTCGAGAAAATAGTAGCAGTATTGTAGAAGTATTTATATTGGCCGAACCTTCGAAAGGATGTCAGGAAACAAAATAGATCCTGTACTACTTGTGCCATTCCCAAACCAACCATCAAGAAGCAAGGCCTATATACTCCGCTACCTACCCCTAGTCAAACTTTGGAATCCATATCCATGGATTATATGTCGGGCCTCCCTTCTACTAAGCATGGAAATGACTGTGTTTTCGTGGTCATCAACAGATTCTCGAAGATGGCCATTATGGCGGCCTGCAAGAAGAATATCACAGTAGAAGCCACTGCTAAACTCTTCTTTGAATGAGTGTGGGTGCACTTTGGGATCCCACAGTCTATCATATCAGATCGGGATAGAAGGTTCCTCAATACATTTTGGTCCAACCTCTGGTCAATGCTGGACACCAAGCTCACCAAGTGCACAAATTTCCATCCCCAAACAGATGGCCAGACAGAGGTCGTCAATAGAATGATTGCACACATTTTGCACATGTACAATTAAAAAAATCCATGCACATGGGATGAGAGCCTCCCCCATGTACAACATAGTTATAACTAGGTTCTCCATAGCCCAATCGGCCGCAGCCCCTTTCAGGTGGGCTTGGGATTCCAGCCACTATGTCCCATTGACGTAGCCATGCCATTTGCGGCTACTCAGGCTGTTTCAGCTCATGTCTAGTTTGAAGTTGAAAAAGAAAATAGCTTCATAGAGCGCATTCAACACATCCGCCAATAGTTTCAGGACATATTGGAAAAAGCCAATGCTAAGTATAAGTAACGCCATGATCAACATCATGTGCCACACAACTTCCAGGTGGGTGAAAAAGTGTGGCTACATTTGTAGAAGGAGCACCTCACTGGACCCCACTGCAAGCTTCTCCTGCTCCGATACAGGCCATAAACTATCACCAAGGTTGTAGGGAACAATGCCTTTGAGCTCACTATTCCACCATTCCTTGATCTCCCCCCAGTATTCCATGTGGACTGCCTTTGTCCTTACTTCCCGCCTCTAATAGACACCTCTGACATTGCAGAACAACTCACACCAATAAATTTAAACCCAGACTGCATGGAATAGGCCACCATAGATTGTATCATGGACATGTAAATCAAGAACACTCCCTAAAAAAGATCCAACTATATTAGATTTTCAAATTTGGCCAGCTCCTACACCAAGGAAAGTGGTTCACCAGGGACCAAGTTTAGTAGAAGTTTCCTCATCTCATGGAGGAACTTAAGGAAATGGGGACCATTACTCCCTAAGGGGGGAGGAATGATCCAGGTGGATATTGGTGGTCACCTGCCTATTCCACTTGCAGCCCCACCATTGTCTCTTTCAGTTTTTTAGTGTCGGCACAACTTACTATTTTTATTATTTTTTTGGGTCCTAAACTTTCGGAGTCGTTTTGAGGCCCTAAACGATGTTTTTGGGAAAACCATGAGCAACATGGGTCCATGGACTAATGTTCCTCACTCAAAATTTGTAGTCCTCGAATAGATATTTCTAACGAGGTATTGTTCGCGTCAAACAGAGATCGTATGGCAAAGTTACGTCCCCGGGAAGTTGAAACAACAATTTACCCAAATAGGGCCTATAGTTTTGGTGCTTCATCTCCTAGGGTTAGGGTTTTGGATATTTAGGGTTTTCCATTGTTTCTATGTAATAAATAGGCCCTCGAGCCTCATTGTAACTCAGTTCAGAGGCCTGTAGCCGCTGCATCTCTTCTCAGAGATAGCTACGAGTGCCCTAGCTAGTTTATTTCCATTCTGTTTATAAGAAAAATTTAGTTCTTTGATATTAGTGAAATGAAGTGTTATTTCCACTGCATCTTTGTATTTATGGTTATATGTTTACTCTGTTTCATTCCTGCATAAATCCGGATCACATATGCTCTAACCGCCACCGCTAATCTCCATAAACCCTTGAGTACCAAAATTCCACCGCTTCCATTGTTGTTGTACCTGTAAAAAGGGTTTTTAGCGTGTTGGGGAAACATTACAAGTGTTGATGCATTTGTTGTTCCAATTTTGTTATTTCTTCTTTCTCAAAAATTTCTTCCATGCGTGCTATTGAGGTATAGATGCCTTCTTCTTGATGTTCTATTTTGAATTATATTCAAACGTCCATTGAAGCTTTGGATAGGACTCGACCCCTGAACCTCACTCCATAATTGGAGAACTATACTATAGCAAAAGCGGAGGCGGCAGGAAACCTCATACACAATGCTCCTCATACACAACCTCTATCATAAGTAGTCTCTTTCCACCATGGTTTATTCTATGGTTATAATCAAGGAAGCTAAAATTTGTCGTTTTCTTCAGAATTGTCGGTTAGCTTGCACTGGTCTACTCCCACAATGCTGTAGTGGTACATTGGACCTAAAGATGGGATAGTGATTGGTATATTGCAATGAATCAAGGAGTTCCTACATTCTGAGAGTTGAAGGAAGCTTTCAAGGGAGATTTCATAGTGCTTATTTCCTTTATGCATATTATACTACGCTCTCTACACAGTCGACCCATCTCTGTTGCGTCGTTATTGCTCAAAAGGTAAGGTGCTTTGATTGTATAAGTACATGAAAACAAGTCAGTGACATATGAACAATTTCCCTTTGATATCTTCGTCATATGAACAAGAATTTTCTATTGTATGACTACTAGTATGAATAGGTAATAGGCCTCTTGCACTCCACATTCACTTTCATCTAAGAGTTTTATTGCTGGCATAGTGTTGTAATATTGAAAATTTACCCCAACAGCTCCTGCTCTGGTGAAAATATCTCCCTCCGTTACTGCCTCTCGGCTCCCCACTGCACCATGCTACCTATAGCCTCTATTGCCTCTACCTCCACGCTCACCACACCTACACAACCTCCGTTGGCCCTCCATATGCATTTCTCCCATTGCTGCACTTGGCCCTCGGCCTCCCATTGCTTCGCTTAGCCCTTGGCCCTTAGTGCTCACTTCCCACAAGTTCATTTGTATCTGCCTCCACGCAGGAATAAAATGATTCTTTTTGTTCTATTATAACTCATATTTCATGAAATATTATTTGCACTTTATCCTTTGTCACTTTAGATCGATTCTTGAAAATAAATTCTATGTGTGCTGCATTGAATTTGAGTTGTGATCATTGTTGAAGCAATACTTGAGCAGGTCGTGCATTGGTTATGAATGTTGGTCTGATCTACATATGTTGACAATGAATTGTATGGAGAGTTATTTTTTTATTGAAGTTGTATGTGTCTATCATTTCATTACTGTGACTTAAACTCGTGCCACGTTGAAGGTCGTCAAGACTTTGAAATTTCATTGAAAAGGTTGTAGTATATACGTCGAGGCTATGGTCTATTATGTGCCATACAAATAAAATGTGTTTGATTGCAATCTTTTGGAAAGAGACAATTGACCTGCCATATTCAAAAAATAGAAGAACCATTAATTCGAATTCAAAGGTACTCAAAGATCACTTTAAATTCGATGGGATTCACAACATGAAGGAATTTTTTGCAATGCAAAGGAATTTTAATATGTTGAATTAGTTTCCTTGATCTCTATAGTGAACACTTCTGGACTCCATATTCAAGCTCAAAGGTTGGAAAATTTATTTTCTAAAAATTATCATTGTTTCTACAAGTACATTCTGGTCATTTGTTGACTTTAATTGTTTGAATAATGGAGAAAATTAATGGATTATTAGAGCTATTAAGCACTCTAATCTTATCTACTGGTGGATACATGGTTAAAATTAGCAGGGACACCTCGTCTAATATTAAGTTCTATCTACAATATGCACATGGAAAGATAGATTTTTTTCAACTCGAATCTAAACTTCAGCAAGAAGAATTACATCAGCAGAGTCATCATTCTAAACCTTTTTATGTTTAGAACATTGAACGAGACTTCCATAAGCAGCAAGCCAATAATGTTGCGGTTGATTCACCTTCAATGCCCAGTATAAGATAATATTTGCACGCAGAAGCAAACATCCAGCATGTACCTCCCAAGCCCATCATCAGACCTTGGGAGGAGATTGTCCATAACAAGCACAGAACCGGTCTTGGATATGATAAGGAGTTGTCCTTTCATATTCCAGACTGCTCCAAGCCTATAAAATTTTAGAGTGTCGGATTTCTATATGATAGATCACCTTCAGCTATTCAAGATCCTTCTCCTCTTCCAAATCAGCAACAACAAATTGTAAAATGCCAACATTATGATCGAGTTGGCCATATGAAAGATCATTGTTTCGATCTTCACCCATGCAACCACTATGGTCGGCGCACCCACTCTTTACACAAATGCTTTAGAAAAGGCCTCCTACCATAACAAGGATTCATCCTGCATGGATCGATTCTTGGAAATGGGCATCATCAACCAAGAAGATGTTTAATTCACATGTCAAAACTTGTTCTAGAATAATGAACAATCTTGTAGTTGAGTTTTGGCCATCATCTCACCTTGTACTTGACAGGGGGGAAATGGTGGTCATATACAAGCTTCGAAGCCACATCAAGCGAGCTAGAGCCACAATCTCCCATTCTAGATTCAGATTTGTATCTAGAGACATAGAACATCAAGTGAGCCTCAGCAACAATCTCTCATTCCAGAATCAGAGTTGTAGCTAGAGAAATAGCAGTTCAAGCAAGCTTGATCCACAACTTGTCATTCCAGATTTAGAGTTGTAGCCAGAGACACGGATGCCCTAATCATTCCTTTAGTTGGTGGATAGCCTTAAACCATCCATGCAAGGTAGATATTATTCCTCTTGAAATAATTTAGGATACTTCTTCTAGCATAAGAATTCCTCCTTTTGCGAGCTTTGGTAGAGTTCCGGGAAATGCATTAAGCATTCCAGTTTTGGTGTTCATCCTGAAACCATCACAGGTTGTACACCTCCCTTCTTCTAGGTTGAAGGTATCCCTCTTCATATATGAGAGACACTTCCTCAATCAGAAGCCCTCAGCCTCTTGCCATGTTTGGAAGAGTTCCAAGAACTACACTAAGCATTCCATTGTTGGTGGTTATCATTAAACCACCTCTTTATGCCAAAATTTCAGAGAGTTGATTCAGCCTAAGTTTTTCCATGCATACTTGGTAGATTTGTATTAAAATTCTCTTGTTGGACTCACGCATACCCCTTCGGATCAAGGGGGGGAATGTTGGACACCCAATCCTCACCAGGTAAGTGTGGAAGTCGAATGGAAAAATGGAGTCCAAGAGACCACTTGGAATGGTAATCTAAGGGTCACACCAATGTAATATAAATGTACATCTATGGTGAATAATAACATAACTCATGCTTATACTTCAATTTCTTCTTGTGTGTTTACTCTCCTTCTTGTTTACCATGGGTGTGTTTAACGATTTATTTATTCAAAAGAAACAAATATTTTCCAATGACTCATCAACAAACTCGTTAATCTCTATTTTCTTAAAAATTCAAATGTATATTTTTTAAAATAGGACGAGGAAATTAAACCAGTTGTTACATCTTCCCCTACTTGAGGTAAACACCATCCTCGATGTTTTACTCTATCACTGTAAATAATTTTGGATAAGCCTCTTGCACAAAGCCTTCATCCTCCCAAGTAGCTTCTTTTGGGCCAAACTACTTCCACTTCACTTTAACGTTGCTAATGGCTCACCTCCGGAGCGTTATTTCTCTCTAATCGAGGATAAGTTGAGGATCTTCCAGAAATTTTTCATTTGGTTTAATCGGTAACCAGAAAAGATGCTAAATTTGTTAATTGGACCTTTATCTCTCTTAAAAGATCCTAGTATCCAATTTAACCTACCTGTCTTTTTTGCCAATGTATCACATGATTTGGATCATGCACATATTGCTTCATTATTGACACATGAAGCAAATTATGCACCCATAAGTGACCGGGTAAAGCGAGTGGATAGGCCACCAGATCCACTCTTTCCAAAATTTGGAAAGGCCCATGGGACCGGGAAGCCAGCTTGGTACAGGTAGTCC
Organism: Pinus albicaulis; assembly: GCA_034641835.2. Classification (NCBI taxonomy): domain Eukaryota; kingdom Viridiplantae; phylum Streptophyta; class Pinopsida; order Pinales; family Pinaceae; genus Pinus; species Pinus albicaulis. The sequence goes on from CM076582.1 coordinate 1,407,221,715, forward strand.
ATGTTAATGTGCTCTTTTTGGGTTTATATTTCACATACACATGATTACTTACTTCAAATTCTCGACATTTTCTTCTTCGATCCGCATATGATTTCTCTCTGTCCTTAATAGCTTTCAGGTTTTGTTGGATATTATTTATTTCATGCTCCATCTTAGCCAATATTTTTAGTTCAAGCAGTAGTTTGGTTGTTGGGTTGCTCGCATTGATGGGTGTTCGACATTTCCTACCGTATAATTCCTTGAAGGGAATCCTCTTGAGAGATTCTTGGTACCCATTGTGATAAAAAAATTCTACTAAATGAAAATAATATTCCCACTTCCTGGGTTGTTGTATCACATACATACGCAATATATCTTATAATATTTGATTCACCTTAGCCTTCCAATCCATTTGCAGATGGTAAGTTATGCTAAATTGGATTTGTGTGCCCATATCGGTGAAGACTGACTTCCAAAAGTCTTAAGTGAACTTCACATCTTGGTCTGATATGATTGTTTTGGAATACCATGTAATCTCTCATAAATATGTCATCAATTTGCATTGTTTTATAATTGGATTGTACTAGAATAAAATGATTTTCTTTTCTTATCAGATCCAATCCCACCATTATAGAATCATTATGTCTTTTCGACCTTGGTAACCCCGTAATGAAATCAAGCAATATGACTTTCCATTTCCACTCTGGTATAGGAAAAGGTTGTAGCAATCCCACTGGATGTTGATGCTCTACCTTGACCTGCTGACACTCTAGACATTTGGTCAAGTGATCAGCAATATGTTTACGCATTCCGGGCCATAAATAACCTTTTCTCATTGATGTCAGCATTTTCTAGTAACCAGGGTGTCCAGAATATGAAATTCAATGATAATCATCCAAGATCAGCTCTCTCAATCTCATTTGATTAGGAATGTATATATTTCCTCGAAAAATTAAGAGTTGTTCATTTATGATCTTATAATCTCTTTGTATTCCTTCATTTTCTTCTTCTTGTGTTTGTTACCATAAAAATTTATATTTAGGACATTTTTGTGCTGCCTCCTTCACCTACTCTTGGAACTTAAATTCCACCTATTTAAAGTATATTTCATATACATAATGTAATTTTCTTCTTAAGGCATCGATGACATGATTTTCCTTACCTTTATCGTGAAGTATTTCGAAATCAAGTTCAATTAGGAATGTGTGCCATCTTGCCTGGTGAGCATTAAAGTCAGCCTGCTTAAAATAGCTAGTCAGGCTACTGTGGTCTGTTTTCAATACAAATATTTCCCCGAGTAGGTAGTGCCTCCACACCTTCAGTGCGTGGACTACTGCAATCAGCTCTAGATCATAAGTGGAATATCATTGCTCATGATCATTCATATTTCTAGATTCATATGCAACAACCTTTACGTCCTGAGACAATACTACTCACACCCCTTATTTACAAGCATCGATGCAGATCTCAATGTCCTTGTTTGGATCAGCTACCTTCAATACAGGAGTTGTAGTAAACATTTGTTTTAATACTTCAAAACTGGTTTGGAACTCGCCTGTCCACTTCAACATTCATCGTTTTCGTTGCAAAGAAGCAATAGGAAAAACATTTTTAGATAACCCCTCTATAAATCATCATTAGTAGCCAACCAATCCCATGAAAGAAGGTATCTATGATCTGTTTCTGGGTACCCTCCATTCCTTAATAGTCTTTATTATTTTGGGATCTACCTATTGGAAATACTAACAGGGGGGTGAATTAGTATTTCTTTTCAATTTTTATTCTTACTAGTTAGATCAATTATATTTAGAACACAAAATGAACAATGAAAGAATAAATACTTTATTAATTTATTCTTTACAATAAATCAAGTAAAATATATGTAGGGCACCAACCCTAGATGAATAATCCAATATTCAATATCCCAGGATCCAACCTGTAATATGCCAAGAACTGACTTAGAATTCCCATCACTCGAACCTTGTCAATTTTGAGGCACCAACCTCTAGGGATCCAACCCTATCTTTGGTACAGGATCCCACTTGGTTTCTTGAGGACTCCTATCCTCTAGGGCTCCATCCCTATCTTCCCAAGGCACCAACCTTGTCTCTATGACGCTCCAACCTCTAGGGCTCCAACCCTCAGCTTCAATTTGTCAAGATAAGTTTGATGTTTGTTCACGGCTCCCAATATCTTCTTCCATGAGCCCTTCCTATCTTCAACAATTCCTTCTCCAAATCACTTCATTAGTGAAAACCTTATCTTCTCATGAAGGTGTCATCACTGCTCTTCAGGTTAACTAAACACTTTCTCCAAGGTCACCTCATGATGACAAGAACAATGCATCACAATCTCCAAAGGTGTCTTCAATATTAGCTACTGAAAGGTGTCTTCAACAATGGTTGCCCAATTAGATATTTCTCCACAACCTTTTCAATAGGTGCTCCAAGATGTATACAATAATTTCTCCAATGAGCTAATACAATTAGTCCCTAATACACCAAATCTTCTTCAATTTTACTTCAAAATAAATGCACCTTGAAGAGTAATTTAGCCTTTTTTAAACCCAAGGTCTTCTCCATTATAGTTCCTCAACAAGGTTCTTCGAAATATACTATGAATTAACAAGGCTTCCAATATCCTTTGTCCAAAAAACCTCCAAGGCTCTAAATATTTCACTGCTCCTCCACAGATCGAAGCACTTTCAATATTATTTATCAATGTTCATTCATTATTCATCATAGGAATACAACCCAAGTATAACAACAAGTTTTATTATTCAATGTCATCTGATATCACTAATGAGCTTGGTCCAACCTTATTGGTTCTTCTTCAACTCTTCAAATTATAACCAGAATAGATGTAACTTCACTGAGTTCCAAATAATGTTACTGTTATGCACTACAACCCCATTTTTTGATTATGTTTGAAACATTATGGTGAGGTCTTTCTAGTACTAGTCTGAGCCCTAACACAACATTAATCAATAAGACTAAATTGTAATGGAGGCAGTAAAAGGTTCTAAGCTCCTAAACAAATGTATTATTGTCCCAAGGTTTAATCCTTTTATTTGGTGACTGTTCAAGCCTTTCCAATAATCCATGATGAACAAGATAATATCCAATCTTAACGCAGATAGAATTATTCTTGAACTGTTGGTCTGAATCCATGGCTTGGGCAGTTCGGAGCACAAGTTTGAGACCTAGCACTAGGTTGTAACACAGGTTCAAATTTTTTGTTAGCGTTTTGAAACTCCATCAAGTTATACGAGCAACGAGAGGTGTAGATATATCACCAAAAAATTAAGTCCAAACTATAGTAAGGTCACAAAACCAAAATCTGAAGTATTGTAAAAAAGTCCAAGATATATACAATTGTTCCTCGTTGAAAGTGAGCCCAAAGAGTGCCTAAAACATTCTCCTCGGTATCCTACGTATTTAGAATCTTATCTCTGAGAAATCACTAAAATTTTTGGTTCTAAAATGAGGTTTCCAATATCATATTTATACTGGTTTGACGTTAGAATGAATGGACACATCTTTCTACAGGTAGGCCAACATGAAGGAGCTAGGACACGTCGGCTTTAGAAAATTAGTTATTGCACAAGTTCAAAAATCAATATATTTCTACCCACAGGGATTTTTGGGGCATATCAAGGCTCATTTGAAAGAGGAAGGAGTCCCCTTTAAGATGGGAAAGGGATCATTTTTATATCCTTCCTTTAAGGACCCTAAAAAATCATTTTTCCTGTTTATTGTCTTTGTATTCCAATGCATAGTGAGTCTTCATTTAGAGATATATTCTTAAGTATTTTTCTTGGTGACTATCCTTGTATTTATTGTGCATTAAGGGATGAATAGTAGGCTGAACAATGAGCTCCTTAAGTGTATATGGATATCTCCATCAAGTATATATACTTCCATCAATGATATTTCCATGAATGCCAATTAAGTGATCTCCAAGTCACTTCATGTCATGCCACCAATCATTTTCCATGTTATCAAATGTTCCTCCATGTCAAGATATAGACTTCAACCATATCATCAAGACCTTCATCAAGTTTCATTATGTATAATGTCATTAAGTGTAGTATTGTAGGTTACCAAGTTACATGACTAACAGTTGCCACCTTTAGAATATTTTCCATCTTGACATCATTGTGGTTCTAGGCTTCTTCATCAAGAGTAAGAACATCATCGTTAATGACATCATAAATAAACAATATTGACTTGTCATTATGCGCAAGGATGTCCTTATGCGAGGTCTACATGATTTAGTAATTTACAAGAATATTGATCCTCATATTGACATCAATGGCATCCTTAGACCATCAATCTCCCCCTTTCTCATTGATGGCAATATTCTTGCCCCTCCAGCATTTTCTCCCCCTTTGACATCAATGGAAAATGAGGTACCCAACATCTCCCCCTATCATGCTCCTTAATGTTGCTGCCCCTGTCATGGTGCTCTTATTTCTGGCTATGTGCTTCATGATATATGTGTTTACATTTCTTCATGTCATGAAACATCTCCTCCTGTCTACAAAATTTTTTTTAGCTCATGAAGGATTGATCGCATTGTGTGATCAAGTATAAGGAATAATAATAATATCATCTTTTTCTTCAATGGAGTTACTTCTGAGAGATTACTTATTGAGATTGTACATGTGTAATTCATAAAGGATTCCATAGTGATCACTCATGGATCACTTTCTGAAAGAATACTCAAGAATCACAAACTCCCCTTAATTGTATGCATGGTCTCTTTTTCGGAAGGTTTCACCATAAAATACTTGGAATATCAAGGATGACTTCATCTACTCAATGACATGTGTTTTTGGTTGGAGTTTTAGGGAGACTTACAGAACCAAATTTCCTCCTTCTCCATACTTGTGTATATTTTTTCTTTGGCATGGTTGTCATGGTTTTGGGGACCCAAGTCAAGTTACACTCGCATGCCATACGTCCAATGTTATGGCAATTCAAGCTCTCCATCTTGTTGATTAATGAGTAATAATGACTTATTTTTGAAAAATTGCTTCTAGAATATTGACAGTGACCATTATATTTGTCTTTGTAATATGCCCTACAATCATTTTCCATGTGCCCAAAGTTTGTACAAGAATAGCAATAACCAAGAAATATATTTTGGTACCTGGGAGATGAAGATTTCCTTGATGTACTTCCGAAATATTTTTTCCTTCGGATTATTTGATGATATTCTTTGCCTTTCGTATTCTTGACATCATCTGTAAGTCTCCTTGGAGTAGGATTTATTCCATTGTCACCTTACCTCTTGCCTTTGCTGGAACTCGTAGCATCAACATATATTTCTAAATTCATTACATCCTTGTTATTTTAAGCATTATTATTATTTCTTGAGGGTCCACCTACATAGACAAGACCTGATTTATGAAGGGGAGTCCTTTGATGACTTAGGATGTCATCTAGGGTTTGACAATTTTTCGAGTTCTTATTCAACGAGACAACTTCCTTTTTTAGAGTGAAATTTTCTCCTTTTAATGTTTCACAATCTTCATCTTTCATGACTAGTTTCCTGTTCATTTCTTCCATCATCCTTGTTGCTTCATGTGCTTTGATTTGAAGAGAGATGATATTTTTTCCATTATGAAGATTTATTCATTCTCCTGTTCTAGTCTACTCTACATTTATTCTTTGTTCTTGTAGCTTCACATGTTTCGGCCTTGAGGAGATTGATGTATGATTTTATTTTGAACATTTATTCATACTTTTCTTCTAGTTGGCATATCATGGTGATCCTCTCCTTTTCTGCTTCATCAACTTTTCCTTTTGTGATTTCCAAAGTTTCCATCACCTTCTCTTCTCCTTGCACTTGTTTCCTTGCTTCTTCTAGTTGATATATAAGAGAGGAGACCTCTTCCCTGTATTGACCAATCTCTTCTTAAAGATTGTTCAATCTCTTAATTATTTGTTAAAGGTGGCTTGAAAAAGTTTATTCCATTTTGTTTACCTTATCTAATTGATTTGTCAAGGATATGACTTCTTCATGATGCTTTATTTTGTTTTGATTAAATTTATCCTTATGTTTGTCGAGGTCCTCATCTCTTTATTGTACTTGAAGCTTGAAAAATTCAACTTCCTTCCTCGTCTTGTCTTGCCTACCATCTTGTGCTTTCTTATTATGTTACTCATTTTCCTTTTTAAAACTGTTAATCTCTTACATGAAAGCCATAAGTTTATTTGGGAGATCTTCTTCAAAGTCTTCTTTGTTCTCTTCATCTTCTAGGTCTTCTTTAGCCTTGTTTTCATCGCTATTACCTTCAGATTCCCTAATGGATTATGGAATTGTTTCTTGTTTTCCAATGTCTTCTTGACTAGATACCATTTTCAATGCTCCTTTTGATTGATGATCATGAATTTTCTCCCATATGACTTTTGGTGACGAAATTTTTTCAAAATTGGCCTTCACAGAATTTGGTAACCCATTCAAAATTTCCTTCATTGCTCTTGTATTGTACTCATTGGATTCTTCGTCCATAGTGTCATTAGTAATCACTAATTTCCAAAATTTTAACTTCTTGAGTCTTCACGGAATTCCTCATTCGTACCTCCCATATATAAAAAATTCCATTCAACAATGGAGCCTTCGGAAATCGATTGACTTCAATTTCGATGGTTGAGAAATACACATCCTTAGGAGGAATGGAGACTTTTTTCCTTGACTTTGCGATTTATGTTCTAATGATCAACCTTCAAGCTGTTAGGCTTTGAGTGAAGGTACTGGCTATGATACCAATTTTTTGAAATACTAATAGGGGGTAAATCAATATTTCTTTTCAATTGCTATTTTTTCTAGTTAGATCACTTATATTTAGAACAAAAAATGAACAATTATAGAATAAATACTTTATTAATTTCTTATTTACAATAAATCAAGTAAAATATATGTAGGGCTCCAAACCTAAATGAAGAATCTAATATTCAATCTCCCAGGCTCCAATGTGTATTACGCCAAGCACCAACTTGGACTTCCCCAGGCTCCAACCTTGTCAATTTTGAGGCACCAACCTCTAGGGCTCCAACCCTATCTCTGGTACAGGCTCCAACCTACTTTCTTGAGGACTCCTATCCTCTACTGCTCTAACCCTATCTTCCAAGGCACCTACCTTGTCTCTATGAGGCTTCAACATCTAGGAATCCAACCCTCAACTTCAATTCGTCAAGATAATTTTGATGTTTGTTCATGACTCCCAATATATTCTTCAACGAGCCTTGCCTATATTCAACAATGCCTTCTCCAAATCACTTCATCAATGACAACCTTCTATTCTCATGAATTTTTCACCACTACTCTTCATGTCACCCAAACACTTTCTCGAAGGTCACCTCATAATGACATCAACAATGCATCATGATCTCCAAGGGTTTCTTCAAGATCAACGACTCAAAGGTGTCTTCAACAATGCTTTCCCAGTAAGATATTTCTCCACAAGCTCTTCAATAGGTGCTCCAACATGTCTAAAATAATTGTTGCAGTGGACTAATACAATTAGTCCCTAAATACAGTAGATGTTCTTCAAGGCTACCTCAAAATAAAATCTCCTTGAAGAGTATTTTAGTTTTGTTTAAACCCAAGGTCTACTCCACTATAGTTCCTCGACAAGGTTCTTCAAAATGTACAATGACTTACCAAGGCTTCCAATATGATTTTTCCAAAAAATATCCAAGGCTCTTAATATTTCAGTTCTCCTCTACATATCGAATCACCTTCAATATTATTTATCACTATTCATTCATTATTCATCATAGGACTCCAATCCAAGTAGAACAACAAGTCTTTGTTGGTCTTCAATAAGGGAAACAACAAGCCCAGGTCTAACCCTCCTTAATTCTCCCCAGATTAGCCATCCAAACTTGCTTATGCTTCTTCTTCCACTCTTCAAATTAGAACTGGAAAAAATGTAACTTCACTAAGTTCCAAATAATGTTACTCTTCTCCACTACAACCCCATTATTGAATAAGTCCCAAAAATTGTGGTGAGGTCTTTCTAGTCCTTGTCTGAGCCTTGACACAACAATAATCAATAAGACTAAACTGTAATGGAGGCAGTCAAAGGTTGTGAGCTCCTAAACAAATGTATGATTGTCCCTTTGTTAAATAGTTTTATTTGGTGACTGGTAAATCCTTTCCAGTAATCTGTGTTGAACAAGAGGTTGGCCAATATTAACATAGATAACACTTTTCCTAAACTATTAGTATGAATCTATGGTTTGGGAAATTTTAAGCAGAAGTCTGAGACCTAGCACTAGGATGTAACATACGTGAGGATTCTATGTTAGAGTTCTGTCACTCCAGCAAGTAATCCAAGCCACTAGAGGTGTAGATATATCACAATAGAACTAAGCCCAAATAATAGTAAGGTCAAAAAACACAAATCTGAAGTACTGTAAAAAAATTCGAGATATATACAGTTGTTCCTTGTTGAAATCTAGCCCAAACAATGTTTAAATCATTCATCTCTGTCTCCTACATGTTATGTATCTTATCTCTGAGAAATCACCAAAAAATTTTGTGCTAAAATGAGGTGTCCGAACTCATATTAATATTGTATTGACGTTAGAATGAATGGACACATCTTTGCAGAGGTAGGTTGACATGAAGGAGCTAGGACAAGTCGGCTCAAAAAAAATGATTTTTGTACAACTTCAAAAATCAATATCTTTCTAACCACGAAGAGTTTTTGGGGGATATGGGGCCTTGTTGGAAAGAGGAAGGAGTCCTCTTTTAGATAGAGAAGGTTCGTTTTGATATCCTTCCTTTAAGGTTCCCAAAAGATAATTTTTCTTTCTTACAGTCCTTGTATTTCTATGCATAGTGAGCCTTCATTTAGAGAGATCTTCTTAAGTATTTTTCTTGGTGGCTTTCCTTGTATTTATTTTGCATGAAGGGATGAATATTAGGCCAAAAAATGATATCCTTAAGTGTATATGAATAACTTCATCAAGTATGTATACTTCCATCAATGATATTTCCATGAATGCCAATTAAGTGATCTCTAATTCACTTCATGTCATGTCACAATTAACTGTCCATGTCATGAAACAGTCCTCCATGTCAACATATAGACACCAACCATATAATCAAGACCTTCATCAAGTGTCATCCTGTAAAACATCATTAAGTTTAGTATTCTAGGTTACCAAGTTACATGACTGACACTTGGCACCTTTAGAATATTAGCCATCTTCACATCATGTTGGTTCTAGGCTTCTTCATCAACATTAAGCACATCATCATTAATGACATACTAAATAACAAAGAGGAACTTCTCATTATGAGAAACGACATATTTATATGAGGTCTGCATGATGTTACTGCTAGGGTTTTCCATTATGGTTATTAGGACTTTACAAGAATATTGATCCCCATATTGACATCAATGACAACCTTAGACCGACACTACTGATATTCCTTTGGCATAAATTACATAGCCCAAATACTGAATATGTTCTTTATAAAAGTCACACTTACTGAATTTGGAATACATTTTATGATCCCTCGACATATTTAATACTATTCGTAATTTTTCCTTATGCTCTTCCATGCATTTTGAGTAAATTAATATATTGACAATAAAGATAAGAACAAATTTTTCCAAAAACGGATGGAAGATGTTGTGCATCAAGCTCATAAAAGATTTTGGTGCGTTATGGTAAAACCATGAGCTCATAATGCCCATAATGGGTACAAAAGGTCCTCTTATATATATATATATATATATATTTCATCATATTTTATCTAAATCTGGTGATATGCATATCTTAGATATATCTTTGAAAATATAGTTTCCCCTTTGAATTGATCAAAAAGGTCATGTATCCATGACAGCACGCATTTGTTCTTAATATTCAATTTTTTAATATGTTTGTAATCCATACACATTCGCATCATACCATCCTTCTTCCTTACAAATAACACTCGTGCACCCCATGAAGACACACTAGGGAAAGTATACCCATTATCTAACAGTTCATGTAGCTGAGTTTTCAACTTAGTCAGCTCAGGTACACTCATTCTATATGGTGCTCATGACATCACTGTTTTCCCAGGAATTTATTTGATGGTGAAATCGATATCCCACTTTAGAGGTAGTCCCAGTATGATTTTCGTAAATACATCCATAAAATCTTGCACTATTGGTATTTTTTCCAGCATAGGGGTCTTATATTTTGAATTGGTGAATCATTATATTATAGCATAAATTTTCCATCATTTCCTAATGCTTTTACCAATATAGGAATGAGTGATAGGGAACAACTGAAGTGGTTTCTTAATTCCTTGTAAGTCCTGGCGAGTTCCATCAGTAGCCTTAAACTAAATTATTTTCTCTTCAAAATCTACTAGTGACCAATTCCATTCTAACCAATCCATTACCAACAACATATCATAGGAACCCAAGGGTAAAATATTCAACTCAACTATTATATTTTGATTTCCTATATCTAAGCAACAATTTGAGACTTTAGCGTCAACTTTTCTCCTTTCACTAGTAGCCAATTTTACCAATTAAGGACTTTTAAATTTATGGCTTTGCAAGCAACATTTTTCAATGATTCGGGGATTTATATAACTTAGAATGGATTTAGGATCAAGTCAAATGGATATAGTTTGTGAGTATATTTTACCTTCTATTTCTATCATGGTCAATTCGTAATCCTCTTGCCGATCCTCTAGTGCCGCGCTGATTCTTGGTATATTTCATGCAACATCCCCTATTGTGGATGGCTCTTGTAGATTAGCTGGAGTTTCGCTTCTCCCGTGGTGAGGAAAATTCTTATAGTAATGTGCCTCACTGCATCCCCAACATTGTAGCGTCAGTTTCTCAATCTGCCCTTGGTCTGATCAGCTGGATGCTTCAGTGAGTCATTCTTCTTTTGCTCATTTGGGTTTTTGTTGGTTCATTCCATATTGTATTTTTTTTGGGTTTCTTGCAGTATTTTTATAGTTTCCTGGTCTGTTGTATTGAAAATTTGAAGTATTTTTCCTCCCTTTATTTTGCGGCTAACTCCTACCATTATCTCCTTTTACCTTGGACTGTTGATAGCACATTCGTTGTAACATGCCTCAATTTATTATTATTATTATTATTATTATTTTATTCGATGGTCCCATTAAAACAAAGCACATATATTACCCTGAAATCATTTCATCATGGCTAACTTCATTTTTAACTTGTACTAAATGACCCCACCACTACTTTAGATGTATTACGTATTCCACCTTAATATTCGAAGGGATATGAATGAAATCGACTTCCCTTATAGTTTAAGTGGAAGATATTATAGTTAACTTAATTCAAATTATTACGTTGCACATGTGAATATAGGGTTCACCCACATTATTACCATATGAAATCATTTTATATCATATTGCCTTTGATTATATCTCATAAGGTCTACGAGCTATCACGTCTGGCTTGTGTGAGATAGTACATACAATTTCAAATTGATTGGTAACGATTCCACAATCTTTACACAGAGCACGATTGCACTCAATGTGGCGACTCCGTTGGAGGTTTCGTCTCATTCTTGGACTTACATTTTAATGTCTATTGTGTACCTATCTACTACGATATTCGAGCACCAGCCCATTGTTAACCCTACGTTAAGTCTGTTGCCCTTCTCGAGAAGAGAAGTGGTACCTGGAAGTCGTTCACATTTATTTTCCTGGCCCGAATACCTAAATTCTATCAACCCGCCATTAAAAACCTCCGGGTGCCATTGATCTAACCCTAAATTTAAGTACGTCTCTCGCAGATTTGGAAATCTATATGGCTTGGATACGTTAGGGTTTGACGTTCTACTTAATTGTGAATTTTTCTTGTTACAACCTTCATTTGGTTCCTGCACGTCTCGAGGCCAGGGTTTCTTCTTGGTTGTAGCGATGGTCTTGCCATCGAACTGCTTGACGCACATAGTCGCTAAGTTTGCATACAGGAGCGAGGTTGAGAGGTAACTCGTTCTCCTTATTATGCCATGCCTTGTTTGAATTTATTCGTTCCCTATATCGTATACAACTCTTATTTTGATTACAATTTTACTCTACCAAAGGAGTTTGAAATTTTGATTCTCGGTCATGTTTGTAATTAGCTCTACCTTCTGAGCGCATTTGCGTCGTAGCGGACTCCTCACAGTCCTTAAAGCATTTTTGCCGTGTGGTAATAAGATGATTCACATTCAGGCTTTGATTTCTCCTGCGTTTGACCACAATGAGTCGAATGAGTTTTTAGGAATTATCATCATTAAATACTCATGGTTTCGTTTCCCCTTTCAGAGTTGGGACTGAACCAGAGAACGTCATACTCCATATTTCTCAAGGTAATTTGATATGTATATGGAATTTATTAAATTCTATTGGTATTTATATTGGCTTACCCTTGCCCTATTAATTTTGAGTTTTGTTTCTTATTACCGCAGGTGATTTAGTTAATTCCCACCATCATAATCGTCACTCTTACCATGCTCTCATCAATTATTACAGTTTCTCTCTAAGACATTTTTCTTCATTTGTGAACTCAGGTTGGTTCACTCTCGTTGCAGAGAATTTCAATTTCAGTAGTTCACCATTCCCATATGTATGGGTCGGCTTTGGTTCTACGTTTTCCGTCTAAGATCTTTAACAATTTTTTTTTTTTGTGGCTCGGGTGTTATAAATCCCATTGCACCTCTGTAAATAATTGGACTGTCTAAAAATCAACTCTCGGCCTTAGAGGACAACCAAGATTTTTAACTATGGACACGTTCTAATTTAGTCTGGTTGTATTATGCTATTTTCCCTTAAGACTAATGCTCAGGAATTTCGACGTCTGGGCGAGGCCTATCGAATTCGTTTAAGACACAGTGTATCTATTTCATAATAGTATGTAGGGTTTTGCATGTCTCTCATATTCACCATACACTTATTATTTATTTCCAGGTTTATTCAGTATTTCCATTTGATATTTGTATATATATTAGTTGATGGAAATTTGATACACCCCCATGACTACCTATAGACAGAATTATTGGGTCCTCTTTCTGCTATTTATTTTTCTATGATGTCTATACATTGACATATGTTTTACCTTTTTTTTTGTGTAATATCCAGAAATATAGTTATTGTATTAATAATCAGTTTGCTGGCTTAATGATTATCTATAGTATTATGGTCAATACAATTTTCCTTTCAAGGTATGATTAGGAATTTAATAATATCCACCTGAGTACTTCTTATTTCAATTCCTCGAATACAAAGGGGTACTTTCATTAGTCCTTCTTGTCCTTATGAGAACATTAGGAATAATGGATATAGGTTAATAAAACCCTTAACAACATTTAAATGAGTATTTTTCCAAAATACATGGATTACAGTCATGGCAACCCAATGGGATTTATTTAAGTTGTAACCCATTATGTAAATTCTGATAGCAGAATTTTTGTCTCAGTAGATTGTTTGACTATTATTCTTTTCCTGTTAAGTAAGAAGAATCTAACAGAGACTTTTCCCATTAGAGACATATCAATGACATCTATCTTTCTGTTATAAGAGTTTCATCATTAGCATTGAATTTTAGTTCTATATATCTCAGATGGTTTCATGATATGAGAATGTCTCTAGACAAGATTTCATTCTTAGCCTTGTATTGGCTAAATGTACATATTCATATCAGTCTTGTAAATGATTTAACTTATCATTTGTATTTGCTTACTTCCTTCGATGCTGCGTAGCTTTCTATCTCATGTATTTAATTCATGCAACAAGAATTATTTACTTCTCAGTTCAGATTTTCCTTTTTAAAAATAAAATGATTACAGTTTATCTACATGCACTTCAATAAGGTTTTTCTGCAATGTCAGTAATGTGCTTACTCATTATAAGCTCCTCTAATTTCATAGCTGGTTTTTCATCCTCAAATTCTATTTTCCTATTTCATACAAAATTTCAGTTATTCTTCTACGGAAACATAGTAAAGTTACACTATAATGATTTAAGGGAGTAGAATAAGTCTCCATATTTAAACCCTTAGCAGGTTTAGAAATTCTGGTTGATTTTCCCCTTAAATCCTATTCCTACAACTACACAGAATTGATAGGATTAAGTTCTTCTAGACAGTTCTGTTAAATGTAGGGAATATCAATTTCAGAATTTTTGAAGTACACTAACACCTACAGTAATTACCATACTGCATAATAGCAAGAAATTCTTAATCATTCGTAAAAATTGTGAGCATACCACTTCTGCAATTGACGAGTCCTCCCAACCTTAGAGTTCCTTTATCCCCAGAAATCACCCCCGAGCTGAGATAATATCCTAGAACAGACCAACCCCATTCTGTTCTGGAGTATCTTATTTAAGCTTATGCTCCCCAAAGCCTGTTTCTAATTTTGCGTCTAGAATTACAAGATGCTTTTATTCCTATTTGCCTAGGCTTTCCTTATTTAGGGACTTTTAAAGTTGCTTTCTTCTTTTCCAGCTTTTTACCTCTTCCCAACTACTCTCCACTTAATTGGGGAAATCTAGATTTTTCCTCAAAAATCTAAATTAGAAATAAATTCTTTCAAGGATTTTTGAAAGATTTTTGGGGAAAGTCTTAGCCTCTTTCCATACCTCATGGATTTGGCAAGTGATCTCAAAATTCTCATTTGGTCAATATGCATAGAAATGTTTTATTTATTTCTCACAATTAAATAATTAATTACATCCACACCATAACTATCCATTGGGGTCCACCCCCTTTGGATTTAAGTTCAAATTTCTAACTTGAAAAATATGAAACTAGGGGTGTTACATATTCCCCCTCTGAAAACAAACACCGTCCTCGGTGTTATCAACTAATTACTAGAGTTTATTTTGAAAATAGATATGGATATTTTTCCATCATCTCAGCTTCTCTTTCCCAGGTAGCTTCTTCAACAGTAAAGTGCTTCCACAACACCTTTACTCTAGCTACTGTTCTGTTTCTCAATTAAATTTCTTCCCGCTCCAATATTTGAAGCGGCTCTGGCATGAACTCCCCTTGTGGTTCCACCTGAATCACATTCCAATCAACAATGTGAGAAGCATCATGCACATATCTTTTTAACAACGAAACATGAAACACATCATGCACTTTAGCATGGGGTGGTAAGGCCAGTCTATAAGCCACTGGTCCCACCCTTTCTAACACTTCAAAAGGCCCACAATATCTAGGAGCCAATTTTTCACAACTTCTAGCATAAAGTGTGCTCTTTTTGGTTTTAATACGTAGATAAACATGATCACCCACTTTGAACTCTCGATGCACCCTCTTCTTATCAGCATAGTTTTTCTGTCGATCTTGTGTTGTCTTGATGTTTCTTTGTATTTGTTTGACAATTCTTTCCATTTATTGTAAATCATCTGGCCCCAACACTACCTTATCTTCAGGTTGGCTCCAACTTAAAGGATTACAGCACTTCCTTCCATAGAGTGCTTCAAATGGACTCCTTTTGATGGAAGATTGATAGCTGTTGTTGTAAGAAAATTCAGCTAAATGCAAGTAATCTTCCCATTTTGATGGCCTATCCATCACATACATTCTCAGCATATCCTCCAAAATTTGATTTCTTCTCTCCGTTTGACCATCTGTCTGAGGGTGATAGGCAGTATTAAAATTCAATTTAGTGCCCATGACCCCAAATAGACCTTTCCAAAAGGCGGCTATGAACTTGGCATCCCTATCTGAAACAATCATTTTTGGGACCTTGTGTAACCTTACTATTTCTTTTAGGAACACATCTGCTACTTGGGCTGTCCCAAAAGTAGATTTTACGGAGATGAAGTGTGCAACTTTTGTTAAGGTGTCTACCACTACCATCACTAAGTCATGCTGGTACTTGGTTTTGGGTAACCCAGTTATGAAATCTATAGAAACAATGTCCCATTTCCATTCTGCAATTAGCAAGGGATTTAAAAGACCAGTTGGGTATTGATGCTCCACTTTAACTAGTTGACATTCCATGCATCTAGCTAAATATTCTGCTACATATTTTTTCATTCCTGGCCAAAACAATTTCTTTTTCAAAGCTGTTAGCATTTTCTGATATCCAAGATGTTGTGAATATGGTTGTTTATAATATTCATCTAGGCTCTCTTTTTTCACAAACTTTACATTGGGGATATACAATCTATTTTTATAGCAGATCAACCCTTTCTAATTTTGGGTGTATTCAGTCATTTCTTTCTTTAACATTTGCACTTGTAGCTTCTCATAATTAGGATCCTTATCATCTACCTTTTTAACTAGTTCCTCTAAATCAAAACTAGCACTACTCCCAATGCTGCTTATGTTTTGGCAAGCATTTCTTCTTAGTGCATCAGCAATTTTTTTTTCTTTCCCTCTGATATGTTTTATGTCCATATCAAAATCACTCAAAAAATAAAACCATCTAGCTTGTCGAGCATTCAAATCAATTTGGGAAAAGAAATATTTAAGACTAATATGATCAGTCATCAATGTAAATTTTTTCCCAAGAAGATAGTGTTGCCACATCTTCAAGGCATGGATTACAACAGCCAATTCCAAATCATATACACTATAATTCTGTTCATGTTTCTTAAGTTTCCTAGACTCATGTGAAATAACAAAAATTTCCTGCAACAAAACTCCTCCCAATCCCTCTCTGCATGCATCAGTGCATACAACAAACTCTTTGTCAGGATCTGCAATTTTCAGTATAGGGGTTGTAGTGAGTTTTAGTTTTAGTTGTTCAAAAATGTTTTAGAATTTTTCAGTCCACTCAAATTTGGTGCCTTTTATCTGTAATGAAGTTATGGGATATGCTATTGCAGAAAATCTTTCCACAAACCTCCTATAATAACCTGCAATCCCCATAAATGACCTTACTACAGAAACATTAGTGGGCACCGGCCATTCTCTAATAGCCTTTATTTTTTCAGGGTCCACTGCCAATCCCTGTTCAGAAATAATATGCCCCAAATATTGAATCTTATCTTTATAGAATTAACATTTACTGAATTTGGCATATAACTGGTTTTCTTTCAAAGTTTGCAAAACTATCCTTAAGTGTTCTTTGTGGTCCTCCTCACTTTTTGAATAAACCAGAATATTGTGTATGAACACTAGTATCAATTTATCCAAGTAATTGTTCAAAACGATGTTCATTAAGCACATAAAGGTGGTAGGGGAATTTGTCAAACCAAAACATAGGACTACAAATTCGTACTGACCATACCTGGTTCGGAAAGTTGTTTTACTAATATCTTCCTCCTTAATTCTGAGTTGGTGGTAACTAGTCCTCAGATCAATCTTAGAAAATACTAAAGCTCCTCTTACTTGATCAAAAATATCATCAATTCTGGGCAAAGGGTATCTATTTTTTATTGTCAACTTATTTAGCTGATGATAGTCAATGCACATTCTAAAGGTTCCATCCTTCTTTTTCACAAACAGCACCAGTGCTCGCTAAGGAGACACACTCGGTCTGATATAACCTTTATCCAACAATTCTTGCAATTTCATTTTCAGTTCCATGAGTTCGAGGGGGCTCATCCGATAAGGGGATCTGGAAACAGGTGTTGCTCTAGGCACCAAATAGATTGAAAATTCAATCTCTCCTTTGGGGGGAAGATGAGGAATCTCATCTGGAAAAACTTAAACTCTCTTACTACTGGCAGAGTGTCCAACAAGTTTTCTTCAGGTTTTTGTCCTAATTCTTCGACATGTACAACATATACTTGATATCCTTTCCTAGTTGTTCTTTTTAATTGTAGAGCTGATATTTGTCTTACAGAGATTGGTTTTGGTTTTCCTTTGAGGATAAAAGGTTTCCCTTCCTCGTCTATGCAATGCAGAGTTTTATCCCAATAATTCATCATAGCCTTTCTCTTTTCCAACCAGTCCATTCCAATGAACAAGTAATATGAGCCTAAGGGCAGAATGTTTAAGTTTACTTCTATCTTAAAATCATTTAATTTAATTGATGTTTAAGGTAACTTATGAGTTACTTTTCTCTTGGTGCCAGTGGCTAGTTGGACCAACCAAGACTGTTGGAATTTTTCAGCTTTGAGATTGCATTTCTCTACAATTTGTGGACTAATGTAACTCAAAGAAGCACCCGGATCAATTAAAATTTTAACAGATTGGTCAGCAATCTTACCTTCCATCTCAACCATGGTAGCCTGGTGTTCTACTTGTCGGTTCTCTAAGGCTACACTGATAGTGGGTATATTTCTTGCTATATCATTCACTGTGGTAGCTTTTCGATCCCTCATAATAATCTGAATATTTCGGTGTGGGAAATTCCTCAACATATGAGGTTCTCCACAACCCCAACATTTAAACGGTTCTCGCATTTTGACTGCTCCCTCCTTCTTATTATCTCCATCTATTTTTTTTTAACCAACTTGGGACTAAGAAGTTTGAGTTTCCTTGGGTTTGTTAAATTTCTTCCACTGATGGTCCCTGCCAAAGTTCTTCAAGTAAGTTGGTTTCTATTTCTTCCCTTTGAATTCACTCTTATTTACCTATCTTTTTACATGTTCACCCTTGCCTTTAAATTGCTGGTAGCATAATCTAGCTTTCCTCACCGCTTCATCCATAGTTTTTGGATTATCGAACTCTATTTTCTCCTTGTACACAGCAGGCAAACAGTTCAAAAAACTTTGTACCTTTTCCTTCTCTTCATGAATAAAAGGAAGATACCTTAGCAGATTTGTAAACTTGGTGAAAAACTCATTTATGGTGAGTTGTCCCAATTTGAGTTCATGGAACTCTTTTGCTTTATCATCATAATAACGTTCGTTCAAAGAGCGGTTTTTAAACTTGACTTGGAAATCTTCCCAAGTCACTTTTTTTTCATCAATGGCATGGACCATTTTCGTCTCCTCCCACCACAAGTTAGTTTTACCCTGCAACTGGTAGACATCCAATCTGGCTTTCAGATTTCTCTCATATTCATAGACCGGGAAATACTTAATCATATTCAACAACCATGCCTTAGCATCTTCCTCCTTCTCTCCATCATAGGAGGGAGGTTTAATATTTCAGAATTCCCCGTGTAATTCCTTTCTCTGTTTAGATTGATGTCTAGTAGTGTCATCTTCCTCAGAATCATTTGAGAACTTGCCTTTCTTCCTCTTTCTAGAACCTTCGCCTTCTTGGCTGTTCCGCTAAGCCAGTTCTCTTATGAGCTTTTCCTGCTCCTCACTGGCTAATGATAGCCTGTCATTTTGGCTTCTTAACTCAGCTATCTCCTGTTGCAACCCATGCAACATAGCCATCAAAGGAGCGTTGGGATCTGGCGTGTTATCTTCATCACGCAGATCAACATAAATTTCATCTCCTTCATCCATTATCTTTTCAGTTCCAGTACCACTATACGCTAAACAAAACAACATCAGTAAAAAAAAATAGTTTTTTTTTTGTTTTTTCAACAAGAAATAATTTACACAGTGGGCACAACAACAGCCCAGTTTTCAAACATGGGCTCTGATACCATTTGTAACATGCCTCAATTTTTTTATTTTTTATTTAATTGGATGGTCCCATTAAAACAAAGCACATATATTACCCTGAAATCGTTTCATCATGGCTCACGTCATTTTTAACTTGTACTAAATGAACCCACCACTACTTTAGACGTATTATGTATTCCACCTTACTATTCGAATGGATATGAATGAAATCGACTTTGCTTATAGTTTAAGTGGAAGATCTTATAGTTAACTTAATTCAAATTATTACGTTGCAGATGTGAATATAGGGTTCACCCACATTATTACCATATGAAATTTTTTTATATCGTATTTCCTTTGATTATATGTCATAAGGTCTGTGACCTATCACGTCCGACTTGTCTGAGATAGTACATACAATCTCGAATTCATTGGTAACGATTCCACAATCTTTACACAGAGCAAGATTGCGCTCAATGTGGCGACTCTGTTGGAGGTTTCGTCTCACGCTTGTACTTACATTTTAATGTCTATTGTGTACCTCTCTACTAAGATATTCAAGCTCCATCCCATTGTTAACCCTACGTTAAGTCTGCAGCCCTTCTCGAGAAGAGAAGTGGAACATGGAAGTCATTCACATTTATTTTCCTGGCTCGAATACCTAAATCCTCTTAACCCGCCATTAAAGACCTCCTAGTGCCATTGATTTAACCCTAAATTTAAGTATGTCTCTCGCAGATTTGGCCATCTGTATGGCTTGGATGTGTTAGGGTTTTACGTTCTACTTAATTGTGAATTTCTCTTGTTACAACCTTCATTTGGTTCCTACATGTCTCGAGGCCGGGGTTTCTTCTTTGTGGTAGCAACGATCTTGCCAACGAACTGCTTGACGCACAAAGTTGCTCAGTTTGCATAGAGGAGTGAGGTTCATAGGTAACTCATTCTCCGTATTACGCGATTCCTTGTTTGAATTTATTCGTGCCCTATATCGAATACAACTCTTATTGTGATTACGATTTTACTCTACCAGAGGAGTTTGAAATTTTGATTCTCTGTCATGTTTGTAATTAGCTCTACCTTTTGAGTGCATTTTTGTCGTAGCAGACTCCTCACAGTTCTTACAGCATTTTTGTCGTGTGGTAATAAGATGATTCACATTCAGGCTTTGATTTCTCCTGTGTTTGACCACAATGAGTCGAATGAGTTTTTAGGAATTATCATCATTAAATACTCATTGTTTCGTTTCCCCTTTCAGAGTTGGGACTGAACCAGAGAACGTCATACTCCATATTTCTCAAGGTAATTTGATATGTAGATGGCATTTATTAAATTCTATTGGTATTTATATTGGCTTACCCTCACCCTATTAATTTTTTGTTTTGGTTTCTTGTTACCGCAGGTGATTTAATTAATTCACGCCATCATAATCGTCACTCTTACCATGCTCTCGTCAATTGTTACAGTTTCGCTCTAAGATGTTTGTCTTCGTTTGTGAGCTCAGGTTGGTTCCCTCTCATTGCAGAGAATTTCGATTTCAGTAGCTCGCCATTCCCATATGTATGGGTTGGCTTTGGTTCTACGTTTTCGGTCTGAGATATTTAAAAAATTTTGTTTTTTGTGGCACGGGTGTTATAAATCCCGTTGCACCTCTATAAATAATTGGACTGTCTAAAAATCAACTCTCGGCCTTAGAGGATGACCAAGATTTTTAACTATGGACACGTTCTAATATATTCTGGTTGTATTATGCTATTTTCCCTTAAGACTAATGCTCAGGAATTTCAATGCCTGGGCGAGGCCTATCGAATTCGTTTAAGACACAGTGTATCTATTTCATAATAGTATGTAGGGTTTTGCATGTCTTTCATATTCACCATACACTTATTATTTATTTCCAGGTTTATTCAGTATTTCCATTTGATAGTTGTATATATATTAATTGATGGAAATTTGATACACCCCCATGAATACCTACGAACAAAATTCTTGGGTCCTCTTTCTGCTATTTATTTTTCTATGATGTCTATACATTGACATATGTTTTACTTTTTTTTTGTGTAATATCTAGACAAATAGTTGTTGTATTAATAATCAGTTTGCTGGCTTAATGGTTATGTATAATATTCTGGTCAGTACAATTTTCCTTTCAAGGTATGATTAGGAATTTAATAATATCCACCTGAGTACTTCTTATTTCAATTCCTAGAATATAAAGGGTTACTTTCATTAGTCCTTCTTGTCCATATGAGTACATTAGGAATAATGGATATAGGTTAATAAAACCCTGAACAACATTTAAATGAGTATTTTTCCAGAATACATGGATTATAGTCATGGCAACCCAATGGGATTTATTTAAGATGTAACCCATTATGTAAATTCGAATAGCAGAATTTTTGTGTCAATAGATTGTTTGACTATTATTCTTTTCCTATCAGGTAAGCAAAATATAACAGAGACTTTTCCCATTGGAGACATATCAATGACATCTATCTTTCTGTTATAATCTAGTTTCAACATTAGCATAGAATTTTAGTTCTACATATCTTAGATGGTTTCATGATATGAGAATATCTCTAGGCATGATTTCATTCTTTGCCCTGTATTGGCTAAATGTACATATTCATATCAGTCTTGTAAATGATTTAGCTTATCATTTCTATTTGCT
This sequence comes from Pinus albicaulis, assembly GCA_034641835.2. Classification (NCBI taxonomy): domain Eukaryota; kingdom Viridiplantae; phylum Streptophyta; class Pinopsida; order Pinales; family Pinaceae; genus Pinus; species Pinus albicaulis. Next base: position 1,407,243,817 of record CM076582.1, read on the forward strand.
TACTTTCTTCGATGCTGCGTAGCTTTCTATCTCATGTATTTAATTCATGGAACAAGAATTATTTACTTCTCAATTCATATTTTCCTTTTTAAAAATAAAATTATTATAGTTTATCTACATGCACTTCAGTAAGGTATTTCTGCAATGTGAGTAATGTGCTTACTCATTATAAGCTCCTCTAATTTCATAGCTAGTTTTTCATCTTCAAATTCTATTTTCCTATTTCATACAGAATTTGATTTATTCTTCTATGGAAACACAGTAAAGTTACACTATAATGATTTAAGGGAGTAGAATAAGTCTCTAGATTTAAACCCTTAGCAGGTTTAGAACTTCTAGTTGATTTTCCCCTTTAATCCTATTCCTACAACTACACAGAATTGAGAGGATAAAGTTCTTCTAGACAGTTCTGTTAAATGTAGGGAATATCAATTTCAGAATTTTTGAAGTACACTAGCACCTACAGTAATTAACATACTGGAAAATAACAAGAAATTCTTAATCATTCATAAAAATTGTGAGCATACCACTTCTGCAATTGACCAGTCCTCCCAGCCTTAAAGTTCCTTTATCCCCAGAACTCACCCCCGAGCTGAGATCGTCTCCTAGAACAGACCAACGCCAATCTATTCTGGAGTAGCTTATTTGAACTTATGCCCCCCAAAGCCTTTTTCTAATTCTGCGTCCAGAATTACAGGATGCTTTTATTCCTGTTTGCCTAGGCTTCCCTTATTTAGGGACTTTTAAAGCTTCTTTCTTCTTTTCCAGCTTTTTACCTCTTCCCAACTACTCTCCACTTCATTGGGAAATCTAGATTTTTCCTCCAAAATCTAAATTAGAAATAAATTCTTTCAAGGGTTTTTGAAAGATTTTTTGGGACAGTCTTAGCCTCTTTCTATAGCTCACGGATTTGTCAAGTGATCTCAAAATTCTCATTTGGTCAATATGCACAGAAATGTTTTATTTATTTCTCACAATTAAATAATTAATTACATCCACACCATAATTATCCATTGGGGTCCACCCCCTTTTGATTTAAGTTCAAATGTATAACTTTAAAAACATGAAACTAGGGGTGTTACATTCCTACTTTTCGGATCACCTCATCCATAGTCTTGGATTCACAAATTTGATCCTCTCCTTCATGTGATCATGTAGTCTACTCAAAAATTGTTGGGATTTTTCTTTTTCATCTCTTACATATGGTACATACCTCAATAAGGAGGTAAATTTGGTTATGATCTCATCCATTGATAGTTGTCCCAACGTCAAATCATGAAATTTTGGATATTTTTCATCATAAAAGTGTTTCTTTAGGTACATGTCTTTAAAATATTGTTGGAACTAGTCTCAAGTCACATTCGGGTCCTCAATGACTCACACATTTTTAACTTCCTCCCACCATAATGTGGCTTTTTCCCACAATTGGTAAATAGAAATGCGATCTTTGATTTTTCTACTATATTCATAAACTTGAAAATATTTGTTAATGTTAATTATCCATGATTTTTCGACTTCTTCAGCCTATCCATTGAATGTAGGAGGTTTACTTGTCTAGAATTCACCTTGCAACTCTACTTTCTGCTTTTCCATTTCCTGTTGATCGAAAACATTTCCAGACTTCACTTTGTTGTAAGTTCTAATTTTTTTACTTCATTGTGTATGCCTTCCTTTTCATTTATCATTGGCTTGCTGTCATTGCTCACCCTCTTCTAGGATGTCCCTTTCTGGGCTTTGTTGTTCTGTACATTGATTCTGCCTATCTAAGACTTTTAAGAATCGTCTCCTATTCCCACATTAGCCTCTCATTATCACTCCTCACTCAAACCATTTATTCCTGTAACTGTTGCACCATATCCAAGATTCTACTAGTTTGACATTGTTTTTCCTCGAGTAATCTATTGATTTGTTGATGTTGATCCACACTCAGCTACACCCACATTTCTGGGTTCATATTTGGATTATACTAGGGATGAGTTTCCCCTGTAACTGAGGGATATTGATACCTGGACCCTCTCCTCATTGTATCCGGTCACTTCCTTATGGTTGTCTATGAGCACAATTTTTGCACACATTCATTGCTATTTAATGGCCCATCTGGGTCCCAGCGTGTAAACGTTGCTCTGATACCACTTGTAACATCTTATCATAATTTTTTTTTAAACTTTCTTTACTATGCCTGCAAACATAATACATAGGTGAATATTTTTATATGTACTAACCTACACCAATATAATTCTAATTATACTTTATATCTAACACAGGATTCCACTTGTAACTCTCCCTCAGATTTTCAAAACTGGATATAAGGTTTAGAATGATTATCTATCAATCATCACACAATTCGGAACTAATATTGTTTATAATTAATATTTTTGGTAATTATTTACAAAATTCAATTTAATTTGGTGTACGAAACATTTAATTATTCATATCTCTCAAAAATGTGTCACATTGACAAAGATGTCTACCTTGAGCTCGAATATGTTATCACCTTGTAACTTGAAATTTAGTGTAATCTCCACCATGCATTATTACGGAGCAATGGCAGGGATTTGGCTCGGGTGGGTTAAGGTATTACCCATACCCCCGAACACTAACTACCTTTTCCATTTGTGTCGCTCCTCCTCTGTGAGAGCTTTGCAACTGTCCTTTGTTCCTCCATCGGTTTAGTGCTCACAGTATTTGGCCTATAGATGTAGTTTAATGTATCCTCCCTTCTTCGATCTCTGGGTGACGAAATTTTTCAGGTCCTATCTTCTCTGCAGGTAAAAAAATTATTTCTAATCTCCACTTCTTTGTGCTCATAGCTACCACATTTATGCCATTTTTACATTACAAGAGCCCTCTTTCACTTTCATTTTCCTCCTCTAGATTTCAGAAGGAATTTTCATTTTTGCAAGGATAAATGGTCTTCTACACCACCTGTTCAGTCTAATTCTCTCGATTTGAATGGAGCTACTCATATCACTCCATGGCCAAAATGAGTAATCTTCAAACTTCTCTATGATTAGATTTCTGGGTTAGTTTTGTCGTTGAGGATTTGTGGGAGACCTTACTCCACTCGTTCACTTCCTACCACAGATCTTCAAGGTCAACTCCTTATAGTTTTTCAAGTAAATCTTATTTTTTAATTAATTTTTTTTTTTGCATAATTATTTTTCATTCCTTTCGTGTTTTCCCACGGTATACATTTCCTTTCATTCTTACTTTTTTTACTCTATTACAGGTATGTCTCAGCTCCCTTGCTCGAAAAACATACCACATCTATTTTAAAGGCCCTCTTTTGGCTTCTCAGAAGGATTGCACCCTTCCAACTACGACTGGAACTTCCAAAGGGATTTTTTTCTTCCAAAGTGAAGAGTCCTTACCTGGACTATCCACTCCGCAATTAATTCTCACAGTTTGGTTCAGTTTTTTTTTTTAATTGGTCTCATCCCTCGAAGGGTTTTCATGCCATGTATAATTTTCTTTTAAAATGGATTCGTACAGACTCTGGGAACTTGTTTTTTTTTATATCGAAATTCATATATTAAATAATGGTAGACAAACTTGTTTGTTTTCTAGGATTTTCTCTAGGCCTACCTCTTGTCTACAAAACATAAATCTTGTCTTTATTATAATAGTAATGCTCTCATGATTACCTTGTGGTATCGGTAATTATATATTTCAAATTTCTTAGTATATATACCAAGTGCCATCTAGTTGTTAGCTATGGTGCTAATTTTTCAGTTGTCAAACGTTTGTTCGTTACCATGTGAGGGTTTTGTTATTCAATATCTTTATTTTATGTGATGTTATTCTAGATTATGTAAATTTATTTAACTGTTAATATATATATATATATATATATATATATATATATATATATATATATATATATATATATATATATATATATATATATATCTTGTTTTTCATATGCAGAGCAATGCTGATACTCGGTGCTCAATTTTATTTTATGTTTGGGTTAATATCCTCATTCGTAATTTATCTAATTATTTTTTAAGTTAAAAAATCTAACCTTACAGTTTTCCAATTATAAATATAAATTATGAATGTCGGTTCTTGTTTCAGTTCAGTTAATAGTTAAATTCCCTTGTCGAGGAAGTCTATCGAGCTCCTCTATCTTTGTAATTAAAAAAAAATTGTTTTCCTCTATGTTTTCTTATATTACTGACTCAGACCGTCCTGGTATTCTTTTATCTACACCTATATTCCAGGATTCTCTTAGAACTTGCACTCACCTAGGTCGATTTTGGCAACTTGAATTCACAAAATTCATCTAATATTCATAGCCTGCTAGGTTAAACGATTCTACATTCTCCACCTTATTTAATATAGTCTCAGTTTCAGTGCATGTACATCTTCTCAGCACGAAAACTGTTACACCATTTTTTGGTCATCTAACCTACTATCATTAGATGGACCCAAGTACATCATGTAAGACCAATTTTACCCTAAGTAAAATTGCTTTCACTATGTAAAATAACTTAATAAAACACATTTATTAGGTTGTTTATGGTCTAAACAGGAAACCCCAAAGGGAAATATTAAAAAAATCTATATTTGTTTGATTTCCCTCATGGAATAATTGATTAAACAATAATTTAATTATTATTCCTGGTCATGTTTAACCCAAAAAAAAGAAATTAATTAGATAAATCCTTATTTATGTTATTATTTTCTAGGAATAACTGTTTAAATCTTATTTAAATAATATTCCTTGTTAAATATTACTAAATCACCCATAAATAATTAAATAAATCATTATTTATTTGATTATCTTTCAACCACTTCCTTAAAATGATAAATAAATCATTTATTTATTTATTATTTACAAATAAAGGGATTTGACCAAAGTCAAATACCTTTTCCCTCCAACAAATATAATAAAATATTCCATAAAAGGTGGATCTAGATTTGGTTAATGTTATTTTAATCATGCACCAAGATCTAGAATGACTCAATATTTTGTTATAAATAGGAGGGTTTCTCCTACCATTCTTCACCTTTTGTTGCCTATTAGATCACTCTGGATCTATACTCTTGGTCTGACTTTGAGCCATTATCATTGTCAAATTTTCCATTATTTGCTGTGTGAGCTCCCTTTGAGTTCTATCTTTGTTTGGGTTTTCTACACGAACAAGAGAGAGAAATACTAGATCTGAAGTGCTGAGGACTTCCAAGAACCCATCCCATTGAGGAGAATTGGAAACACCTTCTTGTTTTCCTCCCAGGTGCCCTTAATACAAAAATTATTTCAAAAATATTGTTCTTGTCTTGTCTATTGGATGTATGGAGCAAAACCTTATTTTTACTGCTTAATGTCTCTTTATGCATAGATCTAGATTTTTGCAGCATTTGTCTTGATCAACTAACTGCAGATCTGAAGATATTGGCAGCCATATTTGATGTTAGGGCTATAAGTTATGTGTAGCTAAAGTGGTCTTTTTTCGTACACTTCGACAAAATATTCATACTAACAACTGGCGACTCCACACGGGTTTTCAATTACGACCGCTGTCGTTTTTCATATTCCTGCATATCCAGCTACTTCAGACCCTAGGGTTTCTTGTCAGATTTTTGTTTTTCCTATTTTTACGTTGTTTTTCACATATAAAACCCTAAAACATTAAAATTTCTAACTTCCGCGTGTTTCTGGACCTATTGCGCAGGTGACAGACATCAGCCGCACCTGAGACGGAAACTTTTTCGGAAATCTGCCGCTGGGACACCCGGAGCTTCAGGTCACACTTTTCAGCCCAGAAACTGCAACCTGGACTCCAGGTCGCACTTTTCAGCCCAGTATCTGTGACCTGCACAGAAAACAGGTCAGAACCTACGACCTGCCAGTTTTTCTGCTATTTTTCTGCAATTTTTCTGGGTTTTTCTGAAGCTTTTGTCAAGGTTTTCCAACCTCCGTCTCAGCCCGTCTAGACCTGTTTCTGATTTTTTTTGCTCATCTAAAGTGGGAACCTAGCCCCCTAGAGCTTCAGTACCCTCCACTTTTGGTGGAAGAGTTTTAGCTGTTTCAGGTGTCTGATTTTTCAGAGTTTCAGCCTTCCCTTTTTTAGATCTGATACCTCCTTTTCAAATCCCTTTTCATCAGCTCTTCTCCCTTTCAAATCACCTCCTAAAATTTTGTTTGGATCTACCTTTAGGGCCTCCTCCTTGTCCCTTCTTCTTTTTGCTGATTTCCTCCTTTTTTACAGCCACCTTGCCTCTGCCTCTTGGCTATGTTCTGCACCTCTTTTCAGCAGATTTCTCCTTTAGATCTCTGTCCCTCCCGACCTTAGATCTATCGACCTCTTTTTAGTGTGTTTTGACTAGATTTTTTCCTCTTTTAGACTAGTTTTGAGAGACCCGCCTTTTTGGGTTAGATCGATGCATTGTTAGCTGTTAATTTTCTGTTATTTCAGCATTAGATACTGTTCTCTACAGCTTCATTTTCAGTTACGCAGCACACTTTTTCTTTTGCTCTCAAAACGTCTGGGTTTAAAAATTAAAATTAACGCACGCCACACACTCACCCTAAGCGAAGAAGAGCCTGGTTAACACCGCCAGGCAAAGACTTTAAAACATTGTAAAATCAATTGACACTACACCTTTCTGCCCTTGTTTCGACATTGTAATCACTTGATTCTGCACCTCCCTGCCTTTGTTGGTCGTTCTTCTTCCCCTTGTGCCGTGTTTGTGTTGTCACCATTGCGCCCCCAAGGCGCACATCCTGGAGACTTCTTGGCCTTCACCCTCAGTTTCCGGTCGGTCGACCTACTCCTTCCCGCCGTCGTCGAGTTAGTCCTCCTCTGAGTCCGCACTCCGACCCCTCTTCTGATTCATTGGATTCTAATTTTATGTCTGGTTCTCCCCCTGTCACCTTCATTATGTCTGGTCCAGGGCCTAACACTAGCGGTAATCCCGGCCCTAATGCCGGGACTACTACTAGCGGAACCACCATAGGAACTACCTTGGCTACGCCCTTGCTCCCCTTCATGGTAGGCCTCAGCCTCCCCGATTTGGACCGGTTGATAAACGACCCTATACACCATGACGCTAGTTGGCCTGCTATGCCGACAAAGCTCCCTTTCGACATCCCAAAGTTTGAAGGCCTTGCTGGAGAAGATCCTTCAAATCATGTTCGATCTTTCCACATGTGGTGTTCATCTACCTCCATTACCGATGACTCTGTCCGTCTTCGGTTGTTCCAATGAACGCTTATAGGCATAGCTTCTAAGTGTTATGTTGATCAGACCCCTTCCTCTCATACCACCTTTGCGACTCTTGCCCGGGCTTTTTTATCTTACTTCTAGCTTCCCCTTCGTTATGACACTGGTATCGAAGTTTTGACTTCTTTCTATCAATCATCTGCGACCCGCTTATCCAATCATGTCTAGGAATGGTGGAGAAGAAAGAGCCTATGTCAATCCCCTACCTTCGAAGACCGTGTCTACATGGACTGGTTCCTTAGATCTCTCTTGCCTCCTATCAAGAAATATGTCGCATTGCATTTCCCCCAAACCGAAGAAGCCGCCCTCCAACTGGCGTTAAAATATGACTTGATCTACGCTCAGACAGGTTATGTTTATACCGTTCTACCTGATCTCCCCAGACCCGGTGGTGTCAATCCACCGGGGGCACCTCATGCCACCGACGGTATCGTTGGAACTCTCTCTCATCCAAATGACCAACCTCCCATGGGTTATGGTTTTCCTGGGGGAGGGGGCAGCACCTCCCGTAATTGTTCCCCTCCTGGTAGCACGTATCCAGGATACTGCATGCCTCCTCTTTTGGCCCAGCCTCCTGGTCACCATACTTTTACTCAACCCCCTTATTATTCGTATCCGCAATTTAGTGCTCAAGCTCCTCCAGCATCAGCACCTCCGACTCCCTGGCCTTCTCAACCCCTGCAATAGCAGTCACCGCCCCCTCAAGAGTAGGTGGATTCATAGCAGGGATTCATGGCTACCGAACCACGTGACAGATAGGTGGCCACTCAACCTTCCCCTTCTGGTTCCTCCAATTACCAGATCCTCACGATGAACTCTGATCCACCTCTAACCGTCAACCTTGACCTTCAAACTCGGTCCCGTCAGTACCCCAAGCCTCCCGCTCCGTCTGCTCCCGAGCCCCCCTCTTCAGGTTCTGCAGAGCCTCTTTCGACATCCAATGGCCCTTTACACATCCCTCAACCCGAAGTTGAAGTTCATACCAATATTCCTAAGGGACCATTACGCCGAAATGATGCTCCTATTCGAGCTGCAAGCCGCCATTCGTATAGCATAGTAGATGATTTGGCGCAGTCTCCTGCTGTCGTTTCTACATTGGAACTCCTCCAGTCATGCCCTTCCCAAAAGAAGGCTCTACTATCTGCCATGGGCGATGTAGATCTTGCTGATGACCAATTGATTGTTTTCAACGCCCGTCAATCAGAGCATCCTCCTCTTCCTGCTTCCGTAGCCTTCCAAATCCCAGTCAAAATCTGGAACGATCACGTTTCTCGGTGTATCATTGATGAGGGGGCATCCACCTATGTGATGTCCACTTTGGTTTGGAAACAACTCGGATCTCTTGAATTGGCCCCTTCCACAATCACCCTTCGTGCGTGGGATGGCCATGCCTCCCAGCCCATTGTCTTATTCCGTAATTGTCCTATCACTCTTGTGGACAAGACTGTTTGTGTTGACATTGAAGTCATCGACGCCCCTCTTGATTATAACATTGTTTTGGGGCGTAGCCACACTTATGCTATGTCTGATGTCCCATCCGTGGTCCACCGCAAGAGGTTTTTCCCTCATAATGGAAAGATAGTCACCATTGACTAGTTGACGTATCATGAGCCAAAATCTCAGGCCTCCCCTGAGTCGACCATCTCTTCGTAGCCAATAAAAAACTCTGCCAATTCTTTGACTAGTGTCTCTCCCGTATGTTTGACTCCTCTTTGCTTGAACCTTCTCCGGTCTTCCTCCTCCTCCCCGTCTTTGAACCTAGCTCATCAAACGCTTGCATGATGCACCGTCTCTGCCGTCTCAAGCAACCATTTCGGCGATCATCAACCGCGCTCTCCACAACCTCCACAACCTGCTCCTAGCCCTTCACCTGCAGCTGGTAGTCATGAGCCTCTTTATCCTCCTGGAATGGTTCCTCCAAGCATTATCCATTTAGAAGCCCTCCCACCGGGCCATTACCCCTCTGGTCAGATACCAGTCCTAGCTCCCCCACCAGGAGTGTCAACAGTACCTGTCATGGCCACCCTCTCTCTTCCTAACCTAACCCTTGGGATTCTCGTCTCGTACCTTGATCCTCCAGCCCCCACCTTGCCTGGTCAACCCAAACCTTATATTGCTTTGACCCTGGTTCAACCGGTCCCCATGAATTCTCCCGATGCATCAGTGCCTCCGTCACCTCAACAAGAACCACCTCCTGTTGCGACTGCTTCGAGTAAGAAGAGCAAAGCTCGCAAGAGGGCATCAAAGGACAAGGCTGCCCCGACAAACCCCGCCCCTCCTCGGCTTCCAAAGCATACCATCCAGTGTGTTTTGTGTGATGTTGTCGGTCACACCACCCATACCTGTCCTGAATTACTTCATCTCAAGCCCATGGTTAACGTCGCGTTCCTTGAGTCCACGGTCCCGGAAGCCTCTATTCCTTCCGCGACCGCGATCAAGAACCCCAACACTATTCACACCAACCACCCCTATGCTTTGTGTGATCTCCATGGCCATTACACCCATATTTTTCCTCGCCTCGAGGACTTCCGCACCTCTCTAGCCGCGGTCCACCAATTCGAGGCCAAGCGCAATGAGTCCCTCTCTCCCCTATTTGCGCGTTTTTCTTCAGAAAAATTACCAGACACAACTACTCCCATTGACATTCCCCCTCCTGATTTCGAGATGATGGAGCCTTCATCCACCATTTTCTACCTATCATCATCCATGAGACCCTTGGGGAGCATTCCCTCTGAATCCTCCCCTGTTGTTTCGCTTGACCTTCCTTCAGCGATCACCTTGCGCTCAACATCGGTAGATCCTTTATCTACTTACTTTTCCGTCACCCCTTATGTTGATGCGCATGTGAACCTCTCTTCTCATGATGATGAGTCAGGTAGCTTCGCCACGTTAGGTGGTATTTCTTCCACCAGTCACCCCATCTTCTATCACGATGACAACATTATGGATGAAATCCCCACCCCTGAATATATCTATCCCCCCTTACATCGAACCCATGCGTTCGAACCACACGCACCTTGTGGCCATTACATTGAAACCCAATATTTGGGTAAGGGGGCACCCATATTCGAGAGACCAGGAGAAGAAATTCTCCAAAACTCTCCTAGTGTATCTGGTCGTGTTGAATTTAGTACCATTATTCTTCCACATTTCAAAGAACCTCTAGAGTCCCATATCACTTCATATCACTCTAGGGATGATACCCCTTATCGTTCCCTCATCTTCCATCAGCAACCCAATCTCTTAGACATTGTTGTTGACCAACCTATGGGTTTTCTAGGAGAGAATCAGTTCATTATCTCCAAATCCTCTCTTTTGGATAGTGACACCAGGTACGCCAACCCAAAAACTTAAATTCCATTTTCTTCATATATGTAGTACTAAAAGATATTGGTAATCCTCCATTTCCTTTCTCAAACTGCATAACCATAACGAAAACAAATGGCACACCACATCATTACAATGTGTTTAGATTCCCCTTTTTCTAAATACATTTTGGCATGACCACACCATGCTTGGGGGAACCTATGCCCCTCAACCATAACCCTCCTCAAAATCGAATTTCTTCACTTTCAACACTCATACGAGGGGCACCATTTGGCCTCCATACTTATCCGTGCTCGTGTTGATGTTCGTCGTGAGTTAACATCTTGTACTCATGTTTTCATGCTCCCCCATTGGACCTTTACTGTGTGGCAGCACCATCGAGTCGCCCTTGTTTAGAGCATCCATGTTGAGTCATCATCACATTCCTGGAGTCTATCCCGAGTCCTTTTGTACCCCGCTATAGTCCTCCATCCTTCATTACTTGGTCTCTCTCTTGTGTCGCACATTATGGCCTTCAGTCCCACTGTCCCCTATCCCTTATGAAACTGTGTCAGTCGCTGCCATGTCATTCATGCCTTTTATTCTCTAGCAAGGGAAGTCGTCCATTTGCTACTCAGTCCCCTCCATTCCATCATCATTGGTATTAGTCTGTCAGTCCCTCTACTATTTTCTCTCATGCCTTAGTTGAGGATCCCTTATTGCCTCACCTACGGCGGACCTCCTTCCATTGACATCAGCACCATTCATTCCAGAAGACAGGTCTAGAGGGTGGTGTACCTTGGTTCCATCTTCCACTCTTGTTTGGTGCCTCGAATCAGGCAAAGAGATTTCTCATTACCCTTTGACTTGATTGTTTGTCAGCTCCAGCTCCTTTCAGCATGATCGAGATCCGTATACTTGATGGTTCAGTGATGAAGCAGCAGCTCTTGGTGATTCCCAGGTGTGTGTGAGATGTCTCAGCCCTCATGAGGGGGTGGCCCTACAGGTAGCCCCCCACATACCCGGATGACCTCTTCATTACAGCCTTCGATGTAGCTCCATATATTTGATGATGTCGACTTAGCCACTTGCAGTGCCTCTTTGATTTTCATGTATCAGTCAGATTTTGTGAGTGCTTCCCTGCTTATAGGGGAAATTTGGGTTTTATTTGTATCTCATCTACTCAAATATTATTGTATAAGTCCTGGCTATTATCCCAGGCACATCGTGTATGTGGGATCCCTCATTGTATTTTTATCTAGCTCATGTTTATGCCGACTGGACTTTATGGTTCGGTCCCTTGTTTACTGGACACACTATTCTTTTGTACTTTGTCTCGGTGGGCATAGGTATGCCTCCCCCGCCGCCTTTAGCACAGGTACCCTCTCATAAAAGGAGACTTGTTGCACCTGCAGGTCTTGTATCCTCATGGTCTAGTTCTTCAACACATTAGTCTACCTTAGATTTCTCTCTCTGACTTCCCTTTTGATGCTTGGTGATTGAGTTCTTACAACGTACTTCGGTCATACGATTTGCTCCTAACACTCGCACACTGGGGGGACATATGTTACACCATTTTTTTCTCTTCTAACCTACTATCATTAGATGGACGCAAGTACACCATATAAGACCAATTTTACCCTAAGTAAAATTTCTTTCACTATTTAAAATAACTTAATAAACCACATTTATTAGGTTTTTTACGGTCTAAACAGGAAACCCCAAAGGGAAATATTAAACAAATCTATATTTGTTTGATTTCCCTCATGGAATAATTGATTAAACAATAATTTAATTATTATTCCTGGTCATGTTTAACCCAAAACCAAGAAATTAATTAGATAAATCCTTATTTATCTTATTATTTTGTAGGAATAACTGTTTAAATCTTATTTAAATAATATTCCTTGTTAAATATGACTAAATCACCCATAAATAATTAAATAAATCATTATTTATTTGATTATCTTTCAACCACTTCCTTAAAATGATAAATAAATCGTCTATTTATTTATTATTTACAAATAAAGGGATTTGACCCAGGTCAAATAATTTTTCCCTCCAACAAATGTAATAAAATATTCCATAAAAGGTGGATCTAGATTTGGTTAATGTGATTTTAATCATGCACCAAGATCTAGAATGACCCAATATTTTGTTATAAATAGAAGAGTTGCTCCTACGATTCTTCACCTTTTGTTGCCTATTAGATCACTCTAGATCTATACTCTTGGTCTGACTTTGAGCCATTATCATTGTCATATTTTCCATTATTTGCTGTGTGAGCTCCCTTTGAGTTCTATCTTTGTCTGGGTTTCCTACACCGATAAGAGAGAAATACTTCAGGATCCGGGCGTTGAGGACTTCCAAGAACCCATCCCATTGAGGAGAATTGGGAAACACCTTCGTTTTCCTCCCCAGGCCCACAAAATTCTTTCAGAAAATATTCTTACCTGCTCTATGAGCGTAGATAGCAAAACCTTATTTTTACTGCTTAATGTCTCTTTATGCATAGATCTGGATTTTTGCAGCACTTGTCTTGATCCACTAACTGCATATCTGAAGATATTGGCAGCCATAATTGATGTTAGGGCTATAAGTTATGCATAGCTAAAGTGGTCTTTTTCTGTACACTTCGACAAAAGATTCATACTAACAAAAACATAATACATTCACAGACCTATTATAAAGACATTTATTTTCACAAACCTATTCTAGAGACATTTTTTTTCTTACTGCATATAATCAACTTACAATATAGAATGAATGTACCATTATTGTAGTTTACAATCCTGGAACTAATGAATATATACAATTCAGTAACAATATTATCCATAGTTCTCTTCTTCCTTGACTACTTGAGATTTAAATACTTAACTCTATTTAGCCAAAACTCAGGGCGTCCTCCCAACCTTGAGAGAGACAATTATGTCCTTAGCTCCCCCATGCTACTCACCAGAGCACACTCTTTTAGCAGTTTCTTTTTTTTCTCGAGGAGGACCTAAAGACCTATCTCTAGCCTCTTCTCTAGTGCTCGTTGCATAGTTCCACTAGTTTAGACTAGATTTGGACTAATCTCACCATATAACCAATTGATTTTCTACTTCTCCATTCACGAAACCCCTCCTACTCACTGGGATTTCCATTTTATCCTCAAAGGAGAAGGTAATTGTCAATAACTTCTTTAGTCTAACTACTTTGATGTCTTGCAAACTTTTACCCATGATTTATGGAAACAAAATTGTAAAGTAATCCATTTTTTCAAAAGAAATAATCTTGTTCAATGACAGATTAAAAAAATCGTTAATCTCTGTTTTCTCAAAAAATCAAATGTATATTTTTTAAAATAGCACAAGGAAATTAAACCAATTGTTACATCTGTGAGAAAAAAATATGCACTAAGTTAATTTCCCCACAACATTGATAAATGGAAGAATCAAAATTATTACTGTTAAATTAAAACACGGTCAATGAGGAAGCGAACACATTTAACTTTTCAGTGCTCCACGCAAAGACAATTTTATACCTAGAAAGAAAATAGGGTAAGGAGAGCAGGCTATATCCCTCTCACATTAGTCATAGGAAGTTAAATAAGGCTAAAGAGTAACTGGAGTTAGACCGTTAATCTGAGTTTGAAACAAAGTGAGTAAAACCTTACCTATCAGTAGAAATCCAATGTTCGACTGACAAGCCTAAACCGTAATGCAAAGGATGACTAGTACTCTGTCATAGGAAGACCACAATAAGGAAGGGGAAAGAGCTTCAATGAAAAAACACTTTAAAATTAATCTTGCACTGAATACAACATAGAACTTAAGATTGGGAAGAAATGTAACAAAATTCTTAATTATAACTTGTGAAATATATGAGGAAACAAGAATTAAGATTTACCTATAATGGGTAATTATCCCCTCAAAGCTTATGCCATTTCCAACCATTATGCGGTTAATGTGTATATGTCAATGCACTCACTACTTCTTACTTGAGTCAATTTCGACCTCTACCAAATTTGAAGAAAAAAATTATTGGTTGTTTAGGCTCTGAATATATACTCTATAAATTAGCCTAAAAGTTTCTTGAATTTGTGGACTTATGACTGGTGGAAAAATATATGGAGGTTTACCATAGGCTTAACCACCATTTGCAAGAGCTTCTAAAAATGAAAATTATAAGGCAATTCCTCCCATCCACAACAACATTATAGAGTCGCATTGTTAACACCCTTATCAAGGCAAATAATATATGTCCTATGTATAAAATATTCTAGTCAGTGGATGACTGGATAGCGTGATTCATATTGTGTTAGCTAGAGTTAGTGAAGGATCTTGTTTGTGCAAGCTATGAATTATGAAATAGCGAGAAGCCAAGTAAATTCATGAGAATTAAATTAAATAAATATAAATGTTGAACAACTCGTTTAGGTATTTTTACATAGATCGAGACCCTGTTGGACCATCTGCGTTATGGAATTTCTGTGGAGGAAAACCTCCTATCGGCAGAGAAACTTGTTAGTACAAAGCTTATAATGATCACTCAATAAGGAAGACAACGAAAAAACCAATTTAGTTGAGACAAATTAAAATAATTTATCTAAAAAAATTAATTAAATTAAATTGCTAATGTTATCTTTAACAAATATGATTTTTTGTTCAATGATAAATCTAATTCAGAGTCAAATAAATATTGAATGAGTATATCCACTTTCAACCCCTCTATTTCCACCAAAAACATAATATTCATGAATCTATACATTGAAAAATTTATGGGCATTGGTAACTTTACATTATTTAACTATCATGAATTTATTACGCCATAAGGAATTCTTCTTTGAAAAAAACTCCCCCAACTGCCACTGTGTACTATTGTGGATCATCGGATCGATTTATTCCACCATTAGAGTTCACTGTATTAATTGTCATCGAAATATTGATTTGTGTAACCATTCAACTTCTTTATATTTGAAATGAGAGTAATTATAACCAATAAACATACTACAAGTGAATTACTTTGTACTTATTTGGGTTACTGGTTCTCAAATATTTAAAATTCAGACTTGCATAGTAAAGCTAAAGAAAATGCAAGGTTGGTTTACCAGGTACACTAATTTTCTTTTTCCTCTGGATAATATTCAATGTGGTAGAATTTCATTTGGAAATTTTTGGGATGCACGAGAGGGAGAAGGAAATTATGGGTGAATAGAAAATAATATTACCCATCCAATCAAATCAATCAATCTTTTTGAGTGTCCACCCCAAAAACTGGTCATTTTTACCTGGAATTAGCAAGCCAACATCATAAATATGTTTCCTCAAACTGATAATAACTGACCGACCCTCTTTATCCCCCCTCCTAACCTTTATTATGCTACGGATACTGCCAGTGCCCTCAATTTTGTATTTTATTTCTTTTGTCCAGGATAAAGTCTTGTATTATATCGATTTGTTTTCTCTTTCTCCTTTCTGCCGATTGGATCTAGAATATTCCTTTGGGCAGATAGACCTTAGGATGCCAATTTTTGATAAGCATGTGATGACTCGTCCTGAGTGTTGTTGTGATTGAAAAGCATGGAAGAAGTGACACAATGATAAGGAATTATATTTTTGGTGGTCACAGGTGTGTATTGGGTTTATGGGTGTTACACACCGTGATTTATTTATTTGTAGAAAATTATGAAAGAAATTGTCAATCATAAATAGTGAATGTGAGTTTAAAGGTTTAGTAGAAACAAATTATGGAACAAATTATGGTCGGTTCTCTGGTGCTCCATGAATTAAGCCTACAAATATTTTAAGAAATCAAGAATAGTTCAGGAGCTGCAAATTTATATAGAATTATTTTTTTCTTTATGGAATTACTTAAATCAATTATTCATAGAAATCTTTCGTGTTGAATTTATGTAAATTTGTTAAAATTAGACAATGACTTTTATATTTATAATAATATTTAAATCTTAGAAGTATTTTCCCAAATTTAGTAAAATAATGAAATATTTTTTTAATATACTGAATGATAAACTAATTTTATGTTAAATTAAGTTTAGAATGAGAGAAAATAAATTCGAACAAGTATGAGCATTACAATATGTTTAGATTTACATATCATACCTCTATCATACCTATATATTCCTTGTTTTAAATATTCATTGACATAGTTAAACATATTTCGATCATTTAATATTTCCGCTTGATTTAATACATTCTTCAACAGTTGGAAATTGTAAATTATACTACTGAGTACTCTAAATTGATATGCTATTATTTTTATTATGGTGCATGTTTAGCCCGATTAGCACATGCATCTTTCACAATGTTAACAAATTTTGATTTTTAGTTTATAGAATTGGATTTTTGAGTATTTTAGGTGTATTCAAGGTAGAATTTAAAATTCAGGAAGGTCTATAGATGATGGGTGTTATGGGCTCACAGTAAAGGTTAAAATTATTATTAAAAATAAAAATATTATTGATAATGGTAGATCAAACAAAGAGATGGAAGAAAAATATTTGAAGACAAGTTTCCACACAATGAGTTGATAGTAGAGATAAATCCATATAACATCTACTTGAAACTTATAGGAAGATATTCAATTCCAAAGATTCATTCAATAAAGCACCCAAGTTATATTAAATGTGACTCAACTTAAATAAAATATTTTATTTGCTTCCTCCCTACTTCCTCTTTCCACAAACCCTTACTAATATTTCTGAGGTGTAATCAAGGTAAAAGTTAAAGATGAGGAAGGTATATAGATGATGGGTCTTATCAGCTCATATTAAAGGTTAAAATTATTGTTAAGAATAAAAATTATTATTGATAATGGTATATCAAAAAAAGAGATGGAAGCAAAATATTTCAAGACAAGTTCCAAGACAATGATTCGATAGTAGAGAAAAATTTATAGAACATCTACTTGAAACTTACACGAAGAGATTCAACTCCAAAGAGTCGTTCAATAAAGCATCCACTTTATATTAAATGCGAGTCAATTTAAATAAAATCTTCTCTTTGCTTCCAACCTACTTCCTTTTTCCACAAACCCTTACTATTATTTCAAGGGAAATAATATTCATTACTATGTTATTTTTATATGATTCCCTTGCATGTTCGCATAGTGGGGAATGAGGCTATAAATCACTTAGCCAAATGGGGCTGCAAGAATGAAGGCTGACAGTTAGACAATAATCAACATCATCAGGCTTACAATATAGAGTTACACTCACTACAGATCATCCTATAAAGAGACAAAGAAAGGGCTAACAACCCTCGATTGGGGTGCCACGACGAAATGAATGGATGGAGGTCGGTGCCACGCGGAGGCGCGCACTTGACCATCCATCATGGTTAATAATTAAGGAAGTGGAGAAGGCTTTTCCTTGGCACGATCCACCTCAATGTAAACTAATACAAATGTTGGAGGCCAGGAAAGCACGTTAGAGAGGAATGGGAAAATACGCCGGTTGCGGAGAGGGGTAATGCATAAAACTCAATTGTAGAGAGGGAATGTTAACGAAAGTCAGTTTGGAGATCAGTTTGAAGAAGCGGAGGAAGTTTTGTAGCAACGACGACACTAGGCTAATTGGTATGTAATGACTCTTATTACCCTCATATCTCAATTCCCTATTCCAATTCTAAACAATGAAGGCGAAGCTGATGGTTGCAATGAAGTATGTGCTCTGTTTTGTTTATCTAATGGGATATCTTACAAGTCTGGTATGGTCTTCTGTTCATCTCTTTTTAATTTAATTGACAGGTTTATCTTTGAGGCCTGCAGGTTTCCCCTCATAACTATAGTCCTGGATATCGAACCTTGCTTTAGAAGCCCATCTGCAGAAGATCCTCTGTTTTGTGCCCAGCTACAGTCCCAATCTAAAACTGGCTTGTATCACTGCAAAATTTTAAAGCCCGATATAGTGGTAGAGTCGTATGGTCTGAGTTTTTTTTTACTTTGCTTGTATTGTATGAAAAATCATTCTAGGGGTTCCGATTCCTGGGATTCCATCCATGAAAAGTGTCTTCATGTTTATGATCATGCACGCATGTATAGTCATGAAAATTTACAAACATTCTGCATACATTCGTTGTATAATTTAAAATTCTTATGTCAATTTCGAGGTTGGCCCAATCATAATTTGTTTTTCCCCAGTCAATTTTCCTCTCAATTTCAGTATTGGCCTAGTTGTTATCTGCGTTACCCAAGTCGTAGATAGTGGTACAAGAAATTTATTTTCTGTAAGATGGAATATGTAGTGAGCATTCTTCTCACACATACTACTATTTGTGCGGCAAGGAATGAGGCTTCACCTATTAATATCGAAGAAGAGGGATCCACCAATGCTCACCAGAACTATTTTATTGATTTTCCTCTGCCATATACAGGATTATGTTACACTTTTACAAGGGTACCTTTCTGCCAAATTATTATGGCAAAAGGACAACTAGGGAAAAGAAAAGGAACGGGAAAAGGAAAATAGAAACACACAATTCAAAATGAGGGTCCAAGCAAGCAAGGAAGGAAAACTACTAAAAAAGTTCTGGAAAATATGTCTAATCTTTATGAATCAAAAAACCCAGCACATATGCGCAATACCATTCATGGATGGGAAAGAGAGAGTAACTATGATGATGAAGACATCAAATAGTAGGAGGCAACCATGGATTTCTTCTATGACCCTAGGAATACAAGAGTAAGGTTATCTCTATTCCATAAATATGTTAACACTTATTGGAAACTCAAATGTGTCTTGGCAAAGGCCATGACCTAGATACAAGAAAGGGAAGGAAACCCAACAGTGGTTTTAGAATGGCAACAGATTAAACATGAAATCCGAGACATTTCCATGTCGCACTATGATGTTGCGGAAAGAATCAGGAGGATTGAACGTCAACTTCAAGCAATGCAGCAAGTAGAGATGCCGGGATCCACTGCAAAAGTCCCAACTCCAATTGACTCTTCTAATGGGTGATATTTAATTTTAGTAGTTTTAAATGTTTTTTGCGGCAAGTTTTATTATCTTTTGTTTAACCTTCAACTTTTATGGACATAGTAAAGTAGTTATAGCAACAAGTAGAAGGAAAAAAAAAATTCAATACTGGTTGGCTTTTAACTCCCTCAGGTGGCCAGCAGACCTAGTTTCCTTCAGGCAGGTTAAGGCTACTACATGCATCAGTATTTGTATATCAACTCGCTTTTTGATAAATAGAAAATAGAAAGGTGCTACGAAATTCACAAAAAAAAGGAGAGTATAATTGTAGTGTAAAAAAGTGTGGGTCTAAAAAGATACTGGTGGCATTTAACATAAATGTAAAAGTGTTTTACAACTCAATTTTTATTAATATATAAATTTAATAGTTAATGTTATTAATATATAAATTCTATTTTTATTAATATATAAAAAGTATACCATTTGTGCCATAGAAATTAAATAATTTATAATACTTGATAGATATAGAAAAATTAGAATAAGAAGTTCTATAATATTATTATCAAATATCATTCATAGACCATCTACTCGAAATTTACATGAAGAGATTCAACTCCCAACTATTTTTTTTCCAGCTTCTATAGAAGGAGACATTCAATAAGGCACCCACCTTATATTATATGCAAGTCAATTTAAATCAGATATTTTCATTTCTTCCTCCCTACTTTCTGTTTCTATAAACCATCACTAATATTTCAAGGGAGATAATCTTGGTTACTATGTTATTTTGAAAAGGGAATATAATTGTAGTGTAAACAACCAAAAATAGTGGTGGTGTTTAACACAAATGTAGAAGTGTTTTACAACTGAGTTTTTATTAATATATAAATTTAATTGTTATATATATATATATATATATATATATTCTATTGGTATTAACATATAAAAGCTATACCATTTATGTCATATAAATTAAATAATTTATAATAACTGATACATATTGATTTCTAGTAAATTATTGGATTTATATTATATAACACATTAAGAAGGTTTAAAAAATCATAAAAATCAACTAAATTATGATTTTAATTTAAACTATTTTATTAGTATTATTAATCATAATAAAATTTAATTTATGAGTTAAATATATATACATTTAAAAACCCATAAAATATGTAACAATATTCTTACTCTCCACTTTAAATATGATTTGTTACAATACCATAACTTATCAATAAGACATGTCTAAAAAACCATAACTCATTTCATATTAAACTTGTTCATATAACATTTTTTTATTAATCAATTTAATGAAAAAGGTTAAAGGACTATAAGTAATTTTATTTTTAAGATCAATATCAAATTTTAATATATATAGTACTAAGAAAAAATATATTACTAATCTTCCTACCTACTTCCTGTTTTCTACAAACCTTCACTTATATTCGAGGGAAATAATATTCGTTACTATTTTATTTTTAAAAGAGAGTATAACTTTTGTAAACAAACTTGGGTCTAAAAAGATAGTGGTGTCGTTTAACATAAATGTAGAAGTGTTTTAGAACTCAAATTTTATTAATATATAAATTTAATTGTTATTGTTATTAATATATACATTTTTTATAGATATGTATTTGTAGCAAATTATTGGATTTATATTATATAACACATTACACAAATTTTAAAAAATCATAAAAATTATCTAAATAATGACTATAATTTAAAATATTTTATTATTATTATTAATTATAATAAAATTTAATTTCCTAGTTAAACATAAATATTTTTGAAAAACCATAAAATATGTAAAAATATTCTTAATCATGGAAATTCATCCCTACATTAAATAGGATTTGTTACAATACCATGGCTTGTCAATAATACATGTCCAAAAAACCATAACTCATTTCATTTGACACTTGTTCATAAATATTTTTTGTATTAATCAATTTAATTAAAAGGCTAAAATGAGTATAACTAATTTTAAGATAAATATCAAATTTTAATCTATATAGTACTAAAAAAAGAGCTATCACTAATCTATTTTGTGAGATGTGTTATATTAGTATGTTATTTTGTTTTAAATATTTATAACATAAATTTCAAGGTGTATTATTTTGTTTATGTTTATACAGCTTGAGTGGGCCTAATATACAACTTTAATGCGCCTAATGGTTAAAAGCATGTGTTTCCTCCTAAGAGGTAAAGGTTTAAAACCTAAAGGGGGTAGAGTATGTATGCCTTCATAGACTAAGTAGTCAACTATTTGCACGGAGGTGGGTCCCTTGTTCCACAAACAAAGAGGTCTCATACACCCCTTATAAAGTTTTTTAAAGTTTGTTTTCTGTGGTTGGATGTGTTAGTCATCAATATCTACATTTGTAACCAAACGTTTTTTTATTATTTCTTTTGCTACTATTTTGGTCATTGTTACAGGTATGAAGTTTGTGAAACACCAAGTCATGAATGTTGAAGTGAAAGATGTATACAAGCTTATGTTAGCTTTTTATCAAGTCAATTCAATTTTTAATGGGAAATCAAAAATTTATCATATGGTTGTTTATTTTTTTTAACATCCCTTGGTTTGGACTATAAAATATATGTTTATTTGATTTACCAGTCATGCAATCACATAGAGGTAAATTATAATCCTAAAATCACATTGATTGTTGCAGAGAATAATCGTCAAACATCTATTTAGGTCAAATATAACCCTAAAATCACATTGGTTGTTGCATACAAGAAGGAATGCGTTTCAAGTTCCAAAATGTTGGACAACAAGCCTCACTATATCAATCTTTAAAGGAAGTGAGAAGAAGAACCTAGGGAACAACAAAACAATAATGATCAACTTGGTGTTTGTGAAACTAATGGAAGAAATGATAGGAAGAAAATTTGGTAAATAAGTAAAACATGAAGGGAAAAGGGCTTGAAGACAATATAGCTTTTCGCCCAATAAATTTATTTTTGATCACTTCATAAACTTAAGACACATGATAGATCAAATTTGAGACTCCAAAGATGAAGAATCTTAGTGTTGCTTCATGAACATCGGATTAGACATATAATAGGGGACTTTAGAAGGAGAGAAGGTGTTTGCCCACATATGACATGAGAGGAATATCATAGTGCTTTCCCCACATACGACATGATAAGAAGATCATAATGTCATCAATTAAAGTTAATATGTTACTAATGGAAAAATCACATAGAGAACCCTTCACTTCCATAGTAATTTAAGACAAACAAAATATGATGCACAAATATTGTCTATACATGAATTCGTTACTGATAAGCTATTACCATTTTATTAGGGCATTGAAAAGAAACAACATAAGAGAGATTACAAATTAACACGAGTTTCAAAAAGTCAAGTTAAGAGATGCAGAAAAATGATTGAAAAAATTGAGCACAATACTTTGTAAGTAGAGTGTGCCCCAATTACATATGGATATTATTTTTAAAATGGAATATATAATATAAGTTTGTTACAATGCATATCAAGAATTACATAGATAAATTGGTTTACAATTTGATTACAATTAAGACAGTTACTAATGTGGTCATTATTACAAAGATGGAGTCATTGAAACAAAATTTGACCAGGCCCTGAATGTTGAATTACAAGATATATACAAGGATAGGTTAATTTTCTGAGGAAATCTAACATTTTTTACACAATCACTTAATAAAAAAGTGATATTTTACTCAAGAAACAGTTTCCACAAAAAATGATACTCTTCTCGTATATGGTCAATTGTAAGGTATGTTGGAAGGCCAAGGTTGATCAAGGTAGATATTGGTGGCCGCCCACCTATTCCACTTGGACGCCCACCATTGTTTCTTTCAGTTTTTCAATTTCCTTAATTGTAGCACAATTTACTATTTTTGTAGTTTTTCGAGTCCTGAACTTTCAAAGTCGTTTTAAGGCCCTAAATGATTTTTTTTTGAAAAGGAAAACATCAATATTTTTCTATGTTTGAAATTGAACGTTGTATTCGTCGGATATATATTTATAATGAGGTATTATGCATGTCAAATGGAGATCGTATGCCAAAGTTATGACCTCGGGACATTGATGCACTAATTTACCCTAACATGTCCCACATATTTGGTGATCAATCTCCTAAGTTTAGGTTTTTGGATGTTTAGATTTTTCCATGTATATAAATAATAAGTAGGCCCTTGAGCATCATTCTAATAGAGTTTGGAGGCATGTAGCCACAATATCTCTTATAAGCGATAAGTTACCATCGCTCGAGCTAGTTTATTTCCATTCTGTATGTAAGTATATTTTACTTCTTTTATATTAATGAAATGAAGTTTTATTTTTTATGTATGTTTGTGTTTATGTTTATATTTTTATTCTATTGTGTTCCTGCATAATTATAGATGAAAGATAGTATGAATTGTCTATCATTGATCATCTAAATAAAATGAGAAACATTTCCATTCTTATGTTTATGTGCAAACCTCGGACACAAGGTATTGTTTAAATGTTTCATTATTTCTTTCAAAAATTGAAACTAGGAAATGGAGAATAATGACTACAAACATTGATGTAAAACATGTCTTTGTAGGTTTTGCAAGTATAATAGCATAAATGGGGAAATTTTATGAGAGAATATCAGAGATAAAATGAAAAGGAATCACAAATAGCTATATGGGATCATAAATTTGAAATATATGTATAAGACAGGCCTAAAAAATTCACCTCCATTTATAATGCTTTTACTATGATTTCCTTGAAAGATTTACCTTGCTCCTCATCTTGTATATTTTGAGGCATAACCGTGCTTTGTTTGTAAATGTTTGGCATTACCCTATTATCCATTTGAAAGTTAAATCTTAAAATTATGTTTCTTTTTCTCTCTGAATAAATGTCCTCCTCAAAGCCACATTAATGAATTTAGTTGACTCGGTGCAACGACACACTCAACGAAAAAAATTTCACACAAAAGAAAATAAAATCAATTGTTTAAATTAGTATTTGCAATAAGAAGTAAACTATATTTATTGATTCTATAAAAATATCTTCATATTACATGATGTAAAATTCATAAGACAAGAAAATAATATTGTACAAAATTTATACTTCATAAATTAGTTTGCATCGGTTAATTAACAAAATTCTAATTCCTTGGGATAGTGCTTTCCCACACTCAATAAATTTTCTCTATTATTAATTGTGAATAACCTTGTAGGTTTGACATGAACATCCCTTTAGGACCTCCTCGACAAATTGTGCCTTGTTCCCTCTTCACTTATTATGTTAATTATTTATTTTCTTCTAGTGTTGAACTAGCAAAACTCGAGGCTTAAACATAAAAGATAATTTTTTTAAGTTATTTTCATAAATATGATCAATCGATCAATCATTAAGCTAATATAGGTGTAAGTGTTCCCTTACAACTTCCACCCAAAGGCGAAAATTGCTAGAGGCCTTTATATTTAACCATTGATGCTTAATATATTCATCACACATGACATGCACCAGAGACCTTATGTCCTTAACCAATTTAGGAAGTTTCCTCACATGAGAACACTGCCCATATCAAGATATTTGAAGCTAGATAATTGCCCCAATTGATCTAGGAGCTAAACCCACACAATGAAATAACAAGGGATTGAAATTATCTATGTTTAAAAATTAAATATAGTAGTTATTTTAAACTTGGACATGTATACAACTAGAGTATTTTGAGTGAGATGACATATCCTATATCATTGGATAACTTATCAAGACCATGGCAGTTTGTGATAGACAAGTATTGAAGGGAAGTCGTATTATATATACTTGAAGGAAGTTCCTCCAAATTTCTAAAATGATCAATAATGAACTCGATAAGGATGGATAACTCCAAACATAACCCTCTATATAATATGGTCACATTTCCACAACCCTCATAAAGAATCAGCAATAGCTTCTATAATTTTTGCTACGATTGAAAATATTTTTGAAGGGGAGGAAGAATTACTCTCTCTAACTACACAATTTTTAGCCGAGTTAATGAAGACAAGACTAATATTCCTTTAAGTGTAGCATTCTTAAAATTATGATTGACAATTATCATAACCTTAAATTTATGCATTGATTGTGTAATTGTTGGAGAAAATTATTCAATTGTAGAAAAGTTTAAGATAAGAGCATTAGAAATTTGAAAGTTCATATGACACTAATCCTTCTTCTTCATTAGACCTCAACATGTAATGATTCCATAAATACCAGAAGAAAGTATTCACCTGTAAAAAAATTTAAGATAAGAGCCTTGGAAATAGGTAATTTCATATGAAACCAATCCTTCTCCTTCAATGGACCTCCACATACAATAATGCGGAAATCAACACATTTAGAAATAAATTATGTGTTGGTAGAATGTAAGAGATTGCAAGATTTTGTTTAAGTGAGATAGTTCAATATTGAAAAAGAGTAAAAAACGACTAGGAAAGAACAAAGAAATATGCACCAAACTTGTGTGGAAGGAAACAATATTAACATCAAATGTACTATTTTTATCTTCAATGATTTTTAATATGTCACAATTATTTTCAAATTTATATCTTAAAGTGTTTCCTTTGCAACATTTAGTCCAATTTCTAGTTTATTTTTTCACAAACATTGCTCAAAATAATTTAAAATTTGAAATTATACCAATTTCAATAAAACATTAATTTTAAAAAAATATATATTTGTCGTAAATATTTAGAAGCATAATTTTAAGACATTTTCGAAACTGATAATAGTAGTTATATGTTACAAATTTAATAATCCATCTTCGAAACGGATATATTCCAACTTTTATGTTATATTTAAATTCATATTTTATTAATTTACATTTAAATTTATTGAAAGTAATTTTAAAATTTTACAAAGTAATGATCATGATTTTTTTTAAGTAAAACTGCTATTTTACTAAAGAGATAGATGCACATCGATGTAATGGTAAATAAGGTCTACTATATTTTATTAATTAAATTATTGTTAGTGAAAATATATTGTCCTAGAATTCAAAATATATCATACAGTTTTTAGCTTGATTGTAATATATATATATATATATATATATATATATATATATATATATATATATATATATATATATATATTTATTTATTTATTTATTGTATAATCAATTTTAATATATGTTGACATGTATCTAGAAATATAAATATAGTGTGTTTTCTATAACTTCCTATATATTCTACAACTTCGTATACCTTAGTTATAAACAAAAAGCGCTTTTGACATAAATTGAAAATTATTATAAATATACCTAGTAAATTTCAAAACATAACGAAAGGGGAGGAAGATACTTTATTGCAGTGATACATTTGTAATGTAGTTTTTGAAAATAGAGGAACATGTCATTGCTCATATAGGCATTGGAGAAGAATATTGATAGTTTCTAAATAGCTTTTTTAAAACCTAAATTAAATTGTAAATGTGCCATCTTTGGTAGCATTTGAAATTCTCATTGGGTTGCTGACATCGTAGAACATTGTTTTTTATCTTCATCTTTGCAACACTTGTGTAAATATTTTTTCATTCTCACCATGTATCTTATAACAGGGAATAATGTATGTGATTGAAAGTGGGGCTACAAGTTTTGAAGCGTACTAATCAAGCACGCATAAGGAGGCTTGAGTTACCCTGGAGACTCATCCATGACACAAAGTAAGAGTTATAGCTAGAATTAGAACCTTCCGCTTGATTCAATTATTGGCATTCTTATTAATTAGTAAGATATTTATGGTTTGTGGTCGTCTCCAAATCACTATTCTCAATAATTTTTAATAGCTAAAGAATCAATTTCTAGTTAAATTTGAAAATGTTTTGGGAATGTTGAGCTTTAGTGTTTATATATATATAAAAAGTGTTGTTTTACTAAAGAAATAGATGCACATCCATGTAATGGTAAATAAGGTCTACTATATTTTATTAATTAAATTATTGTTAATAAGAATATATTGTCCTAAAATTCAAAATACCTCATACATATATATATATATATATAATTTTAATAAAAAAATATAAATATACGTTGACATGTGTTTAGAAATATAAATATAGTGTGTTTTCTATAACTTCCTATATATTCTACAACTTCCTATACCTTAGTTATAAATATAAATCGGTTTTAACATAAATTGAAAAATATTATAAATATACCTAGTAAATTTCAAAACGAATGGGGAGGACCATACTTTATTGCAGTGATACATTTGTAATGCAGTTTTTGACAATAGAGTAACATCTCATTGCCCATATAGTCATTGGAGAAGAATCTTGATAGTTTCTAAATAGATTTTTTTTAAAGCTAAATTAAATTGTAAATGTGCCATCCTTGGTAGCATTTGAAATTCTCATTGGGTTGGTGAAATCGTAGAACATTGTTTTTTATCTTCATCTTTGCAACACTTGTGTAAATATTTTCTGATTCTCACCATGTATCTAATAACAGGGAATAATGTATGTGATTGAAAGTGGAGCTACAAGTTTTGAAGCGTACTAATCAAGCATGCATAAGGAAGCTTGAGTCACCCTCGAGACTCATCCATGACACAAAGTTAGAGTTATAGCTAGAATTGGAACCTTCCGCATAAGGAATCAATTTCGAGTTAAATTTGGAAATGTTCTGGGAATCGTTGAGCTTTAGTGTTCATAGTTAAGTTAATACTTAAAAAATATTATAATTACAAAAAATATCAAATTATATTTAAATTTGAGAATATTTTAGAATTTGTTATGCCTTAAAGCTAAATTTTAAAGTTGGTGATGAGTCTTAAGCCACCATTTAGTAGAAGAGTTTAGTTTCTACTAGCCATTACGTCTATGGTCATCTTAAAACAAGCAAATTTAGAGAGTAAATTCAACCATTAATCATTATTCTTATTTATTTATACACACTTATATACATTGTTTTATGTAAAAAAAAAAAATATTAAACAAAATTAGGATTAATAATACAATTCATTATAAAAAATCCAAAAATCTTGTAATATAAATAAAATGATTATATATATAATTTTAATAATAAAAAACTTAAAAATAATAATCATATATATCTGATTTTAAAAAGAAAAAACTTACTTTTCATTTATTTGATGCATAATCTAATGCGTGTGAGAGAAATATAGTGAAACTAACCTGGATTATAATTTAAAATAATTCGAGCAATCCCATTAATATAATCAAGGTTCACATTAATGTAGTAAAAATAAAATATGTTTTGTTTATATATTTATATGGTATTATTTATAGAGTAAGGTCGAATAAAAAAAAATAAAGAACGGTTCTTTTTCCAAAATAACTTTGAATATAACATATAATTCTGTTATTTTTTTTGTTGTTATTTTTTGTTGTTGTGAGTTTCATTCTGACTATAAATCCAACGAATTTCAAAATTTCATATCCATATTGATGGGAATTTTCCCCAAATATAATACCACAAAATTAAATATGGTAGATTAAATTAAAAAAAAAAAAAATTGATATAAATGATTATATATGTTCTTAAGATTGAGCATGACAATTGTCTCGAAAGGGTTCCCTTTTATGTATCAATTATATATATAAATTTTACTATTAAGTTAATTTTATTACATAATTTCAATATAAAATTAATTTTACTTTACTATTTTATATAAAATAATAATTTTATTTAAATAGTATAACCATTTTAAGGTATATATTTATTATGTTGATTTATTTTCTTTTTCATTTTAATTAGGACTGATAAATAAATCAAGACTAATAGTATATGATATAGATTTATCCTGGACAAAAACAAAATACAAACTTAAATAGAAACACAAAGCTAAATCGAAAGAAAAATTTTAATTCATGAATAATAAAGTACTGAAAATTGTTAGATGCAAAATGGAATAAACTAGTTTTGACGATAATAGCTTATCTCTATGAAGATATGTGGTTGCTACATGCCTTATGAATTATGATACAATGAGGCTCGAATTCCTATTTATTATTGAGAAATAAAGAAAAGTATTAAACATCCAAAAACATAATCCTAGGAGATGAAGCGCTAGAAGATTATTCGCCCCGTTGGGGTTAAATAATACATCAACTTCCCGCAAACATAACTTTGGCGTACTATCTTTGTTTGATGCATACGATACGTCCTTAGAAATATCTATATGAGGATTATAACTTTCATCTACAAACTAGGATTGATGGTTATGGGTTTTCTTGTCTTTAAAAAAATATTTCGGGCCTGAAAATGGCTCCGAAATTTCAAGACCTGATAAATTACCAAAATTAGTAGACTATGGTACAATTCACGGAACTAAAAGAAAAAATTGTGTGGGTCCAAGTAGAATAGGTGGATGGCCACAAATATCCACCTCCATCAGTCCTCCTCCCATAGGAAGAAATGGTCCCCATTGCGTTGAGATCCTCCATGAGATGGGGAAACATTTGTTGAACTTTGTTCCTTATCAGCTAGTTTTCTTGGTGTAGGAGTTGGCTAGCTTTGACAACTGAATATAGTTGGATCTTCTATGGTGAGTGGTATTTATCTATGCCTCCATGATCCGATTAGTTGTGACCTTTTATATGCCTTTAAGGTTGATCTTTGTTGGAAATATATATTCGACAATGTCTGAGGTTTCCACATTGAATGCTAGGTGTTTTCCAAGGAATGGGGAAATATTGAGGTTGAAAGAATTATCTTGCACAAACTTGGTGATGGTGTAGGGCCTATATCAGAGTGGTCAGAGCTTCTGATGGGCTTCGACAAGGTGTTCATTCTACAAATGCGACCAAAATTTGTCACTCACCTGAAACTTATCTGGCACTTGATGTTAATCATGTGACTGCTTTTACTTTGAATTGGACTTATACAATATTTCATGAAACTTCTAGAGGATTTTTTAGATATCTTCCATAAACTTGGTTACTTTATCTACCTTAGATTGTACATGTGCAGATTCTTCATGTGTAGTCTCATGAGGCATGGAAACATCAATCAGATGAAATCATTGAAATACCAAACCCTGTTGAAAGGTATTACGACCAGTTTAGTTATGGAGAGATTTGTTGCAACTATGCTATAAATAGGGAAGGATCTTATTTCAGGCTCGTTGATGCTTGGATTTGTACATGGGTAGTACGTGCACTATCATCCTATCGACGACCATTGTTTGCCCATAAGTATGGGGATGGAATCTAGTTTACTTGGTCATATTGGTGTCGAATAATGTCGATAGGCGAGACAAAAATGTTATTATGAAATTTATATAATGATATGAATTTATCGTCATAAGGATCCCAAAATTTACCCACACTCATTCAAAGAATAGTTTAATAGTTGTCTATTATGATAGACTTCATTCAGGCTACCAATATAGCCATATTAGAAAAACTATCCATGACCATAGCTACACATTCATTACCTTGCTTGGTAGAAGCGAGGCTGGAAAGATATTCCATGTATATGGATTCCCAAGGATGGCTAGGAGTAGGCAGAGAAGTGTGCAAGACATGCTTCTTGATAGTTGGCTTGGAAATTAGGAGGTAATGCATGACCTGATATATTTTCCAACATTTTCTTAGTGTTTTTGCCATTAAACACACTTTTTTAGTTTGACCACATTTTGATCAACACCAAAGAGTCCCACGACCCAACTATAGTGCACCTCCCAAATTAGCATCACACTCTCGCTTGAAGGAATGCAAAGGTGGGCCGGGCAGGGAAAATTTTAATGATGGAAAATTATATTGAAGTTTAAAAACATTGGTGAACATCACTAGTCCCTAATATGCAAAATATAAAAAGTTTATTAAAGTATTTGTAAAATTATTTAGATTTGTAATGACTTTATATATACTATTTATATAATTTTGGCGATTTTTAAGGTAAAATAATTTTATATTGTAAAATTTGGGTGAATCATTTTTATAAAAAGTGGAAATTGGCGAACCGTTTTTTTTTTTAAATCCATGGAAAATTAGCCCACCTGCGAATATTAGCCCCTAAAATCTTCCATGGGGACGGGTAGCATAATAATGCATTCTGGAGGTGGAAATTTGGAACTTTCTTTCCATCCACTAGCATCTGGTATGTGGTGGAAAAATTTAGATCAATTTTGTACAATTGCAGGCATCGAGAGGTCTCGTGGCAATAAGAGTTGAGAAAAATACTCAGTGCTGCAACTTGGGGCTAACTTAGGAAATCTGTGATGTTATAGGTTGTACCTATTTTGTATTTAATGTTCAACTGCAATTGTTGTAGACATGTATACCGCTTCTGATGGTGATATTTCTGCAAAATTCCTTGTGTGCGTATAAACTGAAGAGGTCCAAGTTATGTGTGGATGATCTTGTTCTTATCCATAATGAAATGTTTCCATGGTTGGAAACACTACATTATAGAATACATATATTTATCGTAGGTGGGGTACTTCGGAATTGTATCGGAAAGCGTCTCACTATGACAGGCCACCAAATGTCGTTGCTGGGTGAGAACTCCAGTAATAACATAGTTAGAGGTGTTTGTCTCATTTTCAAATTGTTGTTTGAGGTTTGATAATATGAGTACATATGTCAAGCAGAGGTAGTGATTTAGCTTAATTAACTTCTTTCATTGGGACTCAAAACAGAAAAACTTTTCTTCCACTCCTCCCTTGGTGACCTAACATTAATGTGAAGTGATATGGGAGAATTACAACATGAACCTATGATAAAAATTGGAAAGGACCAAGTACTTGTGAAGCTCTATTAGAGTGGTCGGGTTTGGCCAATCTTGAATGACTTAGAACTTACCCATATTCACATTCACGCCTTGCTTATCTATGATGTAGCCCAAATATTGGACTTGGCTCATTCCAAAGGTGCATTTCCCTATGTTGGCACATATTTTGTGTTCTCACAGGGTTTTAAGTACTCACTAAAAGTGTTGCAAGTGCTCTTCCCAACTCTTGTTGAAGATAAATGTTAACACTAGAAAATCGTACAGGAAAAAGACAATAAAAATGTCAATAAAAAGGTACATATGAATATTTTTAGAGAAGGAATACATTAGAGAAGACCATAATTTAATTTTTCCTAAGGACAAGGCACAATTTAATGGAAAATGCACTGGCAATATAGGAATTTTGCGCGGTAGCATGACTATTCCTTCGATAGTGGCGTGGTCCTAAGGATGGTGAAATGTGACCATTTGGGACCATTGGGCACACTTGGTTAGGAATATTATCCACTTAAATGCCAAGGACGGTCTACATGGAGCTATATTGAGGCTTAAAAGTAGCACACAAAGGAATACCTCCTCCACTCTTGTGTCACTATCCATGTTGGGCCAAGAGTAGAGTGAGGAATTAAAAAACTGTCTATATAAACCAGCCTTTGGAAGAAGAATAGGAGACACGTTTTTATGTTGGCCAAATTGATTCATAGAAAGCCATCTTGCATAGTCCAGGAGGAGAGAGATTGGAAGGACTCAGATTTTGAACAACCAACATCTCAGTCCAAGAGAGAGAGAGGTCCACCATTTGATCTTGATCACCCATCCTTTGAGAGAGGGAAGAGAAGCTTGCAGGAATTCGAGGGTAGGAGAAGTCATTGTTTTGGTTTTTTGAGCTACTTAGCTCAAAGGACCCTATTCAAGTGTTTAGCATTGTATATTTTTTACCACCAACACCTAATAAAAGGGTAATTCTCCACTTGGGTTATTAGGTTGTTTACTCCATCGAGATTTTGTATTTTTCATCTTGTGTTTTGTTTTGTTCTTAGTGTTGTATGCTTAGTTTTCCCTCCGACTTATTGTACATTGTGTCAAATCTGTTCCATTAATAGTAGACAATCATTTTTATCTGTGACCTTGTGCAGGTAGCAACTACCTTTCTAAATAACTGTATTGCATACACCCTTGCACCAAATACACTACCACAAGAATGGTGACTGCACTAGATTATTTCTTTTTGAGTTAATGGTTATTGATGCAGGTCCTTCTTCATGCTCAGTTTGTTGCAAACCACGCATACATTCTCCCTACGTATCCAATCACACTCAATCAAAAGTTTTGCACAGTAGAGAGCACATTTTTTCTTCATTCTTCCCGATAGAGCACTTTGTGCTCTGACATATGCGCACTCCGCATCCATGGGAAGAGAACTCGCACGACAGGCGAACAAGCAAAAAAATTGCTACTTTTTCCCATTTTTAAGGTGATTGGAAGCCCTTCAGAATTTGGAATCACTTTGACTTTTCATTTCTCTACTATTAGGACACTTAGGTGCAATGTTTAATGTGGAATTAGCTTAGAAACTAGGTAGTTTTAATTTTAGTATTTTATTTTGCAAATTATACATAGTTTAAATAGGGGAAAAGTAAGTGGCCTTAAATCCACATATGTTTTCCGAACAAATTATTTGTTGATAAACGATAAAAAACACGCATATTAATTAGTAAAGGGTAAGCGGCCCATATATTCACATATCTTTTTTCGAGTTCAACTTTGTCAAAATTTTGCATTACAATAGTTCAATTCTGCATTAACATTTGGGACTACGATAAAATTGTCAACAAAGAAAGTAAGTAATCTATGCCACCATTGCACCTCTCGGCGAGTCTGGGTACACATATTAATGCTTTCCTAAAACAAATTTCCATCTCCCTATAGAGAGAACATAATATGATTAGGAAAGCTGTAAATGGCCCATCATGCACCCATCATTTCAATTTTTGCAAGGACCAATCACACATACGGTAATTAGAAAGGGATTGTAAAGGATTAGCACATATCGACATCTCATAAACACGTGTGATCGTTCATTCAAAATCACACACGAAGAAAATCTATATATATATACTTATTTCTCGAGATCTCCATGTATAAATGTTGAATTCACATCCATCTAATAAACTTTAAATTTCTGATAATAGACTGTCGCTAAGAAGATTTTGATTTCCTATAATCTGACAACAGGGGAAAATATGTTTTCAAAATTAAGTCCTTCAATCTATTCATATCCTTTTCACATTAATATATCCTTGTTCCTCACAACTTTACCATCCTCATCATTTTTCTATTGAGGATCACTCTCAAGGTTTTCTTTGTTCTTAATGTAAATTGAGGTAATGTAATCTCTCAACTGTATTTTACTGATAAGGTGAGAGAGGTAAGACTCTCATATTACAATCTTATATTCTACCCTTATTAAGGACATATAAATTGTTTTAGGTACTAGTTACATTTTCGACTTATTTTATAGAGCCTTGTATATTTATTTTAAAACCTTTAGAAGAAAATTTGATCTTGTGTCAATTATCAACCATTTGAATTACACCTAGAATATTGTACGTAAATCCATCAATAAAAAAGGCATATATAGATTTTCATTTTTTATTATCAATGCTAAATAATCCTTTGCAAATTATTCTGGATGATCTATTATCTCCAAGAATGACACTACTATCTTTGAAGTTTGTTAGAGATGGAAATTTCGTTTTGTCTCTTATCAAGTGACTTCAACATCCACTATTTACATACCATTGGACTTATTTATCTTGAACACATAGAGCTAAACTACATTCATGCTTCATATGTTCTTTCCTTTTCCATATCCTCGTGCTTTATTCCTTCTTGTTTTAACTAGGAGGACTCATTCAGATACTTATACAGTCACTTTCTTGGTATCAATAATTATTATATTTAAAGCTTTTAGAGTGGTTACTTGATTTGTTACTTACCCGACTGGATGAGAAGACCATACATGGGGGAATAGTTCTTTTAAATTTGTTGTAATTTCCATTATGAAAAAACTTAGATCAATGTTGATTCTTTACTTAGTTTTGGGTGGTAGGTTTTTTTATTGATATGAACATGTGTTTGTTAGTCCTTAGCTTAATTTATACATCTATTTGTATTGCATGTAAATCCTTTGTGCATGTTAGCATAATTCTTGTCTCTTGTCATGTACTTTGAACACCCACTCACAATATGCCATGGTTTTCATTGATTTTCAGAAAATTGTGGAAATTCATAATATTCTATATATTTAGACCCTTTTTCCCTTCCAATTCTAAGTTCGTTCTTTTGTTTCCTTATTCTTGGAGGGAGATTTATTTTACCATTTCTACACTCAGCTACTTTGTGCCCATAATTTTTACAATTTAGCAAATGAATTTTTATGTGTGGGGTTAATACTTTGCGTATTTGTAAATATGATAATTTCTAAATATTATAATTTGTAAATATGATATCTATATTGATTGGGATATCATAAGAATATTTTCTTTTATTTCTAATGTGACCAATTTTAACATAAGCTCTAAAATTAACAACCTTATGGCCAAAGTTTGTACAATAATAATACTATCCTTATAATAGATTTTTGTGCATAGGTGCAAATGGCATTTGGGGAAGGGTTATTTTCATTCGTTTTTTGTTTTAGTTGATAATTTTTTTCTAATTATCTAGTTTATCCTTAACTCTATTCGAATTTTTGTTATGAATCCTCTTTTGCTACATTTGAGCTTTTCTATTGGATCCATTTAGCTTTTTAGCATCATAGTTGAGGTATATATCTTCAGGTTTCTCGGCATTTATTTATTTTTCATAACCTAGAATATTTTTAATGAGTAGAGAACTATAAGAACTTAGAATTTCACTTCATATTTTAGATTCTTTAAATTCTTTAAATTTTGATTCAATTTAGCCTTGGTATTTTGTATTTACTTTATAGAGGACATTATTTCTTCCTCTATATTTTCACATTCCTTTCCATTATCCTTCAGCTCTTCTATGAGAGTGTATTCACACTTCTTATCGTACTCTAGATCAGTTCTCAGAAGAATGAGTAATTAATATACAAATTTACACTATTATTTTCCATACTTCACAAATGTATATTTTTCCTTCCTTTTGTTTTTCCTAAGTCTGCATACTTCTTCAAGGGAAATAATTAGTTCAAAATTAAGATGTACTTTGTAATTTTCATCTATTTCAAGTTTCATCTTCCTTTTGATTTTGATTTTATATTTCTCTATTTCGTCAAGGGAACTAACAAGTTCAAATCCAAGATATATATCTCCTTCAACTCCTTTTTCTTCAAAACCTGATATCTCACTCTGATTGTATTTAATATTTGAACAATATGATGATCCTCTATTGTCTCACTTATAGATATGTATTCATCACTACTATATATAAATCTATAACATTCTTTTGATGAGTTTCCATGCTCTAAGCAATAAAGACTTATGGAGCTCGTAGAAATATCTCTTATTTTTATATTTCTCTTTATGATTTTTATCTTCCAAAAATAGATATGTATACGCAGAAAGAACATGATTTGTATGACTACCACAAAATGATGACTTGCCTTTGTGTTTTCTAGGTCTTATGATTTTAGGATGTACTTCTTCTTTCTCCTATGGAGCTATGGACATTTCTTCCTCTTGATTTGGAATTTATGGCATCATTTCATGTGCATTATAAGGTTCATGTGGTTAATGAGTATTTAGAGCTCACTATTATTTTATGTTACTTCTTTCATAGATGATTTTCAACATATTCCGTATTTCATTTTTTGTTTCATAATGCATAATCTCTATTTCATTGAAATATATATGCCACATAAAATGGCATGCTTGTATTTAATATTGATATCGCATGCCATCTTACCATATTTATCAATTGAAGTAGTTTCAAGGGCTGAGTAACAATGGGTAACAGATTCCCAAGTTTCCACACTAAGAGACATTGAATAAAATTTAATCCTTATCTTCTAGTAAGAATACCTTCTTATATTCAATAATGGTTCTTTATTTTTGTACAATCCTTCTAGATTCACGATTGTCCATTTTAGATCTACCTTACATTGCTTAAATTATTTTTCAAAGAGCTTGTTATAATACAAATTGTTGGAAAATAAGTTTATACTCAAAGGGGGGTTCAGTATAAATAAATTTTAATAATATAAATAAATATAAAACATATACATACAACAATCAAGATGTACATTTTATGAAAACAAGATATACGTAGAAATCCATATGGGGGAAAACCACATAAATCCCTTTCATTAGATGAATTTGAAGCACCAAATTTAAATTACAATAGTTTTTCTAGTCTCCAACCCACGAGAGACACAAATCCCGTAATATTTACAATAATTGATATGAATTTGACACCAATTCCCAATTCTTTATAGTCACCAACCTATTAGAGAGACCAGTATTCTTGATATTTACATGAACCGAATAAAAGGAGACCCAATTCCATTATTATTTATAGGAACCATCCCTAAGGAGACACCAATCTCCCTAATTTTATATGGACCAATGAAAGGGAGACATCATTCCACTATTCTTTATAGGTAGGAACTTGAAGAAGACATCAATCACCTAATCTTTATGGGAACCAAAATGACAAAGACACCTATCTAATTTTATTTTTAGGTACCAACCTATTGGAAACACCAATCTCACTTATAATTATAGGCCCAATCCTAAAGGAGACACCGATCCCCTAATCTTTACAAGCATCAACCTACATTTCCACTCGGATCAATTTTTTCATACATTTTCCAACTCAAATACAATGGATATTCATTTAAATTTCACTCGGAAAACAATCTTTAATTCCATATCTCTCATCCTTCTCAACAACATAATTTTATCCTATGGTTATCTGGTCCAATTGACCTTTTATTTGATATCTACTGCACCTGTTCATATATTCTCTAGATGAAAATTATTTTTATAAAATAACAACTCCATTATTGTCTCAAATATTTTAATCTAAAAATTTATTTCGCACATCAGGTTGAAACAACGGTTATTTAATTTAGATTACTTAAAGAAAACTTCTCATTTTTTTCTAATCTCTAAAATTTTGCACCTTGACGTTTTTCCAAAGGCTCTTCAGCGTACTCTATCTCAATGACAACAAATTCGACAATAAACTCATCTTTATTACATGTAGCAAGGTTCTCTCTCACTAATTTTCACGGATTTCCTCTCATTAACATATACACGATATTCTTATGCTTACCCTGCATGATAAAATTAAATTTTTCATTTCGTTTAGATTTATTTTTATACTAACAGAATTCAATATTTGGGCCCAATTCACACATATTTTGCTTCAACAACTTAACTAGTTATATGCCTGAAACCTTAAATTTGTTGTCACACCACGCCAATTCTCAGCCACACGAGGTCATATGAGACAAGTGGTAGATCCACGACCTTATGCTTCGATGGTTTGTACATCCTCATGCTCGGTGCTTCAATATTCGAGGATCTATGAATTATTGGCTATGCTTCTTGATGAGAATGTATTTATTACATGGGCCAAGCTCATACCATGCTACTCTATAATTATTTTAACCTCTTGGTGCTTGGTAGCCAAATGTAGGCCCCACATAATAAATTCATTGGTTGCACTACTAAACATTAGTTTTGGGAAATTTTCGGAAAAAGTAGTATACACCTAAAATGTCACCAACCACAGTTTTGGAACTAATCCGAATAACTCTAGGTTTTCCAAGTAAATGCATGGTGGGCTAATCATATCCATCCACCTGTTCCTTCTTAGATATCATCATTGCTGTGTTGTACTCTGGCAAGTTTTATCATCCAGGCCTTGGATTTTTACAGTAGAATAGCACTCTAGTGCCTAGTGCCTTGATATATAGGAGAGGAACCACCACTGCTATCTCACATGCCAAGTGACATTCCATGTCAGATGTTGCCACCAATTAGAGCTTTTCATGTTTTAGACACTCACATATATATCACATCTGTCGCTTGACAAATGTCTATTTGGCTGGCCAAAACTACCAAATCTATATGCTATATGTGCTCGCTTTCACGTCATCAGGCTTCCCACTAGACATTCATGTGTACTTTCCATGTCATATAGTTTCATGTTATACCGTCTTGTTGTTCTAAAACCATCGTATACTTAGAATACATTAATATCGCTCAGGTATGCACTTAATCCTGATTACTTAACTATTAAGTGTGTGTTAAGGGTTATGATTTATACGAAGCAAGCTCATGGTAGAACATGATTTTATAGTTATAATTTTTTTTCCTTTTTTAAGTTTTTCCATACTAGACTGAGTGGTGTGCCCTTCTACCGATCCTCGGTCAACAATTCTTATCTTTACAGGTTCACACTAACCCCTACTTCCCACAGAATTATGCTAGCACTTAACCTACCGACCTTATCTATACCTATCTAAGTTCGTACTAGTGTAATCATCTGAACAAATCTATACTAACCCACACTCGAGTACATATACATGAAACTCAAACTAAGATGGAACCTTTCTTAATCATCCTTACCTTAGTTTCACTTTTCTTTTCATCCCATTAGAGTTGGAATAAGTATCATATACTCTTAAAAATCTTTATAAAAAGTTATTCAACCACACACCTTTTATTCTCATTTTGAATAAAAAAATAAAGAAAAAAACATTCAATGATAAGTTAGCCGAACTGCAACTTCACAACTAATATCAAGCTAGATAATGTTAATGAAACAAGAGCAATATCATTTACAAAAGATGACATCATGCCTTGCATAATGCTTCCTCACGTTTAAGAAAAAAAATATATATCTCATAAAGAATATTCAAACATATATCATTAAAAAAAATAAAAATCATTTTAGAAAATATAATCATTACTGTTAAATGATTTATAAAGTGAAAGTAACATTAAAGAGTATCACTAAGATATTCTATAATTGAATAACCTCACTTATACATTACATAAAATCTGGTGTAGAATTTCCCTAAATAAAATATAATAACAACCCTTATGTCTTTTGTAATTATATTATAGGAAAAGTATTTATGAAAGAATATTAGTTGAATATGAAAGGAAGTAAGCATTCATACCATGTTATACTATAATAAAAAAAGATAAGAATAACATCATTAAATTTTTATATTGTTTTTAACTGCCACTAAGTAGATTTATTTTTTATTTTTATTATATCTAAATTTATTCTCTTGATGTTTTGTTTAACTCTCTATTGTGTGCAAATATTGGCTCTGCTTATAATTCATTGAATAACAACTCATTCTAGAAAACTATATATACAAAAGCCTTCGTCTGCGAGATGAACGTATTCTTTCAGAAGCACCCCTTAATGTCTTTGCAAAAATAAACACTGTGATCCATTAAAAGATGAGATAAGCTGAAGGATTCTTTTAGATAGATCGTTTTCCGGAGCTTGTTTTTGGATGATAAAGTTCTTACAGATTCGGAATTTTATTAAAGATTTGTTAACACAAAAATTAATTCTTGATATGCCTTTCCTTCCATATTTTCCTTTTATCGAATTGCACAAAACTTCAGGTGTCTTTGGAACTTGCTGATTTAAAAATTAACCTCTACAAAGACATTTAAGACTGATGCGCACTTTATTCTCATTTCTTTTATAAGTTTACAATTAAAATGGACGACGCTCCATCTTTTTATTCAGTTTTGAATGTTTTTTTTTTGTTAGATTCTCTGAAAT
The DNA here is from genome assembly GCA_034641835.2 of Pinus albicaulis. Classification (NCBI taxonomy): domain Eukaryota; kingdom Viridiplantae; phylum Streptophyta; class Pinopsida; order Pinales; family Pinaceae; genus Pinus; species Pinus albicaulis. The sequence goes on from CM076582.1 coordinate 1,407,284,772, forward strand.
TAATAGTCTATACGTCAATATTTTCTTACACATGCGTCAATAAATTCAACGACCTTCTTACTTCTATAATTCAATCTTTATCATAGAAGGTTAATGAGCCACCGTTCATCGCATCAGAAGGTACTGACAAAAATATTATAAATTTCGTTCCTGCATACGTCAATATTTCGTTATACATGCGTCAATAAATTCAACGACCTTCTTACTGAACTGTAATTCAATCTTTATCATAGAAGGTTAATGAGGCACCGTTCATCGCATCAGAAGGTAATGAGAAAACTATTACAAATTTCGTTCCTGCGCACAGTAGTTCATTGAAATCAAGGATATCAGTAAATAATCCATGTCTAAAAATCAGGTATCGAATAAACATTTTAGGATGTTGTACACAATTCAATTACTAAACTCAGTCGGAGACACCGTATATCTTATATTGTAAATAAAAAATAAATCTCTTACACTATTCATTATTGGATTTATTGAGGAGACATGTTTAAATTGGTGTATGAGATTTTTTTGTTTGTGGGATTTTCTGTAGCAATTTGACTGTTAAGTCTACTAAGGAGTATATACTTTATCTTGTTGTTTCTCAACCTGCGACCTCTTAGAAGGAGAAACATCCTCTTAACCTTGAGCTAGTCTTATTTCTTGAGCTATAGGATAATAAATGTGGTTAGACAGTATATGTCTACTGTCTAATTTAAACGAATTTAAATTTAAGAGTAAGCATATACCTTCTAACGATATTTATTATCTTATAGACAAAGAAATATGTATCCCCTTAATCATAAATCTGACTAAACATCGATTATTTATTAAAAATATTTATTCATTAATTGTATAAATATATTAAAAATCATTAATTGTATAAATATATTAAAAAACCATCATCATATTTAAATTGAATAAGTTAAACTTAAAATTCTTCCAAAAATCTTTGAAATAAAAACCAATTAAGATACTACCCAAACAACTTTTCCACAATATTGTTATACAAAATAATTTATGATCCATTTTACTAGAATGTTAGATTTTCACACTCATATTTTTAAAAATTGTTCAGATTAACGAACCATCACTCTGGAACCACTTTAAAAAATGATAACAATTTGAAAATTCACTAATCTCTATGAGAATTTTAGTATAAATGAAAACATAACATGGTATCCGAGTCTTGCTCCCAAATTTGCGTTTAAGGGCATGTTGGATTTTTGTGTAATGGAAAGGTTGCACGTTCAATGTATCAAAAACGTTTTTTCCAAGGTTGTACGTTCAATGTATCAAAAAGGTAATGTATACAAAAATATATTCCATTGCTAAAATATTGGAGACCCGAGGCCAATACGGAGAGCCCGCGCCAATAAAGACATCCTATCCACCTACGATATATAATTTTAAGTATTGGAGAGCCCATACGAGCTATCCACTTAAGATATATAATTTAAAATTTTGGGGAGCAGCCTATCCCCATAAGATATAAAATTTTAAACAAACACGGTTGCTTTTAACCAGCCAACCAAACAAAATACAATGATGCCGAAAACAGCTGTGACGTATAGGCACTGTGATAGATTCGGAAGACACGATGAAAATGTTTCTCAAGAGGAGACTAAAGGTCTTATCTTCGTCGTCCTTGTGGCATGTTAGATATAAATTAAACATTATATGATGCATTTAATTGATATATAAAATACATAAAATTTGGTGAGATATTTTGAGAGTGTAAAAATATTTATATAAGTGACTATTGAGTTAGATGAGTCTCAAATATACACGTTTTTACATTAATTAGATGGTTTTAACCACTTTATAGATATTAGGATATGAGATATAAGATTAGAGTCTCAATCCTATCCTCATCACAACAACCATCTAATTATAGCTTTCTCCATTGCTTTCTTCTCAAAATTATGGCAGGCTAGATAGGAGAATTTCCCCTTTCACTATTTCCGATGTCAACCATGTGAACATCAACGATAATGTCTTCATCATTTATTGATGCAACTTCTGTGTTGATTTCATAAATACATGGTGTTTCAAGCGAATCTTCAAGAAACTTCAACTCCTCTTCAAACTTCGTTGATTTTTCCTTGTTGTTGTTGCTAACATCTGCACACACAAAATTATTCATAAGATTATTATAATTTAAATTCTCTCCAGCTTTGTCTTCTTCTATCACGTCTTTGCAATCAGCTTTGTGTGGCTCCTCCAATTGATCTTCACAAAATTTTTCCTCTTTACATCCTTCCTGAAGATCAGCTCATGACTCTTCAATATCAGGACCTTGCACAATAGACTGTGCCTCTTGATTCTCGTGGCCATCAAAGGAACCACATTGCTTTTCTGAAATTTTTTCAGAATAAAAAATACTAGCCATGCTAAAGCCTCCAAATGTCCACATAAGAAAATCATCATCATCAGAATCAAAAATATCTAAAAATATAGACATGTTGTTAAAGTCTAGCTTTTCTCATTTTATCTTGTTTACAGATTTCGACTCCACACAACGAGCTCCAACAACCTCGTTACCACGCAGGTGGGAAACTTCTCCCTTTGCAAGCTCTTCAACAGTAGAACCTTGTAAACTGTGGCTTCTATGCCACACATGTCTCAGTGCCTTCGGCGCTTACAACGAGCAACAAAACAACCTCTCAACAAGCTGGAAATGCTATCGATATCCAATTCTGATGCATGTAATTAGCAATCTATGATAAGACACAGAAAATAAATTAATATTTTTTTTAATAAATGCATTCCACCAAATCAGACTACGGGATTGGCCTCTGCGTATAGATTCGAGAAATGTCGCAGTTGCTCCACGTTTTTTCAACAGGAGGTAGGTGGCACGAGCGAATCTTTGGCACAATCTTAGTCTCAGTCTTCACGTAGGATTACGAGCTGCTCTGTGCTTCATCGTTATGTTTTGCCTCTCCACTGCTATCCACGCAACCAATTATCTGCCTTAGTCCCATTGCAGACTCGATTGGCTAAGGTAGTTGATTCCGTTTGACCCTTGGAAGTTTTGTGCACATCCAAGCGATTATCACACCGAGATCTGCAGAGATCCAACACTTACACGTTCCACAAACAACCATACACAACAGGCTAGGGAATGAAAAGAGAGAAAGAAGTATATGGTTCATTATCTGGGGATGTGGCATTTCTATATGGGCAGTGATTGATGGATTATCCACATTTGATTCAGTGAATGAACCTACATCAAGATTGAAATCTGATCTGCCTCGACCTCGAAGCAAATTCTGACCTGGAGCCTCGGCCGTGAGGGAACCAACATCGCCGGCTCACGTAGCGATAGGCTGCCTCTACCACAGCTCACAACCCTTAAATTTGGAATTAGATCTCAGATTAGTTGTCCACCCTTCAACTCTACAATGCATAATACAGTCCCTTCTTCCATTTGTTGTAGCAACAGATCTCTATCCTCGCAAGAACACAACACACAAATCAGCTTCTTTCGATGCCACGAATCTCACGCATGCTCAGGTTGATTCCTCTAATCACCTTCGGACTTCATCCATCTACGAGCAAATAACTTGATCACTTTCCCCTTCTGGAATCGCGGTTTCCCAACAGAGCGATTAAGGGATTTAATTTATTGTTGAAAGTGGAGATGGAAGGTGCAAAAAATCTCAAAATCAAAACTTACATTTCTAAACTTTTGGAGAAATCGAAAGGAACATTGAAGAATGTTCTCAGATCCCTCCTCCACTCTGCCGACTATCATGTTTATGATTTCATTACTGACATTTTTTTGTTCCACTATGTTCAGTGTGGCCGCCAAGCTTAGAATACCTGCATATGTACTGTTCACTTCCTGTACTTTTGTGTTTTCATGCAACGAATTCCGAATGCCGCAACCAAATATCCAACCCGCATTCACCCAACAACAATGATCTTCCACATATCGTTTCATCCTTAGATTCTACATACAACGTAGGTACACAGTGCTCTCATCTTATGCGCTCTGATACCATGTTAAAAACTGAATCTATTAACTATTAACTAAATAGATTTCCAGGTGAGATACCTGCAGAGTGTACAAACACTCATACAAGCACTGATTATTGAGTCAAATGAGCCTCAAATATATAAGTTTTCACACTAACGGGATGGTTTCAACCACTCCCTAGATATTCAGATATGAGATCTAAAATTAGAGTCTCAATCCTATCCTCATTATAACAACCATCTAAGTATAGCTTTCTCCATTTCTTCCAATACATTATATAGTGAATGTCACATGCTATGAATTAATTTAATCAGCTACACACTCTAAGAACAAATTAGATTGGTTTACTGTAGCTAAAAGTTGCAAATCTGAAGAATATATTGTGTGCCCTTTCGATAATTAGTTTTTTAGAAAGTAGTAACCGATGGAAAATTCAATGCCTATCTAATATAATTTTATATTCGTATGACGTCAAAGTTTTCCTGATTGTTGCCATGTACAACCAATAATGGTTAATGGCCAATATGGTTATAAGTATAGATGCCTTAGGCACTTCGCAATGGCTATCTCGAGTATCTTATATCAAAATCCTCTGACAAGGAATTAAACTGCGGGGGATAGAACACTATGAGAAATATTATTGTGCTTTCTATCACTGGTGTGCCTTCGGTATGGAGTTTGCCCATTCCATTTGTACTAGGTGGAGTAGGTTCCATGATCGCATTGATATTTTTTGCTCTGATCGTTCTGGCTTGCTCCTTTGTGAGAGATTTTGATCCATATGGATATCGGCGGCCTCCCACCTATTCCATTTGTACCCACAGCGTCAATTCTTGCAGTTTTTCAGCTTCAACATAGCTTACTATTTTTAGCAGGTTTTTGGGTCCTGCACACCGAAGCCGTTTTGGGGACTTAATGATCCAAGTGGATATTGGTGGCCACCCACTGAGTCCATTTGAACCCCCACCATCAATTATTTCAGTTTTTAAGTTTCAACACAACTTACTATTTATAGCAGTTTTTCGGGTCCTGAACTTCCGGAGCCGTTTTAAGGCCCTAAATGACATTTTTTGGGAAAACGGGGAGCATCATGAGTCCTTGTTGCTCACTCAAAAGTTGTATTCCTCTTATAGATCTTTCTAGCGAGCTATTGAACGTGTCAAATAGAGATCGGATGCCAAAGTTACGTCCCCGAGAAGTTGAAACACCAATTTACCCAAACGAGGTCCACAGTTTTGACACTTCATCTCCTAGGGTTAGGTTTTTGGACGTTTCAGATTTTACATTGTTTTTCAACAATAAATAGGCCTTCGAGCCTCATTGTAAGAGAGTTCAGGGACTGGTAGCCATCACATCTCTTCTCATGGATACGTTACCAGTGCCCTAGCTCGTCCATTTCCATTATTTCTATAAGCATGTTTCAGTCAGTTTTTTTGTAACACAGTTCATAACCCTGTAGCCGCCACATCTCTTCTCAGAGATAAGCCTACCAGCACCTTAGCTGTTTATTTACATTTTGTCTGTAAACAACTTTTAGTTCTGTAACACAGTTTAGAGGCCTGTACCCGCCACATCTCTTCTTAGAGATAAGCTACCAGTGCCCTAACTATTTGATTTCAATCATTTGATTATAATAAAATGAAGCATTATTTCTGCTGGATATCTGTATGTATGGCTATATGTGTATTTTGTTGCGTTCCTGCATAAATCCGAATCAGATTCCAGTGATTATAATTCAGAAGAAAATAAGAGATCAAAGCAGATTACCGAATTAACTGCTAGGTCTCCTGAAAAGGATGAAACTTTGGCGAATATCATGTGGCCTTGTTCAGATGATAAGCAGGCGAAAGTAGCTGTGATAATGGCGGGTGATGACACACCAACGTTTATCGCTAACCCGTCCTCGACATCTGCAAAATAAATGTCAGAGCTCGCAGCGCATTTAAAGCGGTTTCATATGATTTACATTTAGAGAAGAGGAAACAATTTTTGCAGTATGTATTTGAAAGTTTCTAATATTACAATGGAAATTTGTTTCACTTCATCTATCTCATCATTTAGCATCTTCCCCATTCAAGGCGTTATTCCTGTATCCACGGGACTTCTTCTAAGATTCCTACGCTGAATACAGTGTGACGCCTTCTTCCCATTTTTTGGAGCATAGTAACTAAACGGAGACAGCTATGTTTTATGCTTACATAGTAGATAATGTTTCAATTTTCTCGTTCTAGATTAGATGACAAGTCCATTTATGACTAATAGGTGTTTATAATTGTCTCTATTGTGTTGACCACTATTTGTTTTGAAGCAATCGACTCTACACAATAAATGCGTTCACAATAATGTACTTCTCAAAAGATATTTTGTATTCCCATTATTAACTGGATTTTTAGTGTTATTTTTTGGATTTTGTAGTGTTAGAATCTGAGTTATTTAAACTGATTTTTTTTTTTTATATTAATTTAATATCATGAAAAACTTTAAAGTGTTTCAATTATATAGAATTACCATCAAATTTGTAATTTTAATAAATTCCTATCAAACTCTAAAAAAATTAAACCAAAAATTTCTATCTGAAAATCCAAAAAATCTCCCTAAAATCAACTCAACTCGGTGAATAATGAGCGCCAAAAAAAATCGAACACGTAGCACTTAAGACAACTCCATTATTAACCAGATAATACTAATGCTGTTCACGAACGGCTCAGCGGATTTTTTTCATAATTCAATTGCCTCGGTTTCGCAATTTCCAAGGTAGTAATGAGGCTGCCTTAGACATTGTTGCATATTTTTTAGAATTTTTCATTCGCCTTTCGTTTCTAATTAAAACCGTCTAAAGCAATGTTTCAGATACATTGACACCGTTTAGTTCCATTTACAACGAATACTGAGCAGCTCGTATAAGCTGTCGTTCTCAAAGGTTCTTTGTCGCTCTCCAATCGAACGGGGGAGACCCACATCATTAATTTATTAAAATATCTCGACAGTGGATGAAAGAATTGCCTTCAAACCAAGTGATTTTGCACTCAGACGTACAAGTTATAAATAATAATTGTCGTACTCATATGTCATTATTTAATGTGAATAACAAATGAAATAGCATTTAAATCTTGTTAGCAAATGATAAGATTTGTGCGGCTATTCATCTCACCTCAAGTCTTATTTTTCAATTACTATATTCGAAAATATCTAATAACGGTCTAAGATTATTATTTTTTTTGTTTTTCAATTTATCCCGCCATTTTAACATAAATTGTGCAATGTTAAAATTACGTTGTGCCTTAAGCATGATTCAATTCAAAATATAAATATATTAATGGTGAAGGCTTATGGAAAGAGGCTATGAATTATTAATTCTAATATGTTCTTTGTGGAAACCCATGGAAAGAGGCTATATGTGTGGAAGAAATCTCTAATGGCGTAAGTTGAATTCAGGTCACCCATATGACACGAACATGGCTAAACAACTAAAGACCTCTTTTGGGTTATTTTAATTTTAGGCTTTCTTTATATATCGGTTTCTATACATTGAAATAATATATATTAAAATAGGACATACATGTTGTTTCATATACATATAAAATTTTAAGTGAGTAAGAATGTTCACAGAATTTTGTAACACCAAAAAAGTTATGAAAGATGTCTTTTTAATGATCAATTTAAGTAGGTGTTTAGATAAGTTAGAAAGAGAAACATTTTTTTGGATCTTATAGTGATCATAAATAAATTATTAAGGGAGTATTGATAATATATTTGAAGTCTATTTGCCATATTGAAATTAGAGTGACTTTGAGTCAAGTTTTAAACCACTATATGATAGAAACAATAAGTTAACAAAATATTCATAGCAAAAAATGATGTAATCTGAGAAAGGGTTTACGAGGATATTGATGGGGTTATTATTGAAGCATCTACTACCTTCAAAGATTAGGAACACCGTGATGCTTTTCTCCATCCAAGTGAAAAGAGTAACTAGTGGGTGATGTCATTTTTCCAAGTTGTCAAGACACTTTCTAAGCATTAATTTGTTTACATTTTGAATGTAAAGAATGTAAACTACAGACATTTGAGTGTATTGGCAGATTTCGAGGGTATAATGGAAAATGGGGTCCTAGGTTCTATCGTTCTTTTTGCATGGAATGAGATACTTAATCATGAAGTTAAATTTCTCAACAAAGTAGCATGCCCTCTCCCTCTTAAGCTAGTCCCTTAACGTTTGAAGGAGATTTTTGATTGTAGGTAGAAAGGAGTGATGAAAGGCCTTCCCACCATTTTGGCTTGTGATCTCCACCTTGGCCTAATGAATTGGAGTGCTCCATGGTGGAAAGAGTGTGGAGCCATAATTACCTATAATACCCAAAATCACATATAAGATCAAAAAAAGAAATGAGTGATTGCATTGATTCAAAGTAGAAACAACATACTAGACTGTTATAGAGTAATGAATCAAATAATCCATTAGGTAGCCATGGAGACAAATCCCCACATATATGATTTACAATGAATACATAGTGATATCTTCAACCATAATTCTCACCACCTCCGGAACGCTCATTCACAAATGGTTTTCTATTCTAACCCGAACCACAACCTACACATGAAAATAATGCATAAGATAATATATAGAACTGATAAAAACTTGAAAGGGAAGAAATGAATTGAATAACAAAGCAGCTCTCAAGTGAGTACTGCACCTAGAGACTGCACAAAGTGGAGCGTAGACTCTAGATTCAATGAGTCCACGATACACCAATAAATACATCCCAAGAGAAAAGGGAGTTGGGAACAAAATCTGACAACCTAGGAAGTAATCCTAAATTAAGGAGTTATGCTACAAATATGTAACATTTTCTCCCTTAGTACAATATATATTAATTATTTTCAACTCTCCCCCTTCATGGAGAAATGATTATCCCATAGTCCTAACATCCCTCTAAACAATTCAAACTTCACATTACCAAGAGGCTTAGTAAAAGTATCACCCACATTGTCACATGTTTTACAATATTCAACAAAAAATTATTTTGAGTAGACTTTTTCTATAACAAAATGAAGCTAAGTATCAATGTGTTTTGTGCTCTTATGAAACACTGGATTGTTTTTTAGCCTAATGAAACTCTGGTTGTCGTATTTGATGATATTTGCCTCTTTCTCCTCTTCTCCTGCATCATGGAGAAGCCTCCTCAACTAGATAGCTTCACATGTTGTTGTGCATAATGCTCGGTACTCAGCTTCAGCTAAAGATAAAGACCCAGTGTTATGATTTTTCTGCTCCATGCTATGACCGTAGATCCAACAGTAAATGCATAACCAGTGATAGATCGTGGATCATCCAGGTTACCTACCCAATCAAAGTCTGAATAACTTGCAAAAATAACATCAGATGTATTAGTGTATAAAATTCGATAATTACTAGTGCCATGAAGATACCTCAACACACTTTTTGTTGCCACCAAATGACTTTCAAGAGGTTTACATATGAACTGGTTCAGTACACTAACAGAGTCTACTAACTCTGGTAAAATTTTAGTTAGATATATCATACTACTAACTATATACCTATACAAAGTGGAATCCACCTCCTTAGAGCCATCGTCACTGAACAATTTCAGATTTTGCTACAAAGGTGTTGATTCTATCTTACACTGCTCCATTCTGAACTTCTTGAGAATCCCTATCACATAATTCCCCTGAGTAAGGAAATTCTTCCCAGAGTCTCTCCATACTTCCAGACCAAGCCAATAATATAAACTCCCGAGGTATTTCATTTCAAAAACCTATGACATCTTTAATTTGATTTCTTTGGTTAATGCATTTGCATTACTTGTTATAATCATGTCATCCACATACAAAGGTATCAAAATAATTTTCCTATGTTCATCATACATGGTATATGTATTTTGATCATTCATACTCCTATGAAAACCAAGTTGTAATAAAAATGAATCAATCTTCTCGTATGAAGGCTTGGGTGCTTGTTTAAAACCATAAAGTTCCTTTTTAAATCTACAGACTAAATGTTCTCGCCCTTGCTTAACAAACCCTTCAGGCTGCACTAAACAAACCTCTTCATTTAAATCACCATTTAGGAATGCAAAATTAACATCTAACTAGTGTAGCTTCCACTAAAATTTTTAGCTAAATAAATTACCATTCTAAGAGTATTAAGTTTTGCTACAAGAGCAAAGGTTTCTTCATAGTAAAATCCCTCTTTATGAGAATAAACATTTGCTATAAGTCTAGCTTTACACTTTTCTACACTCCCATCTAAATTATATTTAGGTTTGTAAAGCCACTTGAACCCTATGGGTATTTTTTGTCCAAGCATTTTAGCTAGTTATCAAGTATTTTTTCTAATAATAGATTCAAATTCTTCATCAATTGCAGCCCTCCACTCAAGAGATTGACTAACTTATGTATAATTTGTCGGCCCTATAACATTTAAAATTTTTTCCATTAAAGCATAGTATTTCAATCTAGCTGAAAGTCGAATCTGCCCACCTAATATTCTTGGTAAAGGACTCACATCAAATATGTCTGCTTTAGACCTTTGCAGGATTGACTTACTGAGTACATCACCTCCATCTCCTTCTTTCTGTTGTTATTATTGTTGTTGATTGTCCTCACTGCTTTCTTCCATCAACAATGGAATGTGTGTACGGCCGGGGAGGTAAATCCCCTCTACGGACAGAGGCGATCCCTACTAGCCCAGATCGGGTCTAGCAACAATCAAACACGCTACGGTGTAGGTTTCTAATCATAAATAAACCGACTTGCGAGGAAGGCTTACCTGGAATCCAATGTTGTTGTTTGTAGAAGAGGTGGTGCTCTCGTTCCTTTGCCCTGGCAGATCACAATCCTCACGATCTCCGTGGTCGGACACCTGCACATGCAAGAAACAACACAAACGCAAGCATAAAATCCAGTATATACAACTATATGTCAGTCAAAGAGGACATAACTCATGAACATAATCAAGAACAAGAGTGGAACCATAACCAATAGTCGCTTATCATTAATGAGTCAAAAGAAGAATACAACCATAGCTTCGACACGGCATTCTCCTTTGGCGGGTCGTCAGCAATGTCATTCTTCAAGGTTGTTTTCCTTCCTTCCTTAATCTGCTCATGAAATATGACATCTCGACTTTCAAAGACTTTCTGAGTCAAAGGATTTAATAACTTATAGGCTTTAAACTCAATGCAATATCCTACAAAGATTCATTTCATGGCCTTAGGATCTATCTTTTTTATATCTTCCTTTGGTATATGGAAAAATGATTTTGACTCAGAAAATCTTAAATGATTCACTACTCGCTTATATCCATAAAGTGCTTCAAAAGGAGTTTTAAAATTAAGATATTTAATTGGAATCCTATTTTTTAAATAAACAAGAGTGTTGATTGCTTCAACCCAAAAACCATTTGATAGAACCTTACCTTCAACCACATTTCATGCGCACTTCACAAGGGTTCTATTCTTTCGTTCTACAACTCCATTTTGTTGGGAGTATGAGGCACAAACCATACTTCATGCACACTCCACGAGATTTCTATTGTTTCATTCTACAACTCCATTTTTTTGTGGAGTGTGAGGCACTATGAATTGTTAAATAATCCCATGATCTCTACAAAATTTCATGAAATCTCCCACAAAATATTCTCCCCCTTGATATGAGCGGAGAATATTTATGAATTTTTGTGCCTACTTCCCCGCCATACTCATAAATTCTTTAAAGAAATTAAATGTTTGGCTCTTTATGCTGATAAAGTATATCCAAGAGAATCTAGTGCAATCATGAGTAAAATGTAAAAAATAATATGCCCCACCTAATGACCTAGTATGCATAGGTGCGCATGAATATGTATGCACAAGTTCTATAATATCTCTTTTATTCCTATTGGAATTAAAAGGGAACTCTTCCCTATGCATTTTCCCTAATTCACATCCATCACAATATAAATGAACATTATGAAAAGCAGTAACTACAACAAATTTTCCTCATTGTTGGCATGTACAACCAATAATGCCTAATGGCCAATATGGTTATAAATATAGATCACTTTGGCATGTACAACAAATAATGGTTAATGACCAATATGGTTATAAATATAGATCACTTTGGCATATTGCAGGCTATCCTATATCAAAATCCTCTCACAAGGAATTAAGCTAAATCATGTAACAAGGAATTATGTTGCGAGGGATAGAGCACTACGAAACTTATTACTAATCCTTCTAGCATCTACCAATGGTGAGCCTTCGGTATGGAGTTATCGATTTCCATTTCTACTAGGTGGAGTGGGTTCCATGATCGCATTAATAGTTTTTTCTCTGATCGTTCTTGCTTGCTCCTACGTGAGAGGTTCCATTGCTTATAATTCAGAAGAAAATAACATATCAAGGTAGATTAGCGAATTAACTGTTGAGTCTCCTGAAAAGGATGAAACTTTGGCAAATATCATGTTGCCTTGCTCAAATTATAAGCAGGTGAAAGTAGTTGTGATAATGGCAGGTGATGATACTCCAACATTTATCGCTAACCCAACCTCTACATCTGCAAAATAAATGTGAGAGCTCGCAGCGCCTTCAAAGCAGTTTCATATGATTTAGATTTACCGAAGAGGAAACAATTTTTGCAGTATGTATTTGAAATTTTGTAATATTACAATGGAATCTTCTTTGAATTCATCTATCTCATCGTGTGGCATGCTCCCCATTCAAGGCGTTATTTCTGTATCCAGGGGACATATTCTAAGATCCCTACTCTGAATAGAGTGTGACGCTTTTCTCCCAATATTTGGAGCATTAAAAATAAATAGAGATAGCTATGTTTTAGGCTTACATGGTAGATGAAGGCTTTTATGAATTAGCTTCCACCTCATTCATTCATTACTAGTGATAATTCTATGGATTTAGAATGTTTCAATTTTCTCGTCCTGACAATTGAATTTATGATTAATAGGTGTTTATAATTGTATCTATTGTGTTGAATAGTATTTTATTTTAACCAATAAACTCTACACAATAAATACGTTAACCATAATCTACATCTCGAAAGATGTTTTGTATTTCCATTATTAAAAGTTTTTTTTTTTAGCGATTTTTTGGGACTTTTTGGTGTTGGAATTTGGTGGAAAAAATTGAGTTGTGTTATATAAACTAATTTTGACTGTGTATTAGTTCACCACCATGAAAAACCCTACGCACTTCGAGGGTTACCCATCAAGTTTGTGATTTCAATAAATTCCTGCTAAATTTTAGAGAAATTTAACCCGGAAATTCCACATAAAAACTTCCAAAAAAACTCATTAAAAGAAACTAGGTTAGGTTTGTTGAAAATGTTGGTATGCTCCAATGATATGTTGGAACATACACAAAATAGAGAAGCTAAAAAAAAATAGGAAAATGCTATTCCCACAATAACCAATTTACACAGAGATGCGGAAATTAAATTAAAATCAATGACAAAATAGTTTTTGCCACAAAAATTACAGAGCCACGCACAGAGAGACAAAACCAGAGAGAAGTTTTCTATTTATTTCATCTACTTTACGAGGCCTCAATTTTGTTACATAACATATGAAGAACATTCCACTTAATACAAAAATGGCGGAGCTCAAAATTTAATACTAATTGATGCTGGATCGGACAGGTAACAACAAAACCGTCCTTCTGCTTTATTCTACTGTATCTTCAAGAAACAACGTACAAAACACATAATTCTAGACTTGAATTTCTATGGGTTTTTGCTACGAAACCACATCACATCTGCGCCCTCATCGCATTTTTCATAGCGCAAAACTTAACTTGTTGCAATAATGGAAACCTTAAATTCTTGCGATTTCAATGTGCGATGGCACTATCGCATCACAACTTAAAACTAATATCTTGTGGGAGCTATCCACTTGAGCTTTGAGATTTGTGGTATGTGATCGCATCGAATCGCAGCTTAAAACTTTGAAGCTACATGTGTTGTCCTCTTTAGATTTGTGACATGTGATAAGAGACCGCATCGCAACTTAAAACAAATAACCTACGGGTACTTAAAAGGTAAATCTTAAATTGTGCGAAGTGCGAAATGCGACGCGCAAAATTCTAGGAAGTGTGAAAAAGCGAAAGGTAAGGAAAAAGAAAAATACAAAGGATTGCATGTATATTTGGTAATGTATTAAGGTTGGATGGGTCCCACCAAATTGCATCGGTGTAATTTTATGTTTCCGCGAAGTTTTAAGAAGAAAAGGTAAAAACTTGCGGGGTGGGAAGTGCAGGAAAAAGGTAGGTGAATACGACGGAAGGAAATAACACAGAGTAAATGGCTCAGGTACTATGTTTTATGATATTTTATGGAAATTGTGTGAAGTAGAATAAACACATGTGGATTTGAATCTTGTGCTTTTTCCTTCTCTACAAAAAATGTTCAATTTAAGTGTGGGTTGCTGCCAGCTTATTCAAGGCAGTGGTTGGGAGTATTTCCAACACTCCCCCTTAATCACAACTGCCACCATTAAGCATTCTCAAACATTTTCTGAGATAAAAAAAACATGTCTATCCCAATGGCTTTGTGAGGATATCTGCAAATTTTTCCTCTAAGCTGCAATGCTGCAACACAATTTCACCATTGTTAACTAATTCCCTTATGAAACGGTATTTGAAATCAATATGCTTTGTTCTCTCTTGGAAAACAGAATTATTTGAAAATGCAATTGATGAACTGTTATCACAGAAATTGTGGTTCCTTTTTCTTTTCCATGAAATAAATCCCTCAGCATCCTTCTCATCCAAACTGCTTGACATGATGCTCCTATTGCTACTAAATATTTAGCTTCTGTTGTTGATAATGAAACTATTGGCTTCTTCTTGGAATCCCATGAAATGGATCCCGATCCCAAATGAAAAACATACCCTGATGTGCTCTTTCTATCATCAACACTTCTAGCCCAATCACTGTCAGTGTACCTAATCAGCGTAAAATCATCAGTTGCGGAGTATAGAACACCATACTCCCTCGTCCCATTAACATAAATTAAAATTATTTTGACTGCTTGCCAATGTGTCTCCTTGGGTCTCTCCATGAATTTGGATATCAAACTTATTTCATACATTATATCAGGCCTAGTTGCATTCAAATACATTAGACTGCTAACAATGCTTTTGTACAATGTCGGATTGAAATTCTTGCTATAATATTCCTTGCTCAACTTCAACCCCATGAGAGTTGGAGTTGATTATGGCTTGTTTTTATGCATGTTGGACCTTTTTAAAATATCTACAACATACTTTACTTGGGAGATAAAAATTCCCTTTTCTTTTTTCTTCACTTCTATGCCCAAAAAATATCTTTAAAATCCCAAGTCAATCATTTCAAACTCACTTTTCATGACTATTTTGAAATCATTAATGAGAAAAACATCACTGCCTATAAAAATCAAATCATCTACATACAAAACAACAATAAGAATTTTACCATCATTTTCTTTAATGTAGAGTGTGGGTTCACCATCACACTTGTCGAACCCAATGTCCATCAAGTAAGCATCAATCCTACTGTACCATGCACATGGTGCTTTCTTCAATCCATATAAGATATTTCTGCAACTTACACAACTTGTGTTCTTAGCGTTCTATTTCATAGTCAGGAAGATTTTTAGCATACACTTCCTCTTTCAGCACTCCATTCAAGAATGTTTCCCTCACATCAATTTGATAAACTTTCCATTTTTTTTTTCTGTTATAGATAACATTGTTTGCACTGTCTTCATCCTTACAACTGGTGCAAAGTTTTTTTCATAGTCTCTTCTTTGTTGCTGCTTGTAGCCTTTGACAACTAGCCTTGCTTCAAGCCTTTCTATCTTGCCTTCAATGTTTCTCTTGGTCTTATAGACCCATTTCACTCCAATAACTTCTTTTCCTTGGAGGACATCCACTAACTCCCATATTTCATTTATTTGTATGGCTACTATCTCTTCATTCATTGCCTCAATCCACTTCTCTTCTTTGACTGCATCTTCAAAGTGGATTGGGCCATCTACATGGAAATATAATGCAAATAAATAATTCAAACCAGCACTACTCTCAACTTCTTGTTCATAAATTTCTGAATTTTGGTCTTCTTATATTTGTTGAAGATGTGTTTCGAGCTGCACTTGAACTCGAGGCAGTTGTTGATCCCTTTGGTTTGCTTGGAGAAGAACTTGCATGGTTGTGTAGTGCTATCCTATTTCTTGCTTGCGGTGTGCTCTTTTGAGCTTCTGTAGGTGGAGGAGGAGCCACCGTGCAAGAGTTACTTGCTATAACCCATTCCTCTTTCTCTTCATCAGACATACATGTCTTCACATTTACTGTCTTCTCTAAACTTCCATGCCATGCTTCTTCTTCTATGAATTGAATGTTTCTGTTGATTATTACTTTCTTGCTTGATGGATTATAGAGCTTCTAAGCCTTCGATTCATCACTATACCCAAGAAATATACATTTCTCCCCCTTGTTGTCCAACTTCTTCCTTAACTGATCTAGGACATGTGCATATGCCACCCATCCAAACGCTCTCATGTGAGTGACAAAATTCCTTTTTCCACTCCATGCTTCTTCTGGAACTCTATCCATAACACTTTTGGTTGGACATATATTTATGATATATTTTTCACAAGAGACAGCTTCTTCCCAATAATTATTTGGAAAATTCTTTCCCTTCAACATGCTCCTTGTCATTTCCATGATGGCCCTGTTATTTCTTTCTGCAACAAGATTTTGCTGAGGTGTATACCTTGTAGTAAACTTCTTTTGAATTCCATGCTCCCTAAAGAAACTTAGGAAGTCTTTGGAAATATATTATCCACCTCTATCAGTTCTCAACACGTTTATGTAGTGTCCATTTTTCTTCTCAACAAGAGATTTGTAGTGGCGGAAGCAGTCATAAACTTCACTTTTATGTTTTAGAAAATATACCCATGTATTCCTTGTGTAATCATTTATGAATGTCAAAATATAGTGTCTGCCACCAAATGATGGTGTTTGCATTGGTCCACATAAATCGGAGTGGACAATATCCAAAGGTGCCTTTGCCCTTATTGAATTTCATTCTGGAAATTATTCTCTGTGTTGTTTGCCTAAGATGTAACCTTCACATAAGCTGTCTGGTTTCTCTATGAGTGGTAATACCTATACCATGGTTTTTCTATGCAACAAATTCAAACCTCCTAAATTGAGATGACCAAATCTCAAATTCCATAACCAGTTCTCATCTTTCACTTCTTCTTGAAAGATTTATTGTGTGACAACTGCTACAACACCTCCTTCCTTCAAGTATGATCTCATATTGAGAGGAAACATTCTATTGCTTGTCATATGTAGTTTTGCAATGAGATGTCTACTTAGAGGTTTATCCATGATTGTGCAAACATCATATTTAAAAAGCACATTGTAGCACTTTTGCATGAGCTTTCCAATCCTTAGAAGGTTACATTTCAAACCAGGGACGTAATATACATCTCGCATGAACTTATTCTCTCCCTTCTTTGTCAGAACATCTACTCTCCCTTTTCCCATGAAAGAGACTTTGTTATCAGTCCCCAATGTCATTTCAGATTTTACACTTTTATCTAGATTGGAAAACATTGCTTTGTTTCCATTCATATGGTTACTACACCCTGAATCTAAGAACCATATATCTTCTTGTTTTTCTTGCACTACATTACAAGCTAAAACCAAACGTTCATGGTTCTGATTTTCTTTTGTAAAGTTTACACTTGGTTTACTAGCCATGTCATTTTTCTTATTTCTACATTCATTTTCATAATGGCCATACTTTTTGCAATAATTACATTGGACTTGAGATTTATCATACCTCCACTGAAAACTATAATAGATCCTTTTTCTCTTCTATGGCCACAACTATGACATCAAACCTTGATGGTAAACTTCTTAAGACTTTCTAAACTATTCTCCTTTCTTCAAGTGTCTCACCATGAGACTTGATTTGGGTAACCAACCCAATAACATGTGTAAATAATGGGTCTATATTATTAGACTCTTTCATACAAAGAGTTTCAAAATATCTTCTCAACATTTGAAGTTTTGTTGTCTTCACCTTTTCCATGCCTTGATAGGTTTTCTGGAGGGTATCCGATGCCTCCGTAGACTTCGTTGCTACTACAACCCTTGGGAAAAATCTCATGTACTGCTTGGAAAATATGGAAGAGGGATTTGGAGTCCTTCTTCTTATTGTCCCTTAATGAATCTCTTTCTCCTTATGTCAAAGCATTATATGCTACTGCATCTGCTGGTTCTTGGAAACCATTTTCCACCAGCTCCCAAATATGTTGTGAAGAAAAGAGGGCCTTCATTGTAATGGACCAATAATCATAGTTTTTACCATTGAAATGTGGTAGTTGTGGATTAGTCAGGCTTGTGCCTGCTGCTGCCATCTTGACTGTGTAAACGAAACCTTATCACCATTGGAGAATCTGCTTCTCAAAACAAACTTTCAACTTCTTCAGTAAAGAACACTTTCTTTCATTAGGAGATTAAACCCGCTCCGACACCATGTTCAAAAATTTGGTATTCTACGATGACATGTTGTAACATACACGAGATAGATAAGCTCAAAAGAAAATAGAGAGATTATATTCCAAAAATAACTAGTTTACACAGAGATGTAGAAATTAAATAAAAAATCAATAACACAGTTTTCGCCACAAAAATTACAGAGCCACGCACAGAGAGACAAAACCACAAAGTAGTTTTCTATTTCTTTCATCTTCTTCTGCAGGCTTCAACTCTGTTACATAACATATGAAGAACAGTTCTCTTAATACAAAAATGGCGGAGCTGACAATTTAATGGTAATTGGTGTTGGATGGAACATGTAACAACAAAAGCTTCCTTCCTCTCTATTCTATTGTTTCTTCACGAAACAACAGAAAACACACATAATGTCGGACTTGAAATTATATGTGTTTTGTCTACGAAACCACATAGCGTCTGCCCCATCATCGCATTTCGCATGGCGCAAAACTTAACTTGTCGCAATAACGGAAAACTTAAATTCTTGCAATTGCGATGTATGATGGCACTATCGCATCGTAACTTAAAACGGATATCTTACGAGCGCTATAAACTTGAGCCTTGCGATGTGCGATATGTGATCACATCGCATCACAACTAAAAAAATTAAATTTGTGGGCGTTGTCCTCTTGATCTTTGCGATGTGCAATATGCGATTGCATCGCAACTTAAAACAAATAACTTGTGGGCACTTAAAAGGTAAATCTTAAATTGTGCAAAGTGTTAAATGCGACGCACAAAACGCTGGGAAGTGCAAGAAAGTGAAAGTTAAGGAAAAAGAAAAATGCAAAGGTTTGCATGTGGATTTGGTAATGTATTAAGTTTGGATGGGTCCCACCAAATCGCATTGGTAGAGTTTTATGTTTCGACGAAGTCTTAAGAATAAAATGTAAAAACTTGTGGGGTTCGAAGGGCGAGAAAAAGGTAGATGAATATGGTTGAAGAAAAAAACACAGAGTAAATGACTCAGGTACTCTTTTTTCTCATATTTTATGGAAACTGTGTGAAGTAGAATAAACTTCTATATATTTGAATCATGTGCTTTGTCCTTCCATGCAAAAAACATTCAATGTAAGTGTGGGATGCTGTCAGCTTATTCATCATGGTGGTTGGGAATATTTCTAAAAAAGTTAATAATAGACACCTTAAAGTACAACAATAACTCTGCTAATAATGGACAACCAAAAGTCTGTTGGAATATCTAATTCCTACTTGTCTTCAGTTGTGGTTCTCTCTATGTATAGAGTCTGTTTCTATTTGATAGGTTAGTTCCTAGTTTGGTGTGAGGTCGAGATATTCTCTCAACCAAATTATTGTGCCTCTAAGATAGCTTCTCTATCTTGAGGCTGTACCTCATGTATATATGTAAATTGATTTGATTAATGAAATATAGCTTGTATGCTCAGTTTCTAAGTTGGTATCGGAGCCTGTTTGGGCCTGGACCTCGGCCCCTCCCGGGCTAAGGGAAATAAGAGTATATTGTGCTTTTTAGTTTTTTTTTAGGTTTTCATGGTGAGAGAGGCATACCTAGAGCACGTGATCTTTGCAGAGCTAACATGAGGGACTCGATCTCATGCTGATGCCGTGACTAGGAAATCCGCCCGCTTTGATTTGTTTTTTATTGTTTGATTGTTGCGTTCAGAGCAGCGTCACGCTTCTAGGCCTCACTGTTTTCAATTGAAGGATCGAGCTTGAGACTGATAGTTTTAATTTTTTTTTTCTCACTAGTTTCTTGATTGGAGAAAATGGTTTCAAACCAGAAGTCCTACGTTTGAGCAGTCTCCTTAGTCATCGCTGACTGACTTGTTTAGACACAATAACTGTGGAGAGCGACCACCAAGATCTTTATCTGTTCTACGATGACCAAAATTATGAAGACGAGAACACAGTTCATCTGATCATGAAGCTCTGTGAGGGCGGAAAAATCTTTGACAGAATCGTCCCACAGGGCCATTATACAGACCGAGCTACTACTGTCATTAGTTGTTAGCATTCTGCTAAAATTACAGAATCTGAATACAAAGTTTTTTTCACTTCAGGTGATTGAAGGTGAAATCAAATATCGATGGAATGATTTGCCAGTTGAACAACGAGACGGGATAAATAATTACATATCATATCTCATTTTTCAGCTTTCAAGTAACGAATTACTTGTTGGAGAGGTGTTATTCCACTTGAAGTCTCCTCGACGTGTAGAGGGAGGAACGTTGTTGGAGTACATGCGTTGGCCCACATTCACGTCTGTACTCGGTAGGATACAACAGCTTGAAATTCCACATGCTGGTAAGGTTATTGCTGGTTCAGCTGCACCATTTTCACAAAGAAATGTGCCTTTCAGACACATAGCATTTTGTACACTTGCTTTGATTGCATGATAAGAGATCAAAAATTCTGAGGGCAAGGTTAGAATGGAGGCCAAAGGTGAAGAACAAAATTCACGACCTTGCTTGAACTTATATTATGCAGTGTACATACATGTATACTTATTGATGCGTCTTCGATCATCATTCTTACTGATACTTATTTTTGATGTGGTGTTGTTTGCTCTATGTATGGTCCTGCTGCAAATGAATGAAGGATGGCCCTATGACTTGATGCGTTATTACAGTTTTTTTTTTTTGTAGATCTAGAAATCCTTTTTGTTAGATTTTAGAATCATGTTTTGCATCTCACAGTGCCCGAGATAAGATTTGTTGGTGCCTACTTAGAAGAGGTGTTGAGAAATTCGTGGACCGTGCATGATTTATTTGTGCTAGAGACTATTGAGTTTGCAGATGACGAGGATGTGGAATTGCCACAATCAATGTTTGTTTCTGATGAAGTTGAATCATACACCAAATATAGAGATGGGAGCTTGTAAGGATTTGATGCTGCTTGTATGTTGAGCTGGAGGAGAGAAAGTTTTTCGTACAATATGGGACAAGATCTCCATTGCTGCTTTGTTGAAGTGGTAAGCATAGTGTTGCATGAAGGGTCTTAGTACTTTGCATTATTATTTGCCATTTTCTAATATTTCTTTAAGAGCGGTCATGTGAGTAATGTAAATCTGATTGAAAGAATTGACTTATTTATTGTGACATTTAGTTTGGGCAACTATTTTCACGAGTGTGGGTATTTGTTGGAATTGCCCATTCCAACAATAGACAAATTTATTTGCAGGAATGACTTACTACCAGATATGATGAAGACATGAAAATGAAAATGGTATCAAAAGATAGTGTATGAAGGTACATCATATATTGGAGGATGATCGATTTTGTGTCTGCCCAGTGTGATGGAAACATTTCTGCATGTTCAATTGCAACGAGATTAGCTCGAAAATGGGTCTTCGTTGTTGCAGCCTATCAGTGAGCATGAGGAGGCATGCTTGGAAGAAGCATTCTCGCCTTGATACTGTGAACAGGGGAAGTTGCATTACGTTGTGATTCCAGGGGAATTGGATACTGAAATGAGAATGTTTTTTTTGTGTATAAAATTGTTGAATTTTATGCATGTCGATAGTGAATTTGTGGACGACGCGGAATTGGACCATGGAGTCCTGGAGTATTAATAAGCCTTCGTGGTTGTGGTGAGCCTTCGTGGCAGTGATAAGCCTTCGTGGATGTGGTGAGCCTTTGTGGCTATGTTGAGCCTTTGTGGCTGTGATAAGCCTTCATGGCCGTGTTGAGCCTTCGTGGCTGTGGTGAGCCTTCATGGCTGTGATAAGCCTTGGTGGCTGAGTTGAGCCTTGGTGGCTACATTGTATCTCCTCAAGGTTTGGCGCCTAAGCGGTGGAGGTGAATTACTGCTTGTCGAAATGTGAACTAGCAAGCAGGTGAAAGGGTGTTGCTCGTGCATGTTCATGAAGCAATGTGGAGTGATCAGTTGTCAGTTATCTGGTAGGGATCAGATCGAAGACAACGTACAGTATATGATGTTGGATCTGCTCACAACAACAGTGTGAACAGTGTTCTGGTGAACTGAAGTTCGGGGCAGTCTGTCCGTAGCAGTGAATGGCATGGCCATGTGTTGACCATTTCTTCATGGATATTGTATTACTATGATGGTTATCGCTTGTGCTTATATTTTCATTTGGTATTGTTTTTTGTTTGGTATAAGTAAATGTGGACAAGTCTTGAAATTTTGTATACATATTGAGATTCACAACCTCAATATGAAGTCATTTTGTTAGAATTCACGAATCTAACTAATGACAGGTATAGCATGGAGATTCAAGACCAGTACATTCAAAATTCAAAAGTAAAAAATCTATGACAGAAATATTCAAGCGAGAAAGCTCTAGCATATGAATGGTATGGCGAGTGCAAAGGATGATGGACATTCAATTTTGTGAGAGTTTGTTTTGTGTTAGTTTCTTGGAATAGACTAATGACCATGAGTATGAGTCTTAGTTTGTAATTAGTATCAAATCTACATGTCATTTATTGTTTGTACGTGCTGTAAGACCTAGAGAGGCATGCATACCCCTTTGTTATATGCTCCCTCTATCAGAGAGTTTTAACACCCTGGAAGATTGTTTCATGCGAGATGGATACACTTGGGTGGATCGTATTGGTTTTAGACTCCATAAGGTGAAATTTTATATCAAGGGGGAGTTAATCGAGAGGTTGGATGAACAATGTATGTGAAGGACTTCCTAATAGACTGGCGGTTGCAGATAGATATTGGGAGAAGTAGTCATTAATGGGGAGTGTTGGAATATGTAATTCCTACTTGTCTTCAGTTGTGGTTCTCTCTACCTATAGAGTTTGTTCCTATTTGATAGGTTAGTTTCTAGTTTGGTGTGAAGTTGAGATATTCTCTCAACCAAATTATTGTGCGTTTATGATAGCTTCTCTCTCTTGAGATTGTACCTCATGTATGTATATATGTAACTTGATTTGATTAATGAAATATAGCTTGTATGCTCAATTTCTAAGTAAATCCAACAAGTCTCACTTAAAAGAACTCTATTATTAACAAGATAAAATAATGTTCTTCTCGAACTGTGCAGGGAATTTTTTTCATAATTCAATCGCCTTGGTTTCGCAATTTCCAAGATAGTACTGAGGCATTCTCAGAGAATGTTGCATATTCTTTAGAATTTTTCATTCGCCTTTGATTCTAAGTAAAACCATGTAAATCAATGTTTGAGATGCATTGATATCGTTTCAGATACGTTGATACCATCTAAAGCAACTCGTTCTCAAAGGTTCTTTGTCACTCTCGAATGGGTCTGCGAAGACCCACATGATTAATATATTAAAATCTCTCCACACTGGAGGAAAGAATTGCCTACAAAAAAAATTATTTTTCACTCAGATGTAATGCATTTATAAACGTGAGTTAAATCACAAGTTATAAATAGTTAATTTTTTAAATTCTGCATTTGTTTTGTTATAGTCGTACTTCTATGTCATTATTTAATGAGAATATGAAATCGCATTAAAAATCTTCTTAACAAATGAAAAGATGTGTGAAGCTATTCACCTCACCTGATCAAGTCTTGTTTATCGATTACTATACTCGAAAATATCTAACTACGCTCTAAGATTACTGTTTTTTATCTTTTTTTCCTTGTCATCCCGCCATTTTAACATAAATTGTGGAATGTTCAAATTACGTTGTGCCTTAATGATCCTTCAATTCCAAATATAAGGGTGAATACTTGTGGAAAGAGGCTACGAATTATTAATTCTAATATGTCCTTTGTGGAAACGCATGGAAACGCATGGAAAGAGGCTATCTGTGTCGAAGAAATCTCTTATGACGTAATTTGAATTCAGGTCACCAGATGACAGTAACATGGCTAAACAACTAAACTAAGAACACTTTTGAGTTACTTTAATTTTTGGTTTTTTTTATTTATATATCGGATTTTATACATTGAAATAATGTATACTAAAATAGGACATAAATGTTGTTTCATATATATGAATTTAAGTAAGAGTAAGAATGTCCTAAGAATTTTGTAACACCTAAACAACTAAACTAAGAACACTTTTGAGTTATTTTGATTTTAGTCTTTCTTTTTATATCGGTTTTTATACATTTAAATAATATATTTTAAAATAGGCTATAAATGTTGTTTCATATATATATAAAATTTAAGTAAGAGTAAAAATGTTCAATTTAAGTAGGTGTTGAGATAAGTTGGAAAAGGGAACATTTTTTTTTATCATATAGTGAATATAAAAAAATTCTTAAAACAAATTATTAAGGGAATAATGATAATATTTTTGAAGTCTATTTATCATATTTAAATTAGAGTAACTTTGTGTCTATATGATAGAAACAAAATACTGATAAAAAAAATTCATATAATCTGAGAAAAAGTTTATCAAAATGTTGATGACGTTATCAGTAAAGCATCTACTAATTTCAAAGATGATGGACACCATGTTGTTTTTTTCAACCAAATGAAAAGAGTAACTAGCAGGTGGCCAATATAACCATTATGAAGTCACCATGTCACTTATAATATTAGAAAGTGGGTGGGAAAGATAACGCTCCATGCCACAACTGCTATAACAAGACCTTATTGGCATATTTACCAGAGTATTCTTTTTAGTTCTAATAACCTAGGCCTTTTATTCTAATAACCTTAACATGAGACATTTCTTTAATAATACACTTAACCATCATCTATTTCAAATTATAGTAAAAATATTTACCTAAATATTAAAAATATAATTTTATTCATTAAAACTTAATTTATATATATATATATATATATATATATAATTTTTTTTTCTTAATATAAAAAGTTTAAAAATAACTATTATGTAATTTAGGTTTACTTTTCTAATATTATATCATTAATTTTGTAACCTATTATATTAGGAAGAGATATATAGGATGTATAAGTGCGATGGAAGCTACCATCTCAAATGTTGTGAAATATAATGTATTCCACTTTTAAAATTAATTTGAATGTTTTTTTTAATAGTTGAAAAAAGGAGTTAAAATTGATGTAATTTATCCCTTTATATTAATTTTCATATTTGATATTATAAGTTTATAAATACAAAAATAAATAAATAAAATTTTATTAATATATAAAAGTTTTTTTTAACTTAATGTATATTTATTTATTATTATTTATTTTAACTTTAACATAACATAATTTATTAGATTTATATATTATAAATAAAATAAATATTATAATATTTAATAAATATTATAATATTTTTATATTGAATTGTAAAATTTGTTACATTTTTAAAATGATATATGATTAATTCAAGTTGTATTTCATTTCATTTTTATTTTGTTACAGTAAAATAAAATATTTTATTATTATATTTGAGACTTTGCAATTAGAAATGTGTAAATTTAATCTGCTTAATTTCTAATTTCTAATTGACACATATTATTTTTAAAATAAAAATACAATATTTTCTAAATTAAAAATAAAAATTGAGTAAAATATTACATATATGAATATATATTTTACTAGTTTTAATTAAAACAATTATAAAACGTCAATCCCACTCTAAATGCTAGCTTCGTTTATTGTTGATTTTACAATATATATTGTATATATTGTTGATTTTACAATATATACGAAGAAAAAGTGGTATACACATTTCTCACATTCTCATCCAATAAAAAGCTATTTTAATGTCCGTGATAAGTAATATAGTTTTATATGAATTTTAGGGAGAGGTGTGTGTCTATGTATAAAGAGTATGATTCTTATATTTCTTAAATATATTGGAATATAAAACTTAACTAAATTATTTTAATATTTATATGAATTGTTTTATTTCAAT
Organism: Pinus albicaulis; assembly: GCA_034641835.2. Classification (NCBI taxonomy): domain Eukaryota; kingdom Viridiplantae; phylum Streptophyta; class Pinopsida; order Pinales; family Pinaceae; genus Pinus; species Pinus albicaulis. Next base: position 1,407,311,060 of record CM076582.1, read on the forward strand.
ATCATGTATTTTATAGTGAGGTTTATTATACAATTAAATATGAGTGATATGTGTAATTATTTTTGGGCTTAATCTTAAATCTACACATATATTTTTTAAAATAAAAATAAAATATGTTAGCTATAATATAGAAAAAGAAAAATGAATATACCATTTTCATTAGTTTTAATTAAAATTATTATAAAACATCATCAATTATAATATCACTACACTCACTTAAAAAATACTATATGTGGAAAACGACCTTCAAATATAAATAATTCCCTATTGAGTGATTGGTCATCCCCTTTGGATAAAATAATGCTCTAACAACCTTCACAAGGATACTAGATGATATCGTGGGAATATTCACAAACTAATCTGTAGTGGTATATTTAGATGACATTTTCATCTTTAGTACAACTAGAAAGAACACATTCCATACTTTTAACTCATCGAATCACCCTTCAACAACATAAGTTGTATGCCAATATGGATAATGCTAATTTTTTTTATGTATAGAATTAAATCTTTGAGATACATCATGGATGAAAGCAAGGTGCATGTGAACCCAAACAAGATTGAACTCATCCAATATTGGTTGAAGCTAAGGAACCTAACAAAGATCTATAACTTCTTGGAACTTGCTAACACCTAACAAAATATTTTTTTGTGTTTATTTCATATCGCTTGGAAAGTCCAGTGATGAAGGGTGGACCTAACACTAAGTTTTCCTACTATAAATAACAATAGAAAACATTAAACAATTTAAATCAATGTCGCTTCTCTTCACTAATACTTACCCTCATAGGCCCATGACAACTATTTGAGATTGAGATAGATGTTTGTAACTATGATATTGTATTTCCCACTCATCAAGGACATTTTAATCTTATATCAATGATATGCTCTCAAATATTATACATATATACCCCACCTATTCCTAGGATATGTACTCCAATATGCCGACATGTTGAGAGAGGAAACGTTATATTTTTTGGAAGCAAACAATCATCTAGTTTGATCATATGACTACAAAATTAATGTATGACCACGAAATGTTACATAATGAACACCATAAGAAATTGTTCGCATACCTTCAAAAATCCCACTTGAACATCAAGTACAAGAGGGTAAGTACCAACGATGTTGTAGACTTCCTCAGTTGGCCAGTAGTTATTGCACTAACCAAAATTATTAATTCATGTGGGCATGATACCTTTGGGTCACCATACCTATGCAATAATTACTTTGACTTTATTTCTACATACCAAATGTCGATATGACGTAAAGGCGTTCTAAAATTCCTCCTCCAAGACACACTCTTGTGCTACATGAGACATATTTTAGTTCCTTCAGGTGAGCTTTTGAAGATGATTTGGTAGACACATTATAATATTTTAGTAAGGAGCTTAATAAGGGAGAAGAAAATATTAGTAATTCAAAAGTATTTTTACTAACTAAACCTTCAATACGATGTCCACAAGTTTACTAGGCCATACACTTGTTATACCATTTCTAAAAGACCCATTAAAAGGAAGGAATTCCACACTCCTCTGCCTACCCCGTCAAATCCTTGTGATTTATTCTCCATCGATTATGTGTCACTTTAAACCTCCACTGGGCATGTTAATAATTATGTGTTTTTGGTTTTCACATAGTTCTCTAGGATGGCGATCCTAGCGCCATTCAATAATAATATCATTTTCCAAACCACTGCTAATTTAACACTTCTTTGAGCATGTTTTGGTTAATGTTAGGTTACCTTAGACCATTATCTTAGATAGGTATATTAGGTTCCTCAAAACCTTTTGGTTTAACCTATGGTCTATATTGAATACCAAATTGACCAAATCAACAACCTTCCATTCCCAAATTGATGCACAAACCAACGTAGTGAATAAGACGATTGTGGATATATTGCACATGTACCACTCCATGAATCCATGTACGTGGGATGGAAGCCTTTTTATATGCTCATAATAACTATAAATGATACCTCCATAAATTTATTAGAAACAATACTTTTAACGTGTGGTTGGGGTTTGAACCATTGTACCTAACTTATGTAGCACTTACAGTTCATCTTCACTGGTGGAGTCTTAGCAAAACAATTTGATGTGGATAGAGTAGAAAGATTAGTATAAAATATCCAAAACCTTGAACAAAAATTTCATGATATCCTACAAAAAGCTAGTGCCAAATAAAAATAAAAATATGACAGAAATTGGGTTCCACACAAGTTTTATGTTGGCTATATGGTGTAGTTTCATTTACAGAAAGTGCACCTCATATAGAAACTAAAACATGATTTTCTAGTTTTAAAAATTTCCATAAATTTTCATACCATACCAAGTTGCGGGCCCTTCTATTGATACCCAAACAACTGGGATTATCTATTATGGCCCACTATGATATTGATCCCGACATCCTAGTGGAATATATACTAGGCCTTGGCCTACCAACCTTATCTATATTAGCTAAAGTTCATATTGTTACCCACTTGTAGGAAAGTTTAAATTAGATCATGCTACAACACATATGGGAAAATATGACTGGGATGGCACCTAACTTTATCTTATATGCATAAAATTTTGTTTCATCCTCATCCCTTCATATTTAGGAAAAGTTCCATATATTTTTTGAAAGGTATCAGAAAACTATTCAACAATACTCATTTCAACTCCTTTGGAATAGATAACTAATCAACAATGTCCTTGAATAATGAGTTTCCCAATCTAGAATTTCGTCCTTGACATCAAGCTAAATAATTTTAATCAAAATAATAAAGAAACTCTTGAGATCAATGACATCATTCTCTGCATAATTCTTACTAAATTTTACATTATTGACGACACACTCAGCAATTTTACATAATACTCGACAATCCAAACCCTTTGGAATTAATCAAAACAACAACAATTTTTTTTAGGAATTAGTGGAGTTGGGTTTGACTTCCTCTATCACGTTGTTGATTCTCCATTTGATTGTGAATTTTACTCCTGAATTCAGATGGCTTCTCATCCTCCCCATTTTGAAATGAATGGAAAATGGTTGTGACACACACTACATTGTCTCGTTATTCCTTCGCATGATGTAGAGGAAAGATAAAGTGATTAAGATATACTACGGTCCAATATCTAAAAACTACATTGTGTAGCTATTGCCACATATTCTCTAATCCCTTATTGCATTACTACTGGAAACTTTTCTCTTAGAAAATATTTCTTCTATAGATACTTCTCCAATCTAGAATACCATGCCATTAGTGCTTGCTTTAATCCATTCAGAGCATTATTTAGTCTACACATATCCTCTTGATTTTATTACAACTGGAACCCTTTAGGATGATCTATAGATACACTTATTTCTCGAGATCTCCATGTATAAATGTTTAATTGAAATCCATCTAATAAAATTTAATTTTCTTATAATAAAATAATGCTAAAAATATTTTGGTTACTTATGGTATCACAATAGGGGAAAATATATTTTCAAAATTAACTCCTTCAACCTATTCATATCCTTTTCACATTAATATGGCCTTATTCCTCACAACTTTACCATCCTCATCATTTTTCTATTGCAGATCACCCTCAAAGGTTTCTTTCTTCTTAATGTAAATTGAGGTGATGTACTCTGTCAATTGTCTTTTACTGATAATATGAGAGAGGCAACACTCTCATATAAAAATATTATATTTTACCCTTATTAAGGGCATATAAACTGTCTGAGGTACTAATTACATTTTAAACTTATTTTCTAGAGCATTCCATCTTTATTTTAAAACCTTTAGAAGAAAATGTGATCTCGTGTCCATTATCAAACATTTGGATTATAACTAGAATATTGTGCGTAAATCCATCGATAAACAAGACATATTTAGATTTTCATTTTTTATTATCAAGACTAAATTAGCCTTTGCAAATTATTCTATGATCTATTATCTCCAAGAATGACACCACCAACTTTGAATTTCGTTAGAGATGGAAATTTCATTTTGTATCTTATCAAGTGACTTGAACATCACTTATTTACATACCAATGGACTTCTTTATCTTGGAAACATAGAGCTAAAATACATTCATGCTTCATATGTCCTTTCTTTTTCCATATCCTTGTGTTTTCTTGTTTCTTTTTTCATTAGGAGGAATGATTGAGATACTTATATAGTCACTTTCCTGGTATAAAAAATTATCGTATTTAAAGATTTTAAAGAGATTCGTTAAGGGAGAAAAAGATTCATATCAACTAGCACCACCTTGATGGGAATTACTTGATTTTATCCTGACACAACTGAATGAGAAGACCATTCATGAGGGAATAGTTACTTTAAATTTGTTGTAATTTCCATTATGAAAAAACTTAGAAATATGTTGATTCTTTACTTAGTTTTGGGTGGTAAATTTTTTATTAATATGAACTTGTTTTTGTTAGTCCTTAGCTTGATCTGTACTTTATATTGCAGTTAAATCCTTTGTGCATTTTAGCATAGTTTTGGTCGCCTGTCAGGTACTTTGAACACCTACTCACAATATTCCATGGTTTTCATTGATTTTCAAAAAATAGTGGAAATTCATACTCTTCTATATATTTAGACATTTTCCCCTTCGAATTGTAATTCGATTCTTTTGTTTCCTTATTCTGAGAGGGAGATTTATTTTACCATTTCTACACAAAGCTACTATGTTCCCATAACTATTACAATTTAGCACATGAATTTTTGTGTGTGGGGTTAATACTTTGTGTATTTGGAGATATGATATCTATATTCATTGGGATATAATAAGAATATTTAATTTTATTTTTAATGTGATCAATTTTAACATAAGCTCTAAAATTAAGAACCTTATGGCCAAAGTTTGCAAGAATAATATTATCCTTAGAGTAGATTTTTGTACGTAGGTGCAAATGGATTTTGGGGAAAGGTTATTTTGATTCTTTGTTGGTTGTATCTGATCAATATTTTATAATTTTCTAGTTTATCCTTAAGTCTATTTGAATTGTTATTATGAATCCTATTTTGCTACACCTGAGCTTTCCTATTGGAGCCCTTTAGATTTTTAGCGTCATAGTTGAGATATATATCTCGAGGTTTCTTGGTACTTATTTATCCTTCGTAACCTAGAATATTCTTGATGAGGAGAGAAATCTAACTTAGAATTTCATTTAATGTCTTAGCTTATTCAAAATTATATAAATTTTGATTTAGTTTAGCCTTGGTATTTTGTATTTCCTTTATAGTGGACATTATTTCTTCCCTTATATTTTCACATTCCTTTCCATTCTCTTTCAGCTATTCTACGAGAATGTCTTCAATATTCTTGTCGTACTCAAGCTCAGTTCTCATAATAACGAGTGATTAATGTACATATTTACACTATTATTTTTCATACTTCACCAATGTATATTTTCCTTCTTTTTGTTTTTCCCGAGTGTGTATACTTCTTTTAGGGAAATATTTAGTTCACCATTAAGATCTACATTGTAATATTCATCTATTTCAAGTTTCATCTTCCTTTTTATCTTCATTTTCCGTTTGTCTATTTTATTTAGGTGACTAACAAGCTCAAATCCAAGATATATATCTCTTTCAACTCCTTTTTCTTCAAAACCTGATACCACTTTTTGATTGAATTTAATATTTGAACAATATGATGATCCTCTATAGTCACAATGATATATATTTAGTCATCACTACTAGATATATTTCTATAAAATTCTTTTGATGAGTTTCCATGCTCTAAGGAATAAAGGCTTATGAAGCTTGTAGAAATATTGTTTATTTTTATATTTATCTTTATGATTATTATCTTCCAAAAATAGATATGAATACTTAGAAATAACATGACTTGTATGCATACAACAAAATGATGACTTACATTTTTGTTTTCTAGGTCTTATGATTTTAGGATGTACTTCTTCTTTCTCCAATGGAGCAATGGAAATTTCTTCCTCTTGATATGGAATTTATGTCATCATTTCATGTGCATTGTAATTTCTGTGGTTAATCAGTATTTAGAGGTCCTTATTCCTTTTTCTAACTTCTTTTATAGATGCTTTGCAACATATTCCATATTTCTTTTTTTATTTCATAATGGATATTATCTATTTCATTGAAATATATATGCCACGTAACATGACATGCTTGTCTCTAATATTGATATCACATTTCATCTTACCATATTTATCAATTGAAGTAGCTCTAAGAGAGGAGTAAGCATGGGTCACAGATTCCCAGGTCTCCAAACCAATAGAAATTGAATAAAATTTCATCCCTATCTTCTAGTAACCATACATTATTACATTCAATAATGGTGTTTTGTTTTGGTACAATCCTTCTGGATTCACAATTGTGTGTTTGAAATCTACGTTCTTTAGGTAAAATTACTTTTGAAAGCACCTCTTATAATACAAAATGTTGGAAATTAAGTTTATAATCAAAGGGGGCTGAATAAGTATAAATCATTGTTAGTAATATAAAGAATTATAAAACATATACAGTTATGAAAACAACTCACAGAATAGAAGAAAATTGAGATCAAGAACTTAAAAGTAAACCACTTCGAGGGGTAAACCTCCTTTACATTACATAAATGAACAATTTTTGGATGACACAAATGAAAAAACCTCTTTTCTATATATTTCATTCCATGGGGTCATAATATAATCATATCCGACCTAGCAATAATAACGTAAGGGCACAAAAATAACAATATTCAGTTATTGTGAGGCACAATAATAATAATATGGGGACTGCATTTGTACAACAATAACAATAAGGGGGATAGACTAACAACAATAAGGGATTTCACTAGTAATATACGAACCTAACATGCCCCTATCCTTCAAAAAAGTGTTGTCATCAACGCCTGAGTAGTTCTGGATGTTTCTATATAAAATTTTCATGCTCCCATGTGGAATCTTCAGTGTGTAATTTCTTACACTTGATGAGATACTCTGAAATTGATCGATTTCGTAGATGTTGAGTTCTTGTTTTCGTGATTGCTTGAGGTTCAAATATGATTTTTCCTTCCTCATCAATTTCTGGCAATATTGTTTGAACCAAAATTTTGTCACCTATAACCTTATTTAAGCATGAAACATGGAAACCCGGGCACACTCAGGAAGATGCAGGGAGATCCAATTTGTCTGCCATAGTACTAATATTTTGCAAGACCTTGTAAGGACCATAGTACTTTGGAGGTAATTTATTATCCTTCTTAGATTTCTTGAGGGACATTTGTTTGTATGGTTGTAGCTGTAAAAATACCTAGTCGCCTACACCAAAACTTCTCTCGCTGCGATGTTGATATGCTCGTTCTTTCATCCAATTCTGTGCCAAATTTAGGTTATCCTTTAAGATTTGGAGAAATTTTTGTTGATGCTCAATGTCATCTTCCACTGCATGAACCTTAGATATTTCTTTTAAATATGATGTGGTGGGACATGACGGATGATATCCATAAATTACCATAAATGGGGTCATTTTTTCTGCAGTGTTGAAGGAAGTGTTATACCACCATTCAAATAGAGGTAACCAAGTGACCCATTTTGTTAGTTTATCAAATATAAAGAAATGAATATATCCTTACAAACATTTGTACACTATCTTGGTTTTCCCATCATATTGAGGATGATAAGATGAGCTATGAGCTAGTTGAGTACCCAAACAAGAAAATAATTCCGTCCAAAAAATTCTAGTGAAAATGGGATCTCTATCGCTTACAATAATCATTGGGTTTCCATGTAGCTTATAAATTGTTTCCATAAATGCAATAGAAAATGTAATTTCTTTAAATGGCTAAGATAATGAAAAAAATTGTGCATAGTTGGTAAGTTTATCAACTACCACCATGATGACACTCTTTCCTTTGGACTTAGTTAAACCTATGATAAAATCCATAGAAACTTCCTCCCAATGTTGATTTGTAATGGATAAAGGTTGTAGCAGACTTGGGATCTTAATTTTTTAAAATTTATTTTGTTGGCAAACCAAACATTCCACCATAAAATTTTGAATATCAGATTTAAGGCCATCCCAAAAAAATATTTCTTCAACCTGTGGTAAGTTTTTAAAAATCCCGAGTGTCCTCCTAAGGGATAGGTGTGAAATTCCAAAATAATATGTTGTTTTATTGGGAATTATTACAAAGAAATAAGGGATATTTGTACCATAAGGAATCATTTTTCCAACTAAATGTATCAGATGTACTGGGATATTTTCACACCTTTTCAATGAGTGTCCATCCTTCTTCGTCTTCACAACTTTTCAATGAGTGTCCATCCTTCTTCGTCATTCTTCCATTCATCCCTTGCTCCGGTTATCAAATATGGTTGGATAATAGAAATGGGAGAAAGAAATTCTTCCACATCCTCATCCTTTCTTGAGAGTGCATTTGCAACAATATTTAGCTTCCCTTTTTTTGTAGATGATTTCAAAGTCATAACCCAAGATATTTGTGATCCATTTTTTCTGCTCTTCTGAAGATAGGCTTTGTTCCAAAAATTATTTAAGACTATCATGATCAATTTTTACCTTGAAGTGTCTTCCCATTAGGTAAGGTTGCCATTTGTTTAGTGCATGTAGTATTGCCAACATTTCCTTCTCATAAATAAATTTATGTAAATAATTTCCTTCGATTGGATGGATTTAAAAAGTAACGAGCATTTCTTCTTCATTAAAATAACGCCAATTCCATTTCCCGATGCATCGCATTCAAGTTTTTGTGAATTCTGACGTAGCTACGACTGGTGCTTAGCACATTGCCTCTTTAAGATGTTCAAAGCCCTTAGTTGCGTCAGGAGTCCATAAAAATGCACCTTTCTTCAATAATGTAGTTAGAGGTGTTTTTTTCATCTCATAATTATTAACAAAATTTCGATAATACCCTGTTAACCTGAGAAATCCTCGCAACTTCTTTATGATTTTGGGCACTTTCCATTCCTTAATTTTTTTTTAATTTTGCTAGGGTCTACCTTAACACCCTCCTGAGATATAATATGACCCAAATATTGCAGCTCTTTTACTCCAAAGAAAATTTTTGAGGTTTTTGCATATAATAATTTCTCCTCCAATAGTTTGAGCACCTTGTCAACATGTAGAAAATGAAGCTTCCAAGACCATTTTTAGATTAGTATATCATCAAAAAATACTAACACGCATTTTATAATGAAGGGTTTGAGAATGGAATTCATCAACCCTTGAAATGTAGAAGGTACATTGCTAAGGAAAAAAAGCATGACCAAAAATTCATAATGAGCCTCATGAGTTTGAAATGTTGTTTTCAGAATGTCTTCAGTCTTCATTCCAATTTTCTGATATCCTGAACAAAGATCCAACTTGGTGAAATAAATTTCTCCATCTACTTCATCCAATAATTCATCAATCATAGGAATGGGAAATTTATCTTTAATAGTGAGCTTATTGAGCTCCCTATAATCGAGACACATGCGCCATGATCCATCCTTCTTGGGAACCAACACTAATGGATCATAAAAATAACACTGACTAAGTTGAATTATACCAACCTCTAGCATTTTTGCAATCATACGTTCAATTTCACTCTTTTGGACATATGGATATCTGTAAGGCTTGATGTTTGGAGGAACACTTCCTGGAATCAAATGAATAACATGTTCATGAACACAAATAGGTGGGAGTCCTTTGGGATTTTCAACCAGCTTGGAATGATTTTCCAAGACATTTTGGAGATCTAGAGAAATAGTTGATTTTGATGTTGGAGGTTCTAGTGAGAATAATTGTGCAATGACACCTCGTTGTTCTCTCTTCGGAATATCTATCATGAAATTAGCGCTTATTATATTTTATGGCTTCCCTACGATACATCGTAATTCAAATTCCTTTCCTTCCGAAAAAAATTTCAAGAAAAGTTCTTGAAAAGTAAAATCTTCGATCCCCAAAGATTGTAATGATTGTACTCCTAGTAGAACATCAGCACTATCCATTGGAATGGAAAGCATTGGACTATTCAATACATATTCCCCCATGGTTAGCTTGATATTATGGTTAGCAATTAAATTTCTTGGATACCTTATAATGAATAAAATTATGGGTACTACCCAAATCAATAAGCATTATTACATTTTTTTTCTTCATATGGACTTCTATCTTGAGATTTTTAGGAGTGGTAATTATTGCCAATGTATTACAGGATATGGTCAGATTCATTTCTTCTTCCTATAACGTTGGTTCCTAGTCTATATCCTCTTATTTTGAAGTTTCTTCTTCCTTTTCTTCCTCCTCTTCAAAATCTATGTAAAATAATGTCTTCTCAGCACACTTATGACCTTTAGTGTATTTTCTATCACAACTATAGAAAAGCCCTTTTTCTCCTTTTTCTTCCAATTGTTTTGGTGTCAACCTTGTAGGTTGTGCAAATCTAGGAGTAGCAACACATCCATCTTTATACATGTGAGTGATAGGCTTCCTTGTCGCCATAATTTTTCTTTCAATTTTTCTTGTGAGCTTGAATTCCTTCTCCAATGTATCAGGTTTCCAAATGCAAACCTCATGTTGGATGTTATCCTTTAGAATCCCTATGAAGACATCAATCCTATGTTCCTCTGGAATACATTTACCCTTATATTCAATTTTTGGAAGTCCTCAATGTGCTCCATCATTGAACCCTTTTGTTCGAGATTTGTAAATTGAAAAAATAAGGTGTTGCACTTTGTATCCTCATAATGTGTTATCATTTACTCCATAAATATTGACCATTTAACGAGTTTTTACAAGAATAGAGCCATCGATACCATAGAAATTGATCTTGTTCTCAATATAAAGTTGTAATGTGTACCTTTTGTGTGTTTTGCATATCATGGAGGTCAAAGTATTTCTCCATTTGTGGTATCCAAGTTATCAAATCCTTGCCATAAAGCTTCCTCATATCTATCTTTGGAATCTAGTGGGTCTTAAATCCAACATTAGAGTCTATGAAATCATTATTAAAATTTCTTTTGTTCTCATCATGAGTTTCCTCTACTAATTTTTCATCATTAGGAAGCTATTCCTATAACAACTTTGCCAAAATTACTTCAATGCTTCTATGTTTTTCTTCAAATCTTCCATGTCTCCTTCTATACCGTCCATCTTAGCTTCCATGCAATTCTTCAAACCATGCATATTAGTCTCCACACCTTTCTTCAAACCATCCATCTTAGTTTCCATGCCTTTCTTCAAACCATCTATCTTATCTTCGATGTTGCCTTCTATACCATCCATCTTAGCTTCCATGAAATCCACCTTATCTTCCTTGCCATTCTTCAAATCATCTATCTTAGCTTCCATTCCTTTCTTCAAACCATCCATCTTAGATTCCATGCCTTTCTTCAAAACTTAAATTTCATTTTTTTTTACCCTTCACTAGAGTGAACTTTGATGCAATGGGTCTTGTAATTTTTATATATCCTGTTGCGAAACCCTAGAATCCAAAGCTTTGATACCAAATTTTGTGAAACTAACTCAAAAAATATAAAAAAAGAGATATCAACGACTTAAAAATCAGCCACTTCGAGGGGGAAACATCCTTTACATTACATAGATGAACAATTCTTGGATGACACAAATTAAAAAACCTCCTTTATATATTTAGGAGTCCATGGGGTCATAATATAATCCTACTTGACCTAACAATAATAACATAAGGGCACAAGAAAAATACTAGTGGGCTATTACGGAGCACAATAATAACAATATGAGGACTACAAGGGTACAAAAATAACAATAAGGGGGCTACACTAACAACAATAAGGGACTACACTATTAATATAGGGCCATAACATATACATACAACAATCAACATGTACATATTATGAACACAAGGTATACGTCAAAATCCATATGGGGGGAAAAAACATAACTCCTTTTCATTAGATTAATTTGCAAAAACCAGCTTTAAATTAAACTAGTGTTTGTAGGAACCAACCTACGAGAGACACAAATACCCTAATATTTACATGAATCAATATGAAGGAGACATCAATTCCCTTTTCTTTATATGTACAAACCTATTAGAGAGACAAATATTCCTAATATTTAAATGCATCGAATAGAAGGAGACACAATTCCCTTATTATTTATAGGAAAAATCTTGGAGGATACCTCAATCTCCCTAATATTTATAGGCACCAATGAAAAGGAGACATGAGTCCCCTATTATTTACAGGTAGGAACCTGAGGAAGACATAAGTCGCCTAATCATTATAGTAACCAACTTGGAAAAGACACCAGTATGGTTTTATTTGTAGGTACCAAATTATTAAAAAGACCAATCTAGCTTATAATTATAGGCACCATCCTAGAGGAGACACCAATCCCCTAATATTTATAAGCATCAACCTGCACTACCATTCAGATCCATTTTTAATACATTTTCCAACTCAAATCCAATGGCTCTACATATAAATTTCACTTAGAAAATAATCTTTAATTCCATATATTGTTTCTCTCTCTTATCCTTATTAGTAACATAATATGTTCCTATGGTTATCTGATCCAATTGACCTTCTACTTGACATGTACTGCACCTTTTCATATGTTCTCTAGATGACAATTATTTTTCTAAAATAACTCCTCCGTTATTGCATCAAATATTTTGATCTACAAATTGATGTCGCATATCAGGTTCACACAACTATTATTTAATTTATATTACTTAAATCAGCCTTCTCATTTTTTTCAAATCTCTAGTCACCTTTTTCCAAAGGCTTCTGAGCGTACTCTATCACAACAACAACAAATTCGACAAGAAACTCACCTCTATTACATGTATCATATTTATCTCTGACGAATTTTCACGAATTTCCTCTCATTAACATATACATGATAGTCTTATGATTACTTTGCATGATAAATCTACCTTATCATGGTGTTTAGACTTAGTTTTATAATAACAAAATTCAATATTTGGCCCCAATTCAGACGTAATTTGTTTCAACAAGTTAACTAGTTATATGTCTGAAACCTTAAATTTTGTTTAACACCAATCCAATTCTAAACCACATCAGGTCATATGACACAAGTGATAGATCCTCGGGCTTATGCTTGGATGTTTTTTTCATCCTCCTGCTTGGTACCCCACTACTAGAGCATCTATCTATTATCGGTTATGCTTCTTAATTATGTATTTGTTACCTTGGCCAAGCTCATACCATGCTACATTATAGTTGTTTTAACTTCTTCGTGTCTGGTAGCCCAATGTAGGCCTGATATAATACGTTCATTTGTTTCACTACTAAACCTTAGTTTTGGGCCATTTTTTGAAAAAGTAATATACACATAAAAAGTCACCAACCAAATTTTTGGAACTAATCCCAAGACCTCTAGGTTTTCCACGTAAATGCATGGTTGAATAATCATAGCCATCCATGTGTTCCTTATTACATATCATCATTTTTGTGTTGTAGTCCTCCAAGTTTTATCACTAGAACAACACTCTGGTGTGTAGTGTCTTGATATATAAGTGAGGAACCACCACTGCTATCTCACCTGCCAAGTCACATTCCATGTGAGATGTTGCAACAAATTATAGATTTTCATGCTTTAGACATGGACATATATCTCCCATTTTTCACTTTCCAAATGTCCATTTGGATGGCCAAAACTACCAAATTTATATGCTATGTGTTGTAGCTTTCAATTCATCGGGCTTCCCACTAAACATTCATGTGTACTTTCCATGTCATATAGTTCCAGGTTGTATCAAGTTGGTGTTCTGAAACCATATTATAATTAGAATACCTTAATATCACTAAGGTATGCACTTAATCCTTATTAGTTAATTCTTAAGGGTGTATTAAGGGTTATGATTGAGACCAACGAAGATCATGGTAAAACATGATTTTATAGTTATAAATTTTTGCCCCTTTTTTTCATTTCTCCATACTAGAATGAGTTGTGTTCCCTTCTACAGATCCTCGATCAACCATTATTATATTTACAAACCCAGGTTCATAATAACACCTACTTCCCATGGAAGTATGCCAGCCCTCAACCTATCGAGCTTATCTATACCTCTCTAGGTTCGTAATAGTCTCAACATATGAGTGAGTCTATAATATACCACACTTGAGTGCATACATGAAACTAAAACTAGGATGGAACCTTTCTTGATCATCTTTACCTCAATTTCACTTTTCCTTTAATCCCATTGGAGCTAGAATAATTATCATATACTCTTGGAAAATATTTATAACAAAATTATTCAACCACGCACTTTTCATTCTCATTTTGAATAGAGAATTAAAGAAGAATTACATTCAATGATAGGTTAGCCAAACAACAACTTCACCACTGACATCAAGCTAGATAATGGTAATGACAACATTAACAAAGCTGTTGACAGAACATGACATCGTGCCTTGCATCATGCTTCCTCAGTTTGACGTCAATGAACACACAGTCATTAATATTTCAATACACTCAAAAAAAAGTTTGAAATAAAAAAAGATATCATAAAGGATATTCAAACATTTAACATAAAAAAATATATTTCATTTTAGAAAATATAATCTTACTATTAAATGATTTATAAAGTAAAAACAACATTAACGAGTATCACTAAAACTTTCTATACTTGAATAACCTCACTTATGCATTACATAAAATTTGTAGTATACCATTTGCCTAAATCATGGGCTCAAAATCTCATAAATCTCATTTTTTATATTAGTAAAAGAAAATATAAAAACAAACCCTTTAGCTATAGTATTTCTATTCTAATTATATTATATGAAAATTATTTATGAAATAATATTACCATATGAATAGAAAGTTAAATGTGAAAGGAAGTAAGCATTCAAACTATGTTATACTATAATAAAAAAAGATAAAAATAACGTCATTAATTGTTTTTAATTGAAACTAAATATATAAATTTATATTTATTTTTTATTATATCTAAAATTATTTCTGCATCATTTTACTAGGAATATTTATTCTCCTGATGTTTTTTTCAACTCTCTATTGTGTGCAAATATTGGATGTGGTTAGGTCACTAATGTCTTGAATAAAAACCCATTCTAGAAAACTACATATACAAAAACCTTGTGTGTGACATGAATGTATTTTTTTAGAAGCATCCCTTAATGTATTTGCAAAAACATTCATTGTGATCCATTAAAAGATGTGATAAGCCAAAGGATTATTTTAGATACATTATTTTCCAGAGCTTGTTTTTGGATGTTAAAGTTCTTACAAATTTGGAATTTTATTAAATATTTGTTAAAATCAAAACTAATTCTTGATACGTTTTTCCTTCGATATTTTCCTTTTATCAAATTGCACAAAACTCCATGTGTCTTTGGAACATCTACAAACACATTTAAAACTGATCCTCACTTTATTCTCATTTCATTTTTCATTTTACAATTAAAACGAACAATGCTTCATCTTTTTATTCAGTTTTGAAAGTTTTTTTGTTAGATTCTTGTTGGTATTATACTCCCAAACACCCCCATGAATGAGAAGCGACAGTAGCCCACACTTCATAAATTTTGTGCAAAGAAGGACAAGCAAGGATCGCCTAAAGGCGTTCTCACGCAACCACAACAAACAGAGTACTCGAGCCATCCTTTGAATTTATTTCCTTACCTACCACATTTAACTTACCTTTAGCCCGCACCATGCAATCGCAAGTTTTTCATTTTAAACTTTAAGCCATTCACCATATGTTATTCTACCAAAAATGCGATATCTAGCGGGACCCACCTTAACCTTACCGTATGATCCAAAACCTTGTTTTGCACCTTATTCCTTTGTATTTTAGTTACCACACTTACCAACATTTAAGCCACGCTATAGAACACACATCGCAATGGTTACCACTTACCTTCCGCCATCCGCAAGCTAAGTTATTTGACGTACAATGCGATCTTGCTACCGTACATTGCAGTCACAACTTTTTATTTTTTCAAATAAAGCGTCATTGTGTATGTTATTTGATTTGAGACGTGAACGTGCCATCGCACATCATGCCCACAACCATTTATGTTTACCCGTGTTTGCGCATAAGTTAATCGTTAAGATCATCTATTTGCGATCTGCGATGGAGCACCAGACGTGATGAGGTTTCAAAGTCGGAACCAATAAAGTTTGAAGTTTTCCATTTGATGTTTTGAACACTTTTTTAGGTGCTTTTGTGTGTAATAAATGGGTCTTTCTACGACAGAAGGATGAGAGGTTCTTGAACATCTCTTCAACAGTGAATCTACATTGAATTGCAGTAAAAGGAATTAGGTTTTATAGGATTTGCCCATTTTCTATAAGAGTTGTAATTTCATTATGTTTAGAGAGAGTTGAATAGAAAAACAAATTTCATTCCTCTCTTTTGGATTACTCTTCCTGTGTGTATTTGTTTTATTTCTGCACTATTTGCAGTCTCTGTGTTGTGGGGGAAACACATTTCCTCTGTTTCTTGTATTAAGAAATTATAACATGGTATCAGAGAAGGTCTAGGCTCTTAGTTAAAGAAGCGCGAGCTCACTCTCTTTGTTGTAGAAGCTATAAGATTGGTTTGAAGAAGAAAATTTCTCCATCAGCAAGAAAGCTTCTATTTTATACAGTCAAGAATATTGTTTGTTTAACACAGCCACAATGGCAGCAGTAGGCACAAACCTCACAAATCCACAATTACCACAGTTCAATGGTAAAAATTATGATTATTGGGCCATGACAATGAGGGCCCTGTTTGCTTCACAAGGTATATAGGAGTTGGTGGAAAATGGCTTTCCGGAACCAACAAATGCAGAAGTGCTTATTTCTTTGACAGCAACAGAAAGAGACTTGTTGAAAGACAATAGGAAGAAGGACTCCAAATCCCTCGTCTATCTCTTTCAGGAAGAACACGAGAGTATTTTACCACGGATTGCAACAACAACAAAGTCCAAGGAGGTAGGGGATATTCTCAATACAACCTATCAAGGGATGGGGAAAGTGAAGACATCAAAGATACAAATGCTGAGGAGAGATTTTGAAACTCTTTTTATGAAAGATTCTGATAACATAAACTCTTGCCTCAAACATGTAATTGGGTTGGTTACCTAGATAATGTCTCATGGAGAGACACTTAAGGAAAGAAGAATAGTGGAGAAAATCTTGAGAAGTCTACCTTCAAGATTTGATACCATAGTAGTGGCAATAGAAGAGACAAAGGAACTCTCACAATTTTCAATGGATGAGCTTTGTGCATCCTTGATGTCTCATGAATATAGATTGAACAAAACATCGAACTCATCATTGGAGCATGCCTTCAAGACATAAATTTCTTTTGGTCGAGGTAGAGATCAAGGAAGATCAAACTACCAAGGGAAAGGAAGAATCCCATAAAGAGGTGAAAGGAACAGCCCTGCAAGTACAAGTGGAAGGGGTAGCAATCAAAATGAAAGTGAAGGTT
Source organism: Pinus albicaulis (assembly GCA_034641835.2). NCBI lineage: Eukaryota > Viridiplantae > Streptophyta > Pinopsida > Pinales > Pinaceae > Pinus > Pinus albicaulis. The sequence goes on from CM076582.1 coordinate 1,407,328,453, forward strand.
GAAGCCAACATCAAGCACATGTAAAAAGGTATGATAAATCCCAATTCCAATGTCATTATTGTAGAAATTATGGGCATTATGCCAATCAATGTAGAAAGAAACAAAATGACATGAATAATAGGAAAAATGTAAATTTTACGAAAGAAAGTCAGAACCAGAGTCATGTACTTTTAACATGTAATGTAGCACAAGAAAAACAAGAATATGTATGGTTCGTAGACTCAAGTTGTAGTAACCACATGACTGGAAACAAAGTAATGTTTGCCAATCTGGATGAGAATGTAAAGTTTGAAGTGACAACAGGGACTGAAAGCAAAGTATCTATCATGGGAAAAGAAAGAGTATCTATACTCACAAGAAAGGGAGAAAATAAATTTTTGTCAGATGTCTATTATTTATGTGGCCTAAAATATAACCTTTTAAGCATTGGACATCTCGTGAATAAGGGCTACAATGTATTTTTTAAGAATAATGTGTGTACAATCATGGACATACCTCCAAGTAAAAGGGTCATTGTAGAAGTGCATATGACAAATAATAGGATGTTTACTCTCAAGTTGAGAACAGAAATGAAGGAAGGAGGTGTGGTAGTAGTAGTCACACAAGAAGTCTTTCAAGAAGAAGTGAAATACAAAAACTGGTTATGGAATTTGATATTTGGAGATCTCAATTTTGGAGGTTTGAACCTCCTGCATAGAAAAGGAATGGTAAAGGGATTACCACTCATAGAGAAATGAGACAGCCTATGTGAAGGTTATAAGGGAAAAGGCACCCTTGGACATTGTCCACTCAGAGTTCTGTGGACCAATGTAAACGCCATATTTAGCTGGCAGACACTATGTCTTGACATTTATAGATGATTATAGAAGAAAGATATGGGTTTATTTTTTGAAACATAAGAGTGAAGTGTTTGAAAAGTTCTACCACTTCAAAGTTCTTGTAGAGAAGAAAAGTGGGTACTACATAAAAGTGCTGAGAACTGACAGAGGAGGAGAGTATATCTCCAAACACTTCCTACGTTTCTGTAGGGAGCACGACATACACAAGCCATTTACCACAAGGTACACACCACAACAAAATGTTGTTGCCGAAAGAAATATTAGGACCATCATGGACATGGTCAGAAGTATGTTGAAGGAAAAACACTTGCCAAATGAGTATTGGGTTGAAGGTGTAAATTGTGAAGCATATATTTTGAACAAATGCCCAACCAAAGTTGTTATGAACAGAGTCCCAAAAGAAACATGAAGTGGAAAAAAGTAGTTTTTCACTCACATGAAAGTATTTGGATTTGTGGCATATGCAGATGTCCCAGATTAATTAAGAAAGAAGTTGGAAAACAAGGGGGAGAAGAGTATCCTCCATCCACCAAGAAAGTTATATTTAGCAGAGATGTGCAGTTCATTGAAGAAGATGCTCGACATGGAATTTTAGACAAGACGGAGAATGTAAAAACATATATGTCTCACGAAGAGCAAGAGGAATTGATTGCTGAAAATAATTTCTCCACGATGGCTCCTCCTCCACCTACGCAAGATTAGCAGAGCACACCATAAGCAGGAAGCAAAAAAACTTTGAGAAATCAAGGAAGTGATTCTTCAAGCACACCACAGGGATCTAAAAATACCTTGAGTTCTAGTGGAACTCCAAGCACACCAAGAAGACTAAGATTCATAAATCTGAGTGAAATTTATGAGCAAGAAGAGGTAAATGATAATGCTGGTCTGAACTCCTTATTTGCTTTGTTTTTTCATGTTGATGACCCAATCCATTTCAAAGAAGCAGTCAAGGAAGAAAAATGGATTGTAGCAATAAATGAAGAGATTGGTATGACACATGGGAGTTAGTGGACCTCCCACAAGGTAAGAAGTCATTGGAGTGAAATGGGTCTATAAGACCAAGAGCAATGTTGAAGGAAATATAGAAAGGCATAAAGCAAGACTTTTTGTGAAAGGCTACAAGTAGCATCAAGGAAGAGATTATGAAGAAACCTTTGCACTAGTCGCAAGGATGGAAACAGTGCGTACAGTGTTGTCCATAGAAGCACAACAAAAGTGGATATCATCATTTCTGAATGGAGTGTTGAAAGAGGAGGTATATGTTGAACAACCTCCAGGCTATGAGATAGAAGGCCAAGAGAACAAAGTATGCATGTTGAAGAAGGCTCTTTATGGGATGAAACCAACACCAAGAGCATGGTACAACAAGATTGATGCTTACCTGATGGATAATGGGCACTAAAAGTGTGATGGTGAACCCACACTCTACAAAAAAGAAAATGACGGTAAAATCCGTATTGTTGTTTTATATGTAGATGATTTAATTTTTTCTGGCAATGATGTTTCTCTCATTGCTAATTTTAAATGATTCATGAAGAGTGAATTTGAAATGACTGACTTGGGATTATTGAGATACTTCTTGGGCATAGAGGTAAAGCAAAATGAAAAGGTAATTTTTATTTCCCAAGCAAAATATGTTGCAGAAGTGTTGAAGAGATTTATCATTCAGCACAACAAAGCAGCATTAACTCCAAATGTCATAGGGTTGAAGTTAAGAAAAGAAGATTGTTGCAAAAATGTCGACGAGACATTATAAAAGAGCATAGTTGGAAACCTAATGCATTTGACTGCAAGTAGGCCTGATATTATGTATGATGTAAGTTTAATTTCCAAATTCATGGAGACACCAAACGAGACACATTGGCAAGTATCCAAGAAAATTTTAAGGTATGTAAATGGAACAAAGGAGTATGGTGTTTAATACTCCTCAGCTGATAATTTTATGTTGATTGGTTACACCGACAGTGATTAGGATGGAAGTGTACATGACAGAAAGAGCACATCTGGGTGTGTGTTTCATTTGGGATCGGGATTTGTTTCATAGGCTTCCAAGAAGCAACCAAGAGTTTCCTTATCAACAACATAATCATAGTATGTAGCAGCAACAACAACAGCCTATCAAGCTATTTGGATGAGGATGCTAAGAGATTTGTGTCATGAGAAAGACAAAGGAACCACTATTTATTGTGATAATAGCTCAGCAATAAAATTATCAAAGAATTTTATTTTCCACAAGAGAACAAAGAATATTGATGCAGAGTATCATTTTATAAGATAATTGGTTAACAATGGTGATATTTTTTTGCATGATTGCAGGACAGAGGCAAAATTTGTTGATATCTTCACAAAGCCATTAGGACAGAAGAGTTTTGTTTACCTGAGATGGTGTCTGGGAATGACTGACGACAAAAGTTGTGATAAAGGGGGAGTGTTGGAATTATACTCCCAACCACCGCCATGAATGAGAAGTGACAGCAGCCTACACTACATAAATTTTGTGCAGATAAGCACAAGAAAGGATCCAAGAGCCAGAAGGCATTTTCATGCAACCACAACAAACAAATTACCCAAGCCATCCTCTGCATTTATTTCCTTACCTACCGCATTTAACTTACCTTTTTCTCGCAGCACGCAATCGCAAGTTTTTCGTTTTAAACGTTAAGCCATTCACCCTATGTTATTCTACCATCGATGCGATATCCGGCATGACCCACCTTAACCTTACCGCATGAGCCAAAACCTTATTTTGTGCCTTATTCCTTTGTATTTCCTTTACCACACTTACCAAAATTTAAGCCAACCGCAAAGTGCACTTCGCAATGTTTACTACTTACCTTCCGCCATCCGCAAGTTATGTTATTTGACGTGTGATGCAATCTTTCTACTGCACATCGCAGTCGCAACCTTTTATGTTTTCCTATAAATTGCTGCAGCGTATGTTATTCGATTTGAGACGCAATCGTTTCATTGCACATCGCGTCCGCAACCGTTTATGTTTACTCGTGTTCGCGCATATGTTAATTGTTAAGATCACAGATCTACGATCTATGATGGAGCGCCGGACGGGATGAGGTTTCAAAGCCGAAACTGATAAAGTTTGATGTCTGCGCTTTTATATTTTGAACGCGTTTTTACGTGTTTTTGTGTATAAGCAAAGATATGGCCTATGTGCCATTTTAATGGAGAAATGGGTTTTTCGACAATAGAATGACGAGAAACTGTTGAACGTCTGTTCAGCAATGAATCTGCATTGAATTGCATTAAACAGAATTATGTTTTACAAGCTTCGTCTATTTTGTATAAGAGATGTAATTTTATTATGTTTAGAGAGATTTGAATAGAAAAACGAATTTCATTCCTCTCCTGTGTATTACACTGCCTGTGTGTATTTGTTTTATTTCCGCACTATTTGCAGTCTCTGTGTTGTGGGGGAAACACATTTCCTCTGTTTGTTGTATTAAGAAATTCCAACAATTCACTGAAATTAATAGTTTGTACGTCAATATTTTTTGTTATACATCCGTCAATAAATTCAATGAATTCTTACTGCTATAATTCAATCTTTATCATAGAAGGTTAAAAAGGCACCGTTCATTGCATCAGAAGCTAATGAGATAAATATTACAAATTTCGTTCCTACGCACAATAGTTCATTGAATTCAAGGATTATTAACTAATCCATGTCTAAAATTCAAGTATCGAATAAATATTTTAGGATGTCGTACAAAATTCAATCACTAAACTTAGTAAGAGACATATATATTTTCGATTGTAAATAGAAAACAAATATCTTACACATCACTAAGTTTATTGGGGAGACATATGTCCAAATTGGTGTATGAGACTCCTTTGTTTGTGGGACTTTGTGTAGGGATTTGAATGCTAAGTCTACCAAGGGGTATATACTCTACCCTCTACCTCTCTGCTTCTGAAACTATGACCTCTTAATAGGAAACACATGCTCTTAACCATTAGGCACACTCAAGCTATATTATTTATTAAAATTATTTGGTAATTAAATATATAAATATATTAAAAAATCTTCCTCATATTTAAATTGAATAAGTTAAATTTAAAAATTTTCAAAAAACTTTGAAATAAAAACCAATTAAGAAACTGTCCAAACAACTCTTCCACAATATTGTCATACAGAGTAAGTTATGTTTCATTTTGCTAGAATATTGAATTTTCCCATTTATTTCTTTGGGAATTGTTCATATTGACTAACTGTCGCTCTTAAACCACTTTAAAAAAAAAATTAATAATAATTTGAAAGTTTACTAGGGTTTTGGTGTAATTGAAAAGTATCATAGTATTGCTCCCATATTTCGGTTTAAGGGGATGTTGGATTTTTGCTCCCAGATTTGCGTTTAAGGCGATGTTGGATTTTTGTATAATGTAAAGGTTCCACGTTCAATGTATCAAAAACGTTTTTGCGAAGGTTGTACGTTCATGTATCAAAAAGGTAATGTATACAAAAATATATTCCATTCCTAAAATATTTGAGACCCCACGCCAATACGGAGAGCCCGCGCCAATACAGACATATATAATTTAAAGTATTGGAGGGCCCATACGAACTATCCACTTAAGATATATAATTTAAAATATTGGGGAGCCCACACCAATACCAGAGCCTATCCTCCTAAGATATAAAATTTTAAGCAAACACGGTTGCTTTTAACCAGCCAACCAGACAAAATACGATGATGCCGAGAACAGCTGTGACGTATGGGCACTGTCATAGATTCGGAAGACGATGAAAATGTTTCTCAAGTGGAGATTAAAGCTCTTATCTTCTTCGTCCTTGTGGAATGTTAGATATAAAATAAACATTATAGGATGGATTTAATTAATAATAAAATCAGCATTATATAGTGGATTCACACGCTATGAATTAATCTAATCAGCTACGCACTCTAATAACAAATTAGATTGGTGTACTGGTTTGTGTCAGGCAAAAGTTGCAAATCTGAAGAATATATTGTGTGCCCATTCGATAATTAGCTTTTTAGAAAGTAGTAAGCCATGGAAAATTGCATCCATGTCTAATATAATTTCATATTCGTATGACATTAAAGTTTTCGTCATTGTTGGCACGTACAACCAATAATGGTTAATGGCCAAAATGGTTATAAATATAGATCCTTGGGCACTTTGCAATGGCTATAATCCTCTGACAAGGAATTAAGCTGCAGGGGATAGAACACTATGAGAAATATTACTGCTCTTTCTAGCACTGGTGCGCCTTCGGTATGGAGTGCGCCCATTCCATTTCTACTAGGTGGAGTGGGTTCCATGATGGCATTGATAGTTTTTTCTCTGATCGTGCTGGCTTGCTCCTACGTGAGAGATTCCAGTGCTTATAATTCAGAAGAAAATAACAGATCAAGGCAGATTAGCGAATTAACTGCTGGGTCTCCTGAAAAGGATGAAAATTTGGCGAATATCACGTCGCGTTGTTCAGATGATAAGCAGGTGAAAGTAGTTGTGATAATGGCGGGTGATGACACTCCAAGGTTTATCGCTAACCCAACCTCTACATCTGCAAAATAAATGTCAGAACTCGCAGCGCATTCAAAGCGTTTTCATATGATTTAGACTTACAGAAGAGGAAACAATTTTTGCAGTATGTATTTGAAAGTTTATAATATTACGATGGAAATTCGTTTGACTTCATCTATCTCATCATTTGGCATCTCCCCCATTCATGGCGTTATTTCTGTATCCACGGGACATCTTCTAAGATCCCTACTCTGAATAGAGTGTGACGCCTTTCTCCAAATTTTTGGAGCATACAAACTAAACGGAGACAGCTATGGTCTAGGCTTACATAGTAGATAAAGGTTGTTAGGCTTTAGTTTCCATCTCATTCATTCATTACTGGTGAAAATTCTGTGGATCTAGAGTGTTTCAATTTTCTCGTTCTAGATTCTGACAACTTCATTTAGGACTAATAGGTGTTTATAATTGTCTCTATTGTGTTGACTACTATTTGTTTTGACCCAATAAACTCTACACAATAAATACGTTAACAATAATCTACATCTCAAAAGAGATTTTGTATTCCCATTTATTAAAGGATTTTTTTTGCTTATTTTTGTGCTAGAATTTGGTGGAAAAAATTGAGTTGTGTTATTTCAACTGATTTGTTAATGGTATATATTGATCTAGTATTATGATAAAGCAAAATTATCTATCCAACTTGTGATTTCATTAAATTTGTACCAAATTTTAAAAAAATTAAAACATAAAATTCCACTTAAAATACTTCCAAAAAATCTCACTGAAAGTAACTCAGTTAATAATGGACACCAAAAAGTCCAACAATCGAACTTAAGACAACTCCATTATTAACCCGATAATACTAATGCTCTTCTCGAACTGCGCAAGGAATTTTTTTTATAATTCAATCGACTCGGTTTCGCAATTTCCAAGGTATACTGAGGCAGTCTTAGAGAGTGTTGCATATTTTTTAGAACTTTTCATTCGCCTTAATTTCTAATTAAAACCATCTAAAGCAATGTTTCAAATACATTGATACCGTTTAGTTCCACGAATACTGAGCAACTCGTATAAGCTGTCGTTCTCAAAGGTTCTTTGTCGCTCTCGAATCGAAAGGGGGAGACCCGCATTATTAATTTATTAAAATCTCTCCACACTGATGAAAGAATTGCCTCCAAAACAAATGATTTTTCACTCAGATGTCATGATTTATAAATATGAGTTTATAAAATGAAAAGTTATAAATAGTTATAGTCATACTTGTATGTCATTATTTAATGAGAGTAAAAATGAAATAGCGTTAAAAACTTCTTAACAAATGATAAGACGTGTGTGGCTACTCATCTCACCTCAACTCTTCTTTCTCGATAACTATATTCGAAATTTTCTAACAACGCTCTAAGATTGGTGGTCTTGTTTTTTCTATTCATTCCGCCATTTTAACATAAATTATGGAATGTTAAAATTACGTTGAAGACTTATGGAAGGAGGCTATGAATTATTAATTCTGTTCTTTGTGGAAAGCCATGGAAAGTGGCTATATGTGTGGAAGAAATCTCTTATGGCGTAAGTTGAATTCAGGTCACCCATGTGACAGTAACATGGCTAAACAACTAAACTCAGAACACTCTGGAGTTATTTTAATTTTAGTTTTTTTTTTTTTTTATATATCAGTTTTTAAACATAAACATTGAAATAATGTATATTAAAATACGAGATAAATGTTGTTTCTCATATATATAAAATTTATGTAAGAGTAAGAATGTTACCAGAATTTTGTAACACCAAAAAAATAGATAAATATTGTTTCATATATATTTAAAATTTAAGGGTAAGAATGTGACGAGAATTTTGTAACACCCAAAAGACTACGAAAGATGTTTTGTTTTTTTAATGCTCAATTTAAGTAGGTGCTTAGATAAGTTAGAAAGCGAAACATTTTTTTTGGGATCATGTAATGAGCTTAAATAAATTATTAAGAGAGTATTGATAATATTTTTGAAGTATATTTATCATATTGAAATTAAATTAGAGTGATTTTGAGTCAAGTTTTAAACAACTATATGATAAAAACAATAAGTTAACAAAATATTTATAGCAAAAAATCATGTAATCTGAGAAAGGGTTTATCAGAATATTGGTGGCGTTATTATTGAAGCATATAGTAGCTTCAAAGATGAAGGATGCCGTGATGTTAATTTCCAACCAAGTGAAAAGAGTAACGAGTGGGTGATGTTACTTTTCCAAGTTGTCAAGACACTTTCTAAGCTTTAATTTGTTTACATCTTGAGTGAAAAGAGCATAAGCTACACACGCTTGATTTTATTGGGAGAGTTCCAGGGTATAATGGAAAATGGGGTCCTAGGTTCTACCAGTTTCCTTGCCTGGAATGAGATGCTTAATCATGAAGTTTAATTTCTCATCAGAGTGACATACCCTCTCCCTCTTAACCTAGTCCCTTAATCCTTGAAGGATCTTTTTGATTGTAGGTATTAAGGAGTGATGAAAGGCCTTCCCACCATTTTGGGTTGTGATTTCCACCTTGGCCTAATCAATTGGAGTGCTTCCATGGTGGAAAGAGTGTGGAGCCATAGTGACTTGTAATACCCAAAAGCACAAATAAGATAGAAAAATAAATGAGTGATTGCATTGATTCAAAATAGAAACAACACACTAGAGTATTATAGAATAATAACTCAAATAATCCATTAGGTAGGCATAGAAAGAAATCCTCACATATATTATTTACAATGCATACATATTGATATCTTCAACCATCATGCTCACCACCTCTGAAACCCCCATTCGCAAATGAATTTCCATTCTAACCTAAACCACAACCTACACATGACAATAATGTATAAGTTAGTATCTAGAACTAAGTATGATTGGGAGAAATTATGAAAGAACGTGTTTGTTAATGGAGTCACCTCATCTTAGCTACAATCAAACTCTATAGTAGATCATTCAAGAAACATATATACATATATGGGGATGAAATAAGTCATGATAACAATATAGTCTTTATGAGGTCACCATGTCACTTATAATATTAGAAAGTGGGTGGAAAAGATAACTCTCCATGCCACAACCACTATGGCCAGGCCTTATTGGCATATTTACAAGAATGTTCTATTTAGTTCTAAAGATGAGAATACATTCTAATAACCTTAAAATTATACATTGCTTTAACAATACACTCAATCATCATCTATTCAAAGTATAGTAAAAATATTTACATAAATATTAGAAATATCATTTTATTCATTTAAACTTTGTTTATATATATATATATATATATATATATATATTTTTTTTTTAAAATATTTATTATTTAATTTATGTTTAACTTTCTAATGTTATATCATTAATTTTGAGTCTTATTATATTAGGGAGAGATATATAGGATGTATAAGTGAGCTGGACGGTACCATGTGAGATGATGTGAAATATAATGTATTTCACTTTTAAAAATAATTTGGCTATATTTTTTATAGTTAAAAAAAGAGTTAGAATAGATGTAATTTATGAGTTCATATTAATTTTCATAGTTGATATTATAGGTTAATAAATAAACGCATAAATAAAAAATATTTTTTTATTAATATATAATTGTTTTTTAATTTAATCTATATTAAATTTATTATTATGTATTTTAACTTTAATTTAACCTATTTTATTAATTTTATTTATTATAAATAAGATAAATATTATAATATTGAATTGTAAAATTTGTTAAAATGATATATGATTCTTTTAAAGTTGTATTTCATTTCATTTTTATTTTGTTACCGTAAAATAAAATATTAGATGAAAGAACATACTCCATACTTTTAACTCAAGCATCTTTCAACAACATAAGTTGTATGCTAATATGGATAATGCTCATTTTTTTATGTATCGAATTAAAATATTTGAGATACATTATGGATGAAAGAAAGGTTCATGTGAGCACAACCAAGATCCAACTAATCAAATATTTGTAAGACTCTAGGAACTTAATAGATTTCTGTAATTTTTTGGAACTTGCTAACATTTTGACAAAGGATTTTTTTTGTGTTCCTTTCATATTGCTTGGAAAGTCAAGTGAGGAATGGTGGAGATAACACTAAGTTTTCCTTGTATAAATAATAATAGAAAATATTCAACAATTTAAATCAATGGCTCTTCTCTTCACTAATACTTACCCTCATATGCCTACGACAACAATTTGAGATTGAGATAGATGTTTGTAACTATGATATTGTATTTTCCTCTCATCAAGGACATTTGAATGTTATATCCATGAAATTATCTCTAATATTATCCATAGATACCCCACCTATTCCTAAGATATGTACTCCAATATGAAAGCATGTTGAGAGACAAAATGTTATATGTTCAGGAAGTAGACAATCATCTAGTTTGATCATATTACTACACAATTCATGTAGGACAAAGAAAGGTCACATAATGAAAACCATAAAAAAAAAAAATCGCATACCTTCAAAAATCCCACTTAAACGTCAAGTACAAGAAGGTAAGCACCAACCATGTTGTAGACTTCCTAAGTTGATTGTTAGTTGTTTCACTAACCAAAATTATTAATTCTTGTGGGTATGGTACCTTTGGGTTGCCATAGCTATGCAATAATTACTTTGACATTGTTGCTACATACAAAATTCTCATACTATAGAAACATGTTCTAAACTTCCACATCCAAGACACCCTCTTTTTCTAAATGAGACATATTTTTGTTCCTTCAGGTCAGTGTGCCAAGATGATTTGCTAGAAACATTATAATCTTGTAGTAAGGAACTTAAGAAGGGAGAAGAAAATATTAGTACTTCAAAATTATTTTACTAAATAGACCTTCCCACAAGTTTAGTAGGCCATACACTTCTTATGCCATTTCTAAAAGACCCATAAAAAGGAAGGAATTTAACACTCATCTACCTACCCTATAAAATCCTTGTGATTTATTCTCTATCGATTATGTTTCACATTCACCGCCCACTTGAAATGCTAATAATTATGTGTTTGTGGTTTTCACTTAGCTCTCTAGAATGACAATCCTAACACAATGAAAGAATAATATATTGGTCCAAACCACTGCTAATTTAGCACTTCTTTGAGCATTATTTGGTTAATGTTGGGTTACCTCACACCATTACCTTAGATAGGTATATTAGGTTCCTCAAAAAATTTTGTTTTAACCTATGGTCTATATTGAATACTATGTAGACCAAATAAACAACCTTCCATTCCCAAATGGATGGAAAAACAAGAGTAGTCAATCAGATGATTGCGGATATATTTCACATGTACCGCTCCATGAATCCATGTTCATGGGATGAAATCCTTTTATATGATCATAGTAGCCATATATTATACCCCCATATCTTTATTGGCAACAACCCTTTTCACGTTTGGTTTGGGTTCAAATCATTGGCCCTAACTTATGTAGCACTTACATTTAATATTCACTGGTGGAGTCTTAGGAATCCCAATATGATGTGGAAAGAGTATTAAAAGTAGTATAAAATATCCAAAACATTGAAAAAAAATTTCATGATATCCTACGAAAAGCTAGTGCCAAATAAAAATAACAATATTACCAGCATTGGGTTCCACACAAGTTTTTGGTTGGCGATATGGTGTAGTTGCATTTATAGAAAATACATCATATTCCCCCATAAGAAGTTGATACCACTCTGATATGTACTTCAAATATCCACAAACAATGTAGGTGAAAATGGTTTTGAATTTGGAATTCCCTCTTTCCTTGGTCTAAACCAAATCTCTAATGTGGATTTGTTCTGACCATATTTTCCACCTCAATTGGACACCTGAGAGGTATCTAAGAAGCTGACCTCGATAATTCAATAATGAATGCATTAAATAGGTTGCGGTGGATCAAATAATGCTAAAAAATATGAATAATATTCATTAAGAGAGCATAAAACTTTATCAAGTTGCCAAGGTAGGGTAGCTTATTCACCAAGAAAAATAGCTCACGAAATGGAAAATCTAGCAAATGTTTCCCCATATCATCAGGGAATTTGACACAATGGAGAAAATCGGTTCCTAAGTGGGGATGACATATCTAGGTCAATATCTGTGACCACACACATTTTCCACTAGTTGAATGATTCTCTATCTTCATGGTATTTTGTCTATGGTTTTTTGGGTCCCAAATTTTTGGGGTTGTTTTTGAGGACCTAAAGGATATATTTTTTTTAAAAGTAGGGGAACAAGGTATTTCCATGACATGCACTAGTTGTGGCCAAATTTTTTAATCATAATATACTTCTATCCAATGGGCTATTGTGTAACCCAAAATAAAAGTATATGAAAAATTTACGATCATAAAAATTTGACATACCGACTAATCACCTCAAGGCCCACAAATAATTTTTTACTTATTCCTCTATGGTTAGGGTTACAGACTTATAGGGTTCTTTTATTATGTTAAAAGGTCGTTATTTTGACCTCTTGCAATAGCTTTTGTGAACATGTGTAGTTGATATCTCCTTACCTTCATAAACAAGTGCCACCATTTTGGCTGGTACTTGTTTTATAGTATTGTATTAATTTTATAGTCCTTTGAAGCAGAGAAAGAGAAAATCATCACTGCACTAGCCTTGGCTTTACCCAATCTCCAACAACCTTTTGAGATCGAAACCGATGCCAGTGGGTACACCATGGGAGATGTACTTTTGCAGCAGAAGAAGCCGATATGTTACCACTTGAAGAAGTTCTCCCAGACTGTCATCAATTACCCCACTTACGACAAGGAATTGTATGCCTCGGTACAAAGTGTGAAAAAGTGGAAACACTACCTGATCGGCAAGGAAACCATCATCCATATGGATCATCAGCCCTTGAAATATCTTCAGCCACAGACCAAGCTACAACAATATCATCATTTCAGGTGGATGGGGTTTCTATAGCAGTTTCATCTGGTAATAAAGTATAAGAAGGGCACTAGTAACAAAGTAGAAGATATGCTCTCTTGCCCTCCTATCACTTATTCTATTATTTTGCATAATGCTTTGTTGTCTTTTAAAATTTATGCTAAACAATACACTAATGATGATGGATTTAAAGAAATATATGCAAAACTAACTCATGGTTTAGAGGTGGACAACTATCATTTGCAGGGGAAGCTATTGTATCACCTTGGAAAATTGTGCATAGACACAGTAGAAAGGGTACATGTAATTCAAGAGGCGCATACCTCTCTTGTGTCAGGTCACTTTGGTGTTGAAAAAACCTTATTTCATTTGCAAGGTTTTTCTTTTGGCCCCATATGAAAAACATTGTAACCTATTTTGTAAAGAGATGTGTGATGTGTTCTGTTTCAGAGCCCTCTAATAGAAAACTCGGGCTCTACACACCACTGCCTATTCTAGGTCATCCATTGGAAAGTGTTTCGATGGAGTTTGTAGGAGGTTTGCCTATGTCTAGAAAGGGTAATGACTATTTGTATGTTTTCGTCATCGCCTTTAGTAAAATGTGCCTATTAATGTCTTGTAAAAGGAGGGTCGCTGCTGAGCAAAATTCTTGTCTTTTCTTCCAGTATGTTTGGGGCCACTTGGGGATACCCACATCAATTGTGTCAGATAGAGACTCTCGCTTCCTTGGAGAGTTTTGGACCAGCTTGTGGTATATGATGGACACCAAGTTCAAGAGAAGTACAACATTCCATCCACAAACCGATGGATAGACCGATGTCATCAACCGTATCGTGGTACACTTGTTGCAGGGCTATTTCAACAAACATACAAAGTTGTGCGATGAACATCTTCCATATGTGCAACACGACTACAACCGAGCAGTGCATTCCTCTGCACAATGTTCATCATTTGAGACATGCTTTGGTTACTTACCAAAGGACCCTTTTTACATGACCTATGGAGGGGATGAAAGTGCCAGTGGACGTGATGACAGGGACAAAGCACAGCGGTTCATTCAGCGGATATAGACAATTCACCAAGCAGTGCAAGAGCTGTTAGAAAAGAGTTAGGCTGGATATAAGGCCCGACATGATAAGCACCAAGTCAACCATAAATTTCAAGTTGGTGAAAAAGTGTGGTTCCATATCAACAAGGATCGAATGAAGGGGGAATGCAAGAAATTGCGACCAATCTGGTATGGTCCATTCACCATATTGGAGAAGATTGGGAATAATGTCTTCCGACTCGATTTGCCTATATACATGCAGATGTACTCAATCGTGAATGTCAAATATCCGAAAATTTATGAACTACCATTGATTATGGACATCGAGGAGGTAGGATCAGTTGCTATAGTAGATGACTTTGCACCAAAATATCTCGATGAACTACTAGAGGACATCATTCTTGATCGAAGAACCAGGACTTCATGATGAGGAGATGTGGAGTACCTCTGTTTTGGTTTCAAAGGGATGCACCCAAGTAAAGCTAAATGGCTTGAAAAGGAGAAGGTGAGACAGAAATTCCCTCACTTTCATATTGATTGATAAGGCTTTTGGGGTCCAAAATATCTTTAGTGGGGAGGAATGATCGAGGTGGATCAAACATGTCCAAGTACAAGTGGCTTAAGTAGAAAAGGTCAAAAATAAAAGTGTCTATAATGTGTAAAACTTAATGTCAAGATGTATATCTCGTCTTTCTGATTCCAACAACATAGATGGCACTCAATTCCAAGTTTGTATGAAGGAGTTAGGAGAAATAAAAGTTCGAGGGTTTACTTGGTGATGTGATAGACTAAGGAGGACAAAAATTCACTGAAACCCGGTCACCGGATTCCAACCAACCTTGGCCAGATTCCAAGTGAAATTGTGGGATGGTTAAAATTTCTCCTTTGGTCAATTTCCAAAATATTTAAAAACAACAGGCTGATTTAAAATATATATATATATATATAATGGGTGGCGGGCCACCAACATCGCCACCCCACACAAATCCGCATAACAAAAAAATATATATATTATTATAAGGGGGTTGGCAACCATGAACCCGCCACCCCCACATTTCACTACCCCCATACTATTACAGCCATACATGTATTATGGTGGCAAGGGTTGTTAATCCCACCGCTCACCCTCCCAATTATGCCATCCACCATATTGAAGTGGAGACAGTGGGGATCATAATGTGGGATGCCCAATGCGCACCCCCCCGCCCTCAAGGTACGGCTTGCTGCTAAATTCCTAACGGCACGATCTTAAAAATGAATTTCGATTTAAAAGAAGAGGGGGTAGGGTTTGACCACCTGACCCCCTCCCTTCTAACACGGATCCAAACCAATCTGCCAGCGGACTGCCTTTGGGAAATCCGCCAAAATTTTTATATTTAAACCTTCATTTCTACAGTGTGCCCATCCAGTTCAATATAGGGCATGGAAACTGAGATAGTGGAACCTTGATTAGTGTGCCAGAGGGGGGGGTAGAACCATGATCTGAGCCATTTTCCAGAGGGGTCAGATTTTCACTTTGTCAGATTCAGGAAAATTTTATATGGATTCTGCACTATTCGAAGCCACGAATCCAACAGAGCTATGCATTTCTTCATCAGAGGTTTAGAATTTTTGGTCACTTTCAACTATGGAGGTATAAGGGTGTCATTTCTCATTTTATACTTGCACTTTGATTTTTTTTCCACTTAATGAAAGAGGATCTCCCCACTATTTGAGCAAGGCCCAGATACATAGTCCCTTCTGGACGAACTCTAATATCTATTATGTGTAGTCTTGGATGATGCTAATTGCTTCTCTCTACTTATGTTTATGCCTTTAAATTTTCTTATTTAAAGCTGAAATTTTCACGTGTAATTCTTTAGCACATCTCAAACAAAGGATTTTGGATCAGTAGAGAACTCTTAGAACTTAGAATTTCATTTTATATTTTAGATTCATTAAAATTATTTAAATTTTGATTCATTTTAGCCTTGGCATTTTGTATTTCCTTTCTAGTAGACAATATTCCTTCCTCTATATTTTCACATTCCTTTCCATTCTTTTTCATATATTATATGATATTTTCATCACTCTTTTTGTCGTACTCTAGCTCAGTTCTTAGAAGAATGAGAAATGAATATACAAATTTACACTATTATTTTTCTATCTTCACCAATGTATATTTTTCCGTCCCTTTGTTTTTCCTGAGTCTGTATACTTCTTCTGGGGAAATAATTAGTTCACAATTAAGATCTCCTTTGTAATATTAATCTATTTCAAGTTTCATCTTCCTTTTGATTTTTATTTTCTATTTCTCTATTTCATCAAGGGAACTAACAAGTTCAAATCTGATCCGCATCCATCAGCTACTGGATTTACCCATGATATTTGACTTATGTGATGTTGTTAGAATCTCATTTTAAAAGAGCATAAAATAACACATGTGCATGTTGTAAAGAAAGGAAAGAAGACAACCATCAACAACATAAACACACGAGACGTGGATAAAGGAGTTCACCCAGTGTGGGCTACGTCTCCGAGCCTCATATCGAAATGGGGTAGGTCTCTTCATATAGTTCTAGAAATGGGAAGATCTACATGGATGATGTTCATACAAGGATGTGCCCTCAACATGAGTGGCTTGTCTCTCCACAAGATGTTCCTCTACAAGAACTCTCACTCACAATGGACCTCCTATCAGCCTGACATAATCTCACATGAAGCAAAAACAAGGTCCCGCAACATGCATCAATTAGGGATCTAGAAATCATAATACATATCACAATAAAAAGAGGCACATGATCAAACTGCATATACCTCAACTCCTAAAGCTATTTGAAGACACAAATTCCTAGCTATTGAATCTGGATGTACCATTGGAATCGTGGTGTCAAGGTGCATAGAATCGACTACCCACACGGGAGAATCAGACACTATCACTCTAATCTCGAAAATGGCTAAAATATGGGAATCTCTACTACTGAAACGAATATCGCCATTGAATTCTAGTCGCTGAGAGGTGTAAAATAAGCATAAATTTTGTCTAAAATGGAGTCTGACAAGTTTTAGGCCTAATGGAATATTTTTTATTCCCTCAAGATTCCCTAAGATTCAGTTATGCAGGGAGTCTCCAAATCTGCTACTTAGATGGCCATTCTCGCTTTACCATCGTGTTCCATGCGAAACTTTTGTTAAAATGACTATAAAATTCATATCTTCCTGAAAATGTGAACATTTACCTCCGCATGGAATCTCTCATGAATCAAAGAATATTCTCTGCAAAATATTCTCTGTCTTGAAAAGAGTGCTAGCATGGTTCTACCTCTAGATATGCTCATGGTTCCGCCCCTATTTTTGGTTTAGTGTTTCATTGCTTGACCTCCGAGCTCCACCATAACGCCTCTTGAAATATGCTCCTTCCTGTCTGTGGTTCGAATTGGAAAATATGAAAGTTTTTATATAATATTTGTGTGGCATAGTTTACCAGAAATGGACCGTTTGTGCAGTGTTTTATGTGGGAATTTTTTAAGGGAAGGTAAGGTGGTCAAATCTCGCCTCCTCCACACGTATACATTTTCAATTTTCGTTGGGCACGTTTTTTATAACATAACCATTTTGGAGGTGGTCTGCCAACCGCCCATGTGGTTGTTAGGTTTTGGCTCCGGCAAGGATGGAGGGGGTGACAGCCCGCCCCCCCAACGAATTCGATATTTTTTTTTGTAATATGATATGGTTTTCATGTGGTGGGGTGGTGGGGGTGGTGGTCTGCCACCCCCAAATTTATATATATATATATATTTTGATTTTTTAATACATAATGGTCATTTTTCAAATTTTTGAAAATAAGGGTTATGGGAAAATTAATGAGGCCACAATTTCACTCATTTTTGAGAGTTGGGTTCCCTGTTGGTTGACAATGAATTTGTGGGACACTTAAACCTGGCCCATTGCCCAACTTGGACCAAAAATTTGACTCGCTCTAACTTCTCCATACGGGCTCCGATTGGAGATCCGTTCACACCATCAGAATGGCGACGATGAGTACTTCAACCTAAATCTTGTTTGAGATTCATCAGACCACTTTGAATAATGACCTATCATCAACCCTCTTAGTCTCTTGAGGGTTTCTGGAGCCCCCTGGATCAATCCCCCGACTAAGGAGCTTTTGTTCCACAAAAATCGTGAACATAATCTACGATTTTTTTGTACCTTGTCTGTACCAAAAGAGTCCTAAATTTTCACCCTTAATTCTCCTTCACCTTTGTCCTTTAGATCCATAAGCAATGAGCTGACACCTGCATCTTCTGCAAACTTGTTGTACAATATTTTTCAAATTACATGTTTAACTAATTGACCAATCTATTACCCAAGAATTCCATACTTTCCACAAGTTTATAACACATACGCTATGGTCAAGTTTATATTAAAATGGAATCAATAACCCAGCTATTAATACAAGGCCAAAAACATCATTGTTGCTTCACAAACGATTGAAAACACATCATAACTCCTACATTTTAAACTGCAACATATTTTTTACGAAGTAAGGCCAAATGAACTACCAAAACTATAATAAAAATCTCTCACTTATCAAAGTGAATGGGTCATCTCTCTGTGGCGCATTGGCTTGTTGAACAGTTGTTTCAACTGGTTCATGTACTGATGCTTTCTCTTTAAGGTGTTTCTGGTCGAGCCTACAACATGTGGCTCTCTGATGGCCACTTCTATCACAATGATTGCAATGAGTCTTCATCGTTGAGAACTGCTTTACCTTCTTCTTTTCCTACAATGGAAAAGGACTTTCACACCTCATCCTCTTTTTTGTTCCATTATTTTCCAACACTTAAGAAAATACATGGTTATGTAACCCACAAAAAATACATGTTTTTCAAGGACATGATATGTGTCCATTGTTAGCAACATGTTTGTAATCAAAATTAAAATTAGAATACCATGACTTGTTATACCTTTATTTTTGGTCTCTCGTGCAATCACGGTAACGAGAGCTTCCTTTAGATCTTTCTCTACAATTTGTTTTTTCATAGTATGATGGTGAAATGTTCCTATCAATCTCTTCCTCCAATGGTTTCAATCATGCATTGGAAATTTCTGACACCTTCGAGCATTTTCCTTTAGTGTATCCCAAACCTATTAATCAAGGTCTTTGCATCACATCCAATGGTTGAGTCATGCCTTGGACATTAACGCCAAGTCCTCCTTGTAATATCCCTGTTAGGTCCCTGTAATTTATCATATTGGGAAGGTAAAACATATAATGGTAACATCAAACCAAATTTGGAGCCCAGGGACCTAGCCTTCCTGGGCTTAGAGTGGGCTCTCTCTATATTTGTATAAAAGATATGAGTTGTTTATTTTCGTAAGCCAATTTTAGGTTAGTTAAAATGATAGGGTTTGTTTGTTTTGTTTTGTTTGTTTGGGTTGCTTGTCAAGTAGAACATATAGAGTAAGAGAAATTTCAACCATTGGGCTATGGGGTCTTTGAAAGGCTTGAAAAGGACAACAATGAATCAAGGGTGTTTCATGGGTCAACTTAACATAGCCAAATCGATCTTAGTAGCTTATGTCAGTGTAAAATGAACATTAAATTGTGAACATAGTAGATTTAAAGGGAAATTAAGAATCTTTTAAAAAATGCTATAACAAGAAGGGCCTTCAAGATTACTATGCTTAAGAAATAACCAAAGGAAAGGGCACACCATAAACTTCTCTGGTCAGACTTCACCAAGTAAACTTTAGAAAGAAATCCACCAAACCCTAGATAGTAGAGAAGTCCTAAATTCTCTAGTTATTCACCTTCAGAGAAAGAAAACATTTAAGATAACACGTTAGTAATGATTAAAGAGAAGGGAACTCCGAAATTCCTTAATCAAACTATAAAATACCTTCAAATTGACTACTCAAGATGGACTAAAGGACAGGGAAAACCATAAACTTCTTCAACCAAACCCTAATCAATGAACTTCAAAGCAAAGACCTTGAAAACAATGTTTTAAGCTACACCAAAGGATAGCGCATACCATAAACTTATTTGTCTTGGCTCCATTAAATAATTTTAAAGACAACAAACTAAGTGGAATCAAAGATAAATTAAGAATTATTCAATCAGACCTAGGAAAGGAATACATTAAGAAATAGGGAGAAAACAAACCTAAGGTGTCTCTAACAACATAACTTAGCCTAAATTTTTTGTCCTACTGCTAGAGAAAAGATGAAACAATATGAAAACGGAAGGAAAAAATTACTAAATTATAACAACATCACCATTAACTAGGTTCATGAATCCTACAAATGTGATTGCTTCATTTTCATTCAATCCAAAACAATCACAAAGATCCAAAACCAATTTCTTCACAACTCCAAGTCTATGTAATATTCATCTAAATAATCAACCAACAACCAACAAAATTTTGAAGCATTAAATGCAGTATTTAACTTCCAAGTGATGAGTTAAACCCTATCTAGTGTTTCAAAATTTCATTTATTACATATTTAAGGCACTTTGACCTTTGAGACCATGCAAGGCCGAAGGAAAAATATCCAAAACTCATTAAATGAAAAAATAACTTCCAACATATCTCCTCAGCTAATTTTAGAGATATTTTTCTTTAAAGCCTTCAAAATATCTTTTTCATTAACTTCTGATGTCTTTTTTTGACTTTCTCATAAGGGTGCAGTGAAAAGACTGGAAAAAACACCTGTTTTGCAGCTGACTTTTGGAGGCCTTCCCTGTGTGAAAATGAGCTCCATGATAGCTCATTGGAAAGCCTGTCATGTCTAGTCTCCAGATCAGCCTTTAGTTTCCACAATGGTGTCGATTTTCTTGGTCAAAATTTACTTTTCCCAAGACTGCGAAGGGTGTAGCGCTAGTGCTGAAAAGAGGGCAGAAAGGTGTTCTGTAGGTGGTTTTTGGCTCTTTTGAGGGACCAGTTTTGCTCCAAATGACCTGAAATTTTCTATGGATGATGTAATTTCCATGATGATCCTGAATAAGTAAGACATTTGTCATTTGAGTGCCCCAAAAAATAGCGCAAAACCAGTGGCGTTGCACGCTTGACCCTTTTTTCTGCTGGCCAAACAGTCAAAAATAAGAAATCTGCACATTGCGCCAAAATTTTGAAATTAGCTTGTTGATCATGGTTGGGATGATGTACATCAGCAATGATATCAAGCTTTTCCTTCTCTCTTGGCTCTTTTTATGCTTGAATCTTTGCAAGGGCTCTTTTGAGCTTGGCCCTTGCAATTTTGTTTCTCATGGCATAATGTCTTTCCATCTTCTTCCGCAGGTCAATGTCTCTTTTTGCCTTCTCAAGTTGATCCTCTAGGTGCACATTGGATCTCTCTAGCCAAGGTTCTCTGTCATAGCTGATCTCCATGGCAAGTAGCTCACTTGGAGTGAGTTGCTCTGCCAACTCTGTCTCTTTATCTCTTTCTTGGGCTAAGGCCTTCTTCAACCCAATTGTCCCTGGCTTCCTCCTAGGAACCTGTTATTCCTCATCCTTAATGTCATCAAGAGCGCCCAAAATATCATCTAGCACAGCGTTGGATTTTCCAGCCTCCTTTCGAGCTCCGATAGCTCTGACCTCACTGATGGATTTCTCTGTCTCTAAATGTTGTTTTTCTACCTCAAGGAAATTGATCACATTCTTTGCCCTGCCAATATTGTTTGTATCTCCCTAATCTAAGCATATTTGCTCTTGAGCATCATGTTTGTGATCCTCTCCTCATCTTCATCCTCACTGTCAAGGTAAATTAGCTGTAACTCTTGCTCGGTTTCATTCTTGTCTTCCTCTTCACCAATGACATGCTCTGTGAACTTTTCATTACCTTTGTCAAGTTTTTTTTTGATGTATAAGGCATGGCCCCTTGCCTCTTACGGGTAGCAAAGACATGCATATTTCCCCTCCGCTAGGTCAAAGGAGGTGGCTTAATGTTACTCATCTTAGTGCCACCTATCTTAATGTTTCCATCACTTCTTGATGCTTGGTCATCATGATATGAGCGTGAAAGAATGTGAGTGGGTGAGGTGGAAAGGTCATCATGGGGTGTATGAATAGTAGGAGGTGATGGAGGAATGGATTCTGGAGTATGAGATGATGAAGGGACATTTTTCTGATGATGGTTATGTGGAGTAGTGAAAAACTCATGGGAAATGAAGGTATCCCATGGAATGTCTTTTTGTTGGAGTTGGTGCATAACTACAATCTTGATAAGAGGGTAGTTTCTCTTCTGCACTATGTAGTTCATTTTATCAATGCTTTGGTAAAGGTAATAGGGTATGTGCAACACTCTTACTCTAGTAAAGTGCATAAGAAGCCGGGTGTGGTAGGAGTAAAGGGAGGAGAAACCTCCTTGACAAGTAAAATATTTCACTATAATCCTCATCATAGGTGCATATCTATCAAGAAGATCAGAGAAAGGAAAGATGGATTTTTTGTGGTCTTTATACCGAGGCTTAAGGTATGGATCAAACTAATTCATGTCAAGGTTAGATTTCTTGAACCATTTCTCCCATACACTAGGTATGCCTATGGAATTGGCAATGGCATCTGTAGTCAATTCAAAGGCAACGCTGGAAATATTAACTTGTTTTTCATGTAAGTTAATGATAAATAGTCTAGTTAGCTCAGGGTGGTTTTTCACCTGCTGCACCTTTTCAAAAAATTCATAGCAACCTACATGTTTGGAGCTGGAAATAGTAATTGGAGATTCCATGAGCTCTTTCATATTGAGGGGTTCAAATATATTTATCTTTCCTCCCTTCTTATCATGCCTCTTTGGCATCTGTGCCTCCATACCATTATCTTCACCCTCTGACATTATAAACTCTACTTTTATAAAACCATGGAGTGTAAATGGAAATGAAATGAAGAAAAGGTAGCCTTGCAGATTATGGAATGAGTGAGTAAGGTTATAGGTGTATGAGAATGAGTGAGAGGCAAAAAGAATAAATGACAACCCTCTAGCTATGTAATGTCCTTGTCTATCACTGACACTCTGTCTAGGAAGATGAAATGAGGTTTAAACAATGATCTCCAACTTGAAACTTAGGGTTTGATTAGGGTTTCATTCCATTCAATAAAGGATTACCAAAATAGCTTGAAGATGAGCTCATGTCATGTACTTACCTCTTATCAGTGCCTTAGAAAAATTTTGAGGAAATTTGAAAGTGATTTGAAGTGGTTTGAATGGTTGGAAGGCTTATATACCCTTCGTATCCAAGGGCTCAAGGTGTAGCGCCAAGCTAAGCGCGAAGCGCCAAGAGAAAACTACATTGCATGGGTCGGAAAAGAGCACAGTGCTCCTCTAGGCATGCAGAACCACCTCCTAGGTGCGCAACGCCTTTAGAAAATGAATGGGGAAGAAATTTCAAACGTGCAGCACCGACTTCCAGCCACGCAACGCCGACTCAAGGACGTAGTGCCAAGAAAATTTTCCCAAATTCGGCTTGAAAACTCAAATTTTCTTCTCTCCTTGACAATTGTAATGCTTTGCAAGAAAATAATTATTCTTTGATGTGTTATATGAGCTTTATAGGTAAAGAGAAGTTTGATTTCATTATGGAAACCCACTTTCTAATGTTTAAAACCCTTTTTTCCCCTTTTCACTGATATTCCTTGATACGTTTGCCTGTAGGTTACTGAAATCACTTAATTAGATTTTCTTTTTGTCTTTGAGACTTGACATGTTTATTTTGAAAATTTTGTGATGATTACACATACCAACATCCTCAAACCTTCTATAGTTTCCGTCATGACGTTCAACTCAACTTTTCACCTTTTCTGGCCACTTTCTCAAAACCCTAGGTGCCTAGAGTGCTTTACAGAAATCATCAGTGTTGTCTTCTAAGTTCTCTATATCCATTTCAAGTTCATTCATTTCTGTCCAGTTCACCTCAATTTTTTCAATTTTTCTTCAATATCTTCTGATAGATTTTCTTTATGGTTGGCCTTATGTGCTTCATCCATGTCATTTCTACAAGTGATCAATGTTTGGCACTGAAATGGACTAACAAGTCTATAAACCCTAATCATCTTCAAGACTAAGCGTTTCCTCCTTTTTTTTTATAAGTTGTTTTCATTCAGGAGTAGATAACCTACCTCTTCAGTACTTTCTATTGACAAATCCTTCAACACTCCTGCAAAAGTGAAAAACTCTTTGCATTTTCTTCACTTGCAGAATTTGAACTGAGAAGATAATCCTCTTTGTAAACCTTTAGGTCCTTCTTGAATAACCATGTCTTGACATTCTATTACATATGAGCCAGATTCTTGCAAGGGAAAAGTAGTGCCTGAAACATCCAATGGTGACCTTAAAACATGTAAAAACCATAATGACCTAGTGGGAGGGTCCTTTGACCTAATTTTTATTGAAATTGTACCTGGAGATTTTCCAGATGAAAATAGAGTATTTGTTATGGGTTATTATATCCAAAAGGACATGGGAATTAGTTAGCGATATGAAAACCCTAGAGGGAGGATGGAGTCTATCGACAGGGAAAATAGGGCAATGGGGTCATAGTCAAGGAAGGAGGATGAAAATGGGAGGTATAAGCCCATGATGAGTTATTTAGGAGCAACAGGGTGGCTTTGGGAAGACTAACTGAGGAATAGTGAAAATAGATTTATAAGGACAACGAAGGCAGTGAGATTTCTGAAACTGAAGATATTGAAGGAATATTATTTTCAGAAATCTATAAACATCCTATAGTGATCTAAAGATAGTTAAAAATAGTGATGACTAATAGTGGCTCCAATTTGGGAGGGAAGCTCCTTTCAAGAGGTGTGAAGAACCTCAAATATCTGATTTTGTAGATGAGATGCCTCACATGCTTGCTGATTTCCTTCATTTTTTAATGCTGACATTCATGTTGTTCTTGGAAGCTGTGATATTTTAACATCTGAAAAACATGATTGCTTCAGCATCAATTCTACCTACCCATCATACTTTTCCTAACAGTTTCTCTTCATTTGGGTGCACTTGTATTGGAAAACTCTGAACATCATATTTTCTTTTGAAAGCATAAAAACTATCTACGTCTACCCTTATAACTTCCAAGAGCTCAGATTAGACTAATGAGCTCTTTTATTCTCTACCTATTCTACTTATCTGTCAAGATTAAGCAGTTTGACAGATTTTCATTCTCTAATCTATCAATACAAAATTTAAAACATGACCAAATCAATGTTGAGCAGTTTTGTTTGTCATGAGCTATGGCATTTCTGGAAAAGATGCACACAACTTTTATTTTTCTACAAAGTGAAACAAAATATGAGGGCTATCACTTAGAATTTGTCATTTATCCCTCTCTTCTCTTTCTAGTTCACATTTTGAGCTCTGGGAACCAAATGTCTTTTTCTAACCTAGTATACTGATGAGCCAAGTTTAAACGGTTTCGAAAATATTCATTTTCTAACTTATCAGTAGAAATTTAAAACATGTTCAATCGTGATTAGGCTATATGACTAAACAAGAACTTCTTTCAAAAGGGAGTGGCATTTGGACTTGCATACTTTCAGGAATATTATTTTTGGTATGGGGCTTTACCTTTTCTTTGATATTCCCTCTTTTCTCTTTTTGTTATTTTCTCTCTTTTTTTTCAAACCAATCTAAAACTAAAAATATGCTCATAGTATTGATCTTATTTTCACCTATCTATCCTAATATAACTTATATATGATACATACATTAGGTGAACTCTCTTTTCCATTACAGCCAATCAAGTAAGTAACTACATGATTGATTTTCATTCAGCCCTTTAGGTATGCTGAAAAAAAAAATGCCACTATCATCTTACTTGTTTTTGAGCTGCAGTGCTTAAAATTTCCTTTAAACCCTGCATCAAATTGCTCCTGGCATATTTTCCTCCCTTTTCAAATGTCTCTAAGAAATAAGAAAAATTATCGTTGAGTAACACTGGGCTATGAGGATTTACACCATGGGCTTCGTCTAGGACTACTTCTTGTTCCATTTGGTTGTGCTTGGGATGCTTTTGGGAAAGACACCCCACCTCTTCCTCATGATCATCTGACTTGGAAACCTCATAATGTACTGCTATGTTGTTCTCCAACACACTTTATATGCTCTGATTGAGCGGGCTGAGTTCTGTTTGAAGGTATTCATTAGGAGCATCATCTGGTAATAGGTCTTCTAGAGGAGGCAGCACAGCATTAGTATCAATTTGTTTTATAGTTTCAGCTTGAATAAATGTTTCAATGGATAGGTCACTAGTAGAACAAACATAAATATCTTCTTTACATAAAAATTTGGAGGCTGGATGTATGTTTAGGATCTTATTGATTTCTTCTTCAGTTAAAAGAGGAGACATTTTTTTCTTTGTTTGGACAGAAACCCAGTTTCCCTCTTTCTCTTGTGAAGGTTGGTCATAAGGCTAAAGGTCTTGTTGAGCCTCACATAGAAGAGATGATCAATCATCACTTGTACCATTAGAGAGATCTTGTGTATTTTCCTTTATTTCCTGATTGATTTTATCTTCAACCAACTTCTTTTGGTTATCATGATAGTTAACTTGATTATGAAATGCATGAATTTCCTCTAATAGATCCTCATGATGCCAATTTCCCAAATCTTCATCAATTTTTACAAGGTATTGTATGAGATCCTCAGACTGATCATAATTTATTTTAGCTAATGATAAAGACGGAAAATTGTCCTTATAATCTTCATAAAACACCTTGTGGAAATATTTTAAAGAAAACAAACTACCAGGGTCCAGGCCTTCATACCATTCCCTTGATTTCCCTTCTAATGTCCCCATGAAAATTTTCATGAGGCAGTCCTCATGCCATTCAAATTTAACCTCCATGTATGTATATGAAATTTTGTGAGATGTAGCAAGGGGTCATCAAAATTTTCATCTTGAAACATAGGCAGGCTTGTGTTCCAATTTACGTGAGGCATTTTATGTGGGAATCCTGCGATGTGATCTCTGTTCATTGGAGCATATCAACATTGTATCCTAGGATTCATCATTTTCAATTAGTTAGAGGAAAGGGTCACTACATCTTTACAACCAATCTAGATTCTTCTACCAGTGGATTCTTTAGGCCTACTGAGAGTTGTGGAGTCACCAGGTGGATGATTTCAAATTTCTTAAGGAAAACTATTGTCTACCATCAACAACTAGATATTTTGCAAGTCTTTGAGGTTTTCAGGTAGGGAACTTGATTTGTGAATTGATCTAGCAATAGTTGAATCTTCAGTCCTAGAAGTTTTTCTTAAGATTGTTTCTGGGTCATCAACTATGGTAGGAGGTTTTGGGTCAGGGTGAGATTTGGTGCAGATTCTTTGTGAAGCCAGATTTCATACCCACAACACAGAGAGGCTGAAATTTTATAAGAGATTCGGAAAAAAACCAATCTGAAGGATGGCTAAATTCACATAGTATGTGGCTAGGTTTTATACTATTAAGATTGATTAATGCATTCCCAGGGGAGTTTGTGAGGACCAGTGGAGTCACCAGGTCTACTGGAAACTAGTGGAGTCACCAGGTGGATGATGCTAACTATTTTGAGGATTTGTTTGTTGTCCACCATCAACAATTGTATACCAATGTAGAGATATTTTTAGGTTTTCTAATTTCTTTATGTAACACTATGATTTTTAATGAGTGTTCCCGAGTATGTTCATCATTATGTCAGTATGGAAAATCAACCAGATATCATTCTTGGCTAACACTTAATTTAGCTAGGTTTGAGAGGGGATTTTTGATTTTTGAAGGAATATTTAAGTTGTTACTTGCTCAGGTCCCACCGTGATCACCATTATGTTAGGTCCCTATAATTTGTCAGATTGGCAAGACCAAATAGACAAGGATAACATAAAACCAACCTTGGATTCTAAGGACCTAGCCTTCCTGGGCTCAGAGAGGGCTCTCTCTATATTTGTATAAGAGATATGAGTTGTTTGTTTTAGTAATTTGATTTTGGGCTAGTTAAAATGATAGGGTTTGTTTGTTTTGTTTTGTTTGGTGGGATTGCTTGTCAAGTAGAATAGATAGAGCAAGAGAAATATAAACCATTGGGCTATGGGGTATGTGAAAGGCTTGAAAAGGAAAGCAATGAATCAAGGGTGTTTCATAGGGAAATTTAACAATGCGAAATGGATCTTAGTAGCTTATGTGAGTGTAAAATGAACATTAAATTAAAGGGAAATTAAGAATCCTTTAACAAATACTATAACAAGAGGGGACTTCAAGATTACTATTCTTAAGAAATAACCAAAGGATAGGGCACACTATAAACTTCTCTGGTCAAACTTCACCAAGTAAACATTAAAACAACAATCCAACAAACCCTAGAGAGCAGGGAACTCCTAAATTCTCTAGTTACCCACCTTTAGAGAAAGAAAACATTTAAGATAACACATTAGTAATGATTAAAGAGTAGGGAACTCCTAAATTCCTTAATCAAACCATAAAATACCTTCAAAGTGACTGCTCAAGATGGACTAAAGGACAGGGAAAACCATAAACTTCTTCAACCAAACCCTAATCAGTGAACTTCAAAGAAAAGGCCTTAAAAACAATGTTTTAAGCTACACCAAAGGACATGGCATACCATAAACTTCTTTGGCTTGGATCCATTAAATCATTTTTAAGACAACAAGCTAATTGGAATCAAAGAGAAATTAAGAATTCTTCAATCAGACCTAGCAGAGGAAAAAATTAACCAATAAGGAGCAGACAGGCCTAAGGTGTCTCTAACAACATATCTTACCCTAACTTTTATGTCCTACTGCAAGAGAAAAGATGAAACATTATGAAAAGTGAAGGAAAAAATTACTAAATTAGAACAAGATCACCATTAGACAGGTTGATGAATCCTATGAATGTGCTTGCTTCATTGTCATTAAATCCAAAATAGTCACAAAGCTCCAAAACCAATTTCTTGACAACTCCAAGTCTTTGTAATATTCATCTCAATAATCAACCAACAAAAAAAAAAATTATGAATAATTACATGCAGCATTTAACTGCCAAGTGAGGAGGTAAACCCTAGATAGGGTTTCAAAATGTCATTTATTACATATTTAAGGCACTTTGAGCTTTGAGACGATGTAAGGCCTAGGGAAAAATATCAAAAACTCATAAAATGAAAAAATAAATTCTAACATAACTCCTCAGCTAATTTTAGAGAAATTTGTCTTTAAACCCTTCAAAATATATTTTTCATTAAGTTCTTATGTCTTTTGTTGACTTTTTGATAAGGGCGCAGTGCCAAGCCAAACGCGCAGCGCCAAGACTAAAACAATCACCCGTTTTGCACCTGCGTTTTGGAGGCCTTCTCGGTGTCCAAATGAGCTCCATGATAGCTCATTGGAAGGCCTGGCACGTCTAGCTTCGAGATGCACATTTATTTTTCATAATGGTTTCCATTTTCTTTTTCAAAAACCACTTTTCCTAAGACTTCTAAGGGCATAGCGCCAGTGCTGAAAAGAGGGCAGAAACGTGTTTTTTAGGTGGTTTTTAGCCCTTTTGAGGGACCATGTTTTCTCTAAATGGCTTCAAAATTTTAGTGGATGATGTGTTTTCCATGAGAATCATCAATATGTGATCCATTTTTAATTTGAGTGCCACAAAAAAGGGATCAGAGCCAGTGGCGCTGCGCGTTTGGCCCTTTTTTCTAGTGGCCATACAGTCAAAAATAAAAAATGTGCACAATGTGAAAAATTTCGAAATTAACTTGTTGATCATGGTTGGGTTGATTGGAGGGATAAATCAGCAAGGATATCAAGATTTTCCTTCTCCTTTGCCTCTTTTTGTGCTTGAATCTTTGCAAGGGCTCTTTTGAGCTTGGCTCTAACAATTTTGTTCCTCATGGCACAATGTCTTGCCATCTTCTTCAGCATGTCAATGTCTCTTTCTTCCTTCTCAAGCTGACCCTATAAATACACATTGGCTCTCTCTAGCCAAGATTCTCTATCATAGATTATCTCCATGGCAAGCAACTCACTTGGAGTGAGCTTCTCTGCCAACTCTGTCTCTTTCTCTCTTTCCCAGGCTAAGGCCTTCTGCAACCCAATTGTCCTTGGCCTCTTCCTAGAAGGTTGTTCTTCCTCATCCTCAATGTCATCAAGAGTGCGAAAGGTCTCATATAGCACAGCCTTGGCTATTCTAGCCTCTTTCTGGGCTCTCATAGCTTTGACCTCATCGATGGCTTTCTCTGTCTCTTCTTGCTAGTTAGTGGAGATGGGCAGTGGTTGTTATTATCCAACGTGGATGCGACCATAAGAGTGGCAATATAATTCCATCTAGAATGCATGCGTGCAGATTTAGCTATGACGGCTTTGTCATTGTCATAGGATATAGATTTGCGAGGAAAAGAAAAATGCTCAATTGAACGAGCACAATAATAACTATGGAATGTTATTTTCGCAGGATGGCTACCTTTTTGAGAAGTATGGTTAAAATTACTAATCCATCGACGAATCAGCGTTAGGAGAGCAAGGAGTTGAAAAGCCCAGCAACCGCTGAGGCTTATCAACTACATCATTAAATATCATGCGTTCAGATGGTGATCACCACAGTGGTTTAAGC
This sequence comes from Pinus albicaulis, assembly GCA_034641835.2. Taxonomy (NCBI): domain Eukaryota; kingdom Viridiplantae; phylum Streptophyta; class Pinopsida; order Pinales; family Pinaceae; genus Pinus; species Pinus albicaulis. The sequence continues at coordinate 1,407,359,296 of CM076582.1, forward strand.
AGGACACATGCAAGCCTGTTAAAGAAATTTGACAACGCCCAAGGCTTTGGACTCCACGGACAAGGTTGTGATCTAGGTTCACTCCAATGATGATCCTACCATCTAAGATAAATAAAATTGTTGTAACAATGAACAACGTTGCTGCAAACGGGAGGGGAAATTTTTCGTGGAGGTGGCCAATTGGCTCTGCCTGTGATTTGTCGAAGTGCACTCCTTCCTGCAACTGTGACCAGATCATATGATCGAGTGACTCCTCCACACGTAAGAGCCACTCCAGTCATTAAATTAACCATGGTGCTATTAAAAATATACCAGGACACTGCTTTGAAGAAATATTCAATGCAGGTGAAGACATAGCACCTAAGCCGGAAGATGACTGCACGATGAAGACAACCAATTATTTGAGCGCAGTTCGGCATAGGATCACAAATAAACATCAGATGCGTCCATTGCAACTCAAGAAAAATTGTGACCATACGACCCTTGTGAGGTCGCAGTTCAACTTAGGTTGCTGAGTCATAGCATACCCAAAAACGAATGAAGTGCGACCTGCCAGAATTTGCGACTATGTGACCTTGTGAGGTCACAAGGTTATCCGGGGTCGCTGAGTTGCAGATATATGAGGCAAATGCAAAGTGAAACTTGGTGGTAGTGGAAACCTTACAACATTTTTGAGGTCGCAGCCCAAGTGAAGATAAAGTCGCGCGACCCCTTTAGGTTGCTGAGTCGCTGATCTATGAGGAAAATAAAAGGTGCTACTTAGTGGTAGTGGTGACCATGTGACCTTTGAATCTCATGCTTTGCGTATACACATTGAGAGAGCCTTCCAATGATGTTTTGGAGGAGTAGCACGGTGATTGACATCTTTATAGTTCCCAGGCATAAAACACAAATAGCTGGGAAACTCTTTGGCACATTGATGGCTGTCTTGTTCATAAAAAGAACTATCAAAGTTTTAGTAAGTAAATTTTCCACGCCCAAGAATGAGAATCCCAACGCTAATCGGTTCAACTTTCCATGGTGTTTTGAAAATATACTATATGGGATGGTTTCTAGATAGTACAAAAATTGGTAAAGAATGCCAATAAATGCATGTAGAAACGGACTAGCATGTTGAAGTTACAACAATATACAACAAGGGTTTACACAAATGGAGATCAATGGTATTGATCATCCTTAGAAGACTTGGCATTGAAGGAGCTGAATGAGTTGGAACGATTTAAGTTTTCAGATTTGAGGGGCCCAACCACCAATATGAATGGAAATGTTTTCGACTCTGAAAATACATTGATGATTTGCTTCCGGTCGGAGTTAAGGAGAAGAGGCTAAGAAATTTAGTCCAATCCTAGCTCGTTGGTATCCATGTAGCTGTGATGCCTCTTATTAAAAGGGTACCTACATCTATATCATGGGGCTACATTGCCTACATGGAAATAGAGAGTCCACCAAGGAATCGATTTTGGAGAAGGCATCATTAGCGCATGTCGTACATTCCACTGTGGAGAACACAAGGAGGGTGTCGGCCAAGTCAACACTTCCCCTCAATTGGGTATGCATTCCACACTCGGTCCATAGAAAGACCAATATGCATTATAGTTATTGAAAAAAATGCACAGGGAATGATTACCCGAGACATGCTCTCTGATGGCGTGGTGGCACAACACTTGACCACACAGGGGTTTAAAGTTATTTTTTTTCACTTGTGTGATTAATTAAATACACCCCTAACATTATTATTATTCGATTAATGAAGGCATGTAACCTAAACTATGTGAGTGCAGGCAAGAGCTTTTGGTGTGCATGAGGAGCCAAAATTTTTTCCAAGCAAGCAAGAGGACCTTTTTCAAAGCAAGGTTGATTCTCACAAATCCCCAGGAACCTTGCCTTAAGATACAAGGTGCTTGATTATCTTCACAAAGTAGAGATGTAGGATAATGAATCTTGCTATGAAATCTAGAGATGACCAACAGAAAGCCGCAGCCACAGATTTGGCTGAGGTCGCAAGTCGCAGATGTGCTTGAGGTCGCAGGTCGTGGATTGTTAGAGGTCGCAGGTTGCGGATTGTTAGAGGTTGCAAGTCACGGATTGCTCGAGGTCGCAAGTCACAATAGTGGCCAAGGTCACGGGTCAAAAAATATCCAAAGTCACAAGGAAACCCAACAGTCCGGAAGACGAAAATCCAGGGCAGCCCAAAGGGAAAGTTTTTCTATAAATACTCCCTTCGGGGATTTGTAAAAGGATCTTCTTTTTGGGACTCAACGAGTTAGAGAGAATTGTATAGAAGGATAAAACTCTTTTGAATACGAATATAGATACTTGTTAAACTCCTTTTGGATCTCTTGTGTTTTACTGTGTGAACACTATGAGTATTTCTTTTTCAGTTTCCAACATCTTTTGATTAATGAAGTTGAGTTCCTGACAACATCATTTATGCATTATAGTTCTCTGTACTTGTGTTAATGATGTTAATTTTATTTATGCTTCCCCAATGAATGTTAATAACTTCGTTTACTAACATTTATATTTTCATCATAAACATTTAAGTAATTGAGGGTTGTTCCTACCATAAAGAATTGTTTCTTCTGTGGTTAGAACAATGTACGAGCATGATCCTTACGATATGCTGTTGACAGTATTTATTTTGGCTTCATGTTTTATTATTCATCTTGCTACACATAGTGTTATATACTTGTTTAAACTCGTTAATCATGTATCTTGTATCATCTGAATAAGCGTGTGTCCGCAGGTTCATTCAGTTTTATTGAGACCCAAGGAAAGGAGACTTAAGCGGTAGCCGGACCCACACCCTGGATGGGATCCATACTCCAAACGGTTTAGAGTCTAGTTGGGAATTTTCAGTGGGGAGATCCCTTGCTGTTGGCCGAATAGATTTTCCTGTGAACATAACTGGCGCTAGAAGGAGGGTCAGATGACAAGCTGAGCCCTTAGAGCCTGCAGTTAATCTCATATCTATAATGGCTCATCTCCATATCATCCTCCTGAGATGTTTGTCGAAGTTTTATGAGCCTCGACGCTTCGTCCCCGATGAAGTTATGTATCACTTGTCCTAGCTAAAATTCGATGCTGAAAACGGAGTGTCCATAACCCAACACCTTTTAGATTTCTGTGACTTTGGTGAGTGCTACGAAATTGACAATAAAGGTTTGATTTGTTTTATTTTCTCCCTCACGCTTGAAGGTCACGCTAAGCAATGGTGTCACACATTGCCGTAAGCTTCCATTCATTCGTTTGAACAGCTCGCCAGTGAATTACAAAAGGCTTTTCACAGGTACGATTTTCAAAATGTACTAATAAAGTTAAATGAAATCAGAATGGAACCTCAGGAACCTCTAGACGAATTTTTTATCATATTTGTTCATTATTGTTTTGAGTTCCCTAAAAAGGATGTTGACTGGAAATTTTTAAGTGAACAGTTTGGGTATGTGATTCTCGTTTCCCTTGAAAATTTTCAATTAGCAACCCAGCCTGATCCTAGTGGTCTTTATGATGACCTGCGGGTTGCCAGCTGTTTAGACTTCATCCCTAATGTTTCCTTGTCCATCTCCCTGATTCTAGACCACATTCAGGCCTCCAAAGAGAATATTACTGTTTGTGATATTCCTGCTCTTCCTCCTGAATCGTCGTGTAGTGGAGTTGTGACCTCTCAAGTTCTGAGCAATGATAGACAGGTGCAAGAGGATAAAACCTGTTGTGCCACCTCTGAATCTTTCACACAGCATGCCGAATTAGAGCTTGAAAACCCTAGTCGCTCATTATATCTCCCGGTTCATGAGACCTATCTCGAGCCCACTGAATGTTTCCCTAGACACAGTCCTAAGTATTATTCACACGCTAATAAAAAATTGAGTCTTGTCCCGGATAAAGTTGACCTTACAAAATCATTGGAATGTCCTAGGCATGCAACACCATTGTTCACTCTGGATAACATCGATATGCGAGATGAAAGTCCTTGTACGGTTAACACCCCTGCAGCTCAATATTTTCGTTCATTATTCCCCGATTTATTTCATGAGTCTGCCACACCAGTAATTTCTTCGAGACATTCAAAATTTCCTTATATTAGTATTGGCGACAATCATAAGCACGCAGATGGTGTTTCACAATCATAGTTCCAAATTGATGAATCTTTTAGATCTGATCTTTCTCCCTCGGAATCTTTAGACATCCATATGAACGATTTCTTGTTTGAAAAACCTCAACATGTATTCTTTATTGATCCATATCAGTTGGTAAAAACGGGGAGCCTAACATGCCAGGTACCCAACTTGATCAAATAGATGGTTCCAGTGATCACTGATTATCTGAAAAAACATTTTCACTCATACCGCTGAGGACTGTCACTCATATCTCTCTGTCGACTATAATCTGCTTTATGAAGATTCAAGTACCTATCAGGGAATCAAAGAACTTCTGCTTCTGCCGGTCGTTACCCCTAGTCCTTATGATCCTGACGAGACCCCTCAAACCACTCCAACTAGTGTTTCTCAGTTTAGGGTTTCTGAAATAATGATTCCCAGGCACCATGCTCCTCCCAGCGTAACCACGTCAGGTATCATCTCATCCGGGAAGATTTTTCATTCTAGTAAGGTTTCCCTGAGCACATATTCCTATTCCTCAATAGCCGGTGTGCAACAACTAGCATACCCCAATTTATTCGCCAGTAATAAAACACCGGCCATGGTCTGTAATCTTTTCAGTTGTTTCCCAGCCAATACTAGTTACAATCAGGCACAAACATGGGATTTTTTGCAAACCCTCAACTGCCCGAAAACCTTCTGGTAAATTCACCCCATCCCGGCAGATCTAAAGAATCTGATACATTGGATTATCAATCTGTGAGTGCGTAAACATTTTTCCAAGTCGATACAAAGCACACTGACATTGTTCAAATCACCGCATTTCATGATCACAACAATTTTCCTGTTGATCTTGCTGAACAATCAAAGTTGGGAAGCCCCCCGCTCGAAGGTTCGGAGTTTGTTCGAGACGGTGAGGAATTTCAAGCTCCACTAAACATAGATTCAGATCCTCATACCCTTGACCAAACCTAGGAGCAACCCCAAACCATGTTTTTCAAAACTAGGGTTTCTTCACTTGGATGCGCAAGCATCTATAATTCGCCTGGCACATTCTTATTGTTTCCATTCCATAAAACTGATCATCCTCAACACCATGATGAGGTTTCCGTTTGGTTCGACAAATCTTATTCGATGAATATACTTACAAACAGGAAGTGGCTCACCTCCCTCCTGTTAGACCTAAGGTTGTGAATGAATTGGTTTGTGTCATTCATAAAAATGTTGAGTTTCAAGAGCATATTGTTGTGTATCAGGATGAGAGTGGAATTCAACTTGCTCAATCCATTCTGGCATGTTCTCTAGTAAGTATCCATGATCTTCTTGCCCCTGCACACGCTCTTTAGGTGAGTTTTGTTGTTGGTGCACTTTTTTGGGTGCTAGATCTGATCCCGAGCATTGATGTTGTTGCAGGATGGGAAGTAATACGACGGTTGCACTGGAAAGCTGATTTCACATAACCCGACCACCTCATTGGTTAAAATAGGGTTTTAGGTGTAGGCTAGCTAGGAGTTGCTAATAAATTTTTGTTTGTCAAGTTATTTAATTAGGTTTACTTGCAAAGGTTTTGCTTTGTGGTTTAGAATTATGCTTGCTATCATTTCTCGCGTTCAGTAGTTTTATGCATTAAAATTTTCCATTTATTTTTGCATGCATTCCTTTTCAGTCTTCCTATTGCTCCATAATATTTAGATAATCACTACATGTGTTTTCCTTTGTTTCTCAACTTGCAACTTGTTGATCATTCTCGCACATGGCGTTGCATTGCATCTTGTGCCTCGTCTATTAAATTGCATCATACACTTTCTTCCTCACATCATTTCCGCAAGTTGTTGATATAGCCTTGAAAATTTTCGACATATCGCCTATCACTGCACGAGCTCGCATTGAAACCCTCATCACCTTGCTGAATTTTTTTACCCCGATTGATGAAGCAATAACTCCATTATTTGTGTGAGGTTGCGGTGGTTACCTCAAGAGGCAACTTCTCCCAGGACGGGTCATCCAAGTTGCATTCTCAACAAATTGCATATGAGTCTAAATTCATTAGTCGGGGAGATACGAGCCGGTTGTTTGTCAGGAACCCTAGCGAGTCTAAAGGGCCCATACCCGTACCCTGAGACTTGTGCCCTGCATAGTCTCGAACCTCTTAATGATCTGTTTTGCATGCTCCACCTATTGTGGTAGATGGGATGTGAAGGTTTTGCATAAGGGAAAATCCCAATCAAGATATCTTTCAGTTTCTGTAAAATAAGAAGCAACCTCTCTTGCTCGTAATATAAGTCGGGATCCCTCATCCGCCCATAAAAAATAAGTGCCACGAGCACATGAAAACAAGTGCTACAAGCACATCAAAAAAATAAGGGTAAAGGATTGATAAAGGCTTCTTTCATAGAGGGGTAATGCAATGACTCAGTCGGGGTACTCACCAGGCTCGTTAGCAGCGAAGCAACGCTTCTGATTTCTTGAAGTGACTCCGCTGGGGTACTGTCCAGGCCTATTGGCAGCAGAGCAACACCAGAAACTTATTTTAAAAAATCCTGAGAATAATAAACCTGCTGCCTTGGTCTTCACATCATCAACAAGCTACTAGCTTCTGTGAGCTTCTTCTTTGATGTGTTCTGATTAGAAAGACCTAGCTAAGGCACAAGGAGCAGGCATACCTGTAAAGGCAAAATTAATACAAAGGGTACCCACAGAACTAGTTCAATATTCCCTTGCATCACTATCTTGGCTTAGAGTATTGTTGTGATATTGACAGAGATGTTGGACTCTACCAGTGGTTCACCATTTGTTGTAGCCACTACAACACCACCCTAAATTTTGGGTATATTCGAAATTTTAGGTCCCCCTCTGCTCGCTTAGTCATTAAGGTCTTTCACCCAACCTGTAGTCAGTGTCATCCCAGTGACCTATCCCCAAACCCTCATGAGCTTTCTCACCATCATGATCAGAAGTTGTTGCTGCAATCATGCCATGTGCGGGAAGGATCATCCAGCACATGCTTGAATAGGAGCTTTTCTATGCATTGAGGATGTACATTAGTAGCCCCCTCGCCATGGGTCATTAAGAATGTTGTTTGAGTACTTCTCTTAAGATCGTTGGTATCATATAATTTATCTAGGGGAACCATTCTAAAAGAGTAACTATGAAATAATTGATGTTATAATGTTTCACACAGGTCAATCCCATCGCTAATAAACTCATCAATGTTGTCATGACACCGAGGGAAATAAAATTAAGCTCAACAACAAGGTCACAGATGTTAAACAAGACACTTTCATCCACATGCCCCCGCCCAGGTGGGAATGAGACATAAGTCTACCATTGAAGACCATTGTTAAGGCAGATGACAAGGATGCACCCGCAAGTGAGATGGAGGAGCGAGTTAACATTATTCTAAGATGGAGGATGATGTGGTAAAGGATCAGTTGTTGATGGTTGACTGATGCAACAAAATTCTTCACTGATACGCCTCAGATACCTAGACTCTTTTCGTTGCGAAATATAAGAATCCTGGAGAAATGTTCTGGCATTGGCATATCATGGCATTGGTGTTATCCATGGCAACTTAAGTATCTCCCCACTTTATGTCTCCGGAATTACTTGTTCTGAAGACATTCAACACTGCGAAAAAAGTGAAGGGATACTTGGAGTATTGTACTCTTCCTTCCGGACATTAACTATGGTGCCTTTATTCAAATATGTTTTTATAGTGTTGAAAGCTGGTGACAATGATGAAGGTGGTGGTGTGAAGCAGCCACAGGCATTCACTCGCAATACAGCAATTGTGAAAGGGTTTTGGAAGCAACCCTTAGCATTCTAGGCTCTCATTTTCGCATCACTCGGCGGGACCCCAGAGGACGAAATAATTTTTCTTGCTGCATATTTGAGGATGGTAACTACGAGTGGGAATGCACGGATGCCTCGCCTATACTATTAAAATCCCACACGGACACTCTCCGTTTGTTTCCTCCATTATACTTACCATTACAACGATGAGTTAAAACCATGAGAAGTGCAAGAACATTGCGCATGAAGTAGTCCACGGCATGAATTTTGGCTCTCCGCCACGTGTGAAAGGGTATGTTTGACCTAGCTTGAAACAACACCATCATTTTCCACCTCAGGGAAGAAAGTTTCAAATGCCAAGCATTGCATTCAGCGCCTCCCAGGAATGCGTTGATGATATTCAGTAACCGCCCATATTAATGTCTCGAATTCCTCTCCATGCATGACATGACGTGGATCGTGTCACTAATTAGTGTTTTAGTGGAGACGGGCAGTGGTTGTTATTATCCAGCATGGATGGGATCATAAGAGTGGAAATATAATTCCATGCAGAATGCATGCGTGTAGATTTAGTTGTGATGGCTTTGTCATTGTCATAGGATATGGATTTGTAAGGAAAAGCGAAACACTCAATTGAAAAAGCATAATAACGACTATGGAACGTGATTTTCGTAGGACAACGACCTTCTTGGGATGTATAGGTAAAATTACTAATGCATCGACGAATCAACGTTAGGAGAGCAAGGAGTTGAAAAGCCCAGCAACTGCCGAGGCTTATCAACTACATCATTAAATATCCTGCATTCAAATGGTGATCACCACGTTGGTTTAGGCAGGATGCATGCAAGCCTGTTAAATAAATTTGACAATGCCCAAGGATTTGGACTCCATGGACAAGGTTGTGATCTAGGTTCACTCTGATGATGATCCTACCGTCTAAGCTAAAGAAAATTGTTGCAACAATGAACAACGTTGTTGCGAACGGGAGGGAGAAGTTTTCGTGGAGGTGGCCAATCGGCTCTGCCTATGATTTGTCGAAGTGCACTCCTTCCTGCAACTGTGACCAGATCGCATGATCGAATGACTCGTCCATATGTAAAAGCCACTCGATTCATTAAATGAAGCATGGTGTTATTGAAAATATACCAGGACACTGCTTTAAAGCAAGATTCAACGCAGGTGAAGACATAGCACCTATGCCGGAATATGACTGCACGATTAAGACAGCCAATTCTTTGAGTGCGGCTGGGAATAGGATCGCAAATAAACAGTAGGTGCGTCCATTGCAACTCAAGAAAAATTGCGACCATGCAACCCCCGTGAGGTCGCAGTTCAACCCAAGTCGCTGGGTCACATCATAACAAAAAACGAACGAAGTGCGACCTAACAGAATTTGCGACTATGCGACTCTGTGAGGTCGCAAGTTCAGCCTAGGTTGATGAGTCACAGATCTATGAGGCAAACACAAAGTGTGACTTGGTGGTAGTGGCGACCCTGCGACCTTTTTGAGGTCGCATCCCAAGTGAAGATAAAGTCACGCGACCCCTCCAGGTCGCTGAGTCGCTGATCTATGAGGAAAATAAGAGGTGTGAATTGGTGGTAGTGGTGACCATGCGACCTATGAATCTCATGCTTTGTGTAGACACATTGAGAGAGCCTTCCAATGATGTTTTGGAGGAGTAGCACGGTGATCGACATCTTTTTAGTTCCCAGGCATAAAACACAAATAGCTGGGAAGCTCTTTGGCACGTCGATGGCTGTATTGTTCATAAAAGGAGCTATCAAAGGTTTAGTAAATAAATTTTCCACGCCTGAGAATGAGAATCCCAACGTTGATCAATTCAACTTTCCATGGTGTTTTGCAAATATACTATTTGGGATGGTTTGCAGATAGTACAAAAATTGGTAAAGAATGCCAATAAACGCATGTAGAAACGGATTACCATGTCAAAGTTATGACAATATACAACAAGGGTTTACACAAATGGAGATGAATGGTATCCATCATCCTTAAAAAACCAGGCATTGAAGGAGCCGAATGAGTTGGAATGATTTAAGTTTTCAGACTTGAGGGGCCTGGCTAGCAATATGAATGGAAACGTTATCAACCCTGAAAACACATTGATGATTTGTTTCCAGTCGGAGTTAAGGAGCAGAGGCTGAGAAATTTAGTCAAATCCTAGCTTGTTGGTATCCGTGTAGCTGTGATGCCTCTTATTAAAAGGGTCCCTACATCTATATCATGGGGCTACATTGCCTACATTGAAATAGAGAGTCCACCAGGGAATCGATTTTGGAGAAGGCATCATTAGCGCAGGTCTTACATTCCATTGTGGAGAACACAAGGAGGGTGTTTCCCAAGTCAACACTTCCCCTCAATTGGGTCTGCATTCTACACTCGGTCCATATCAAGACCAATCTGAATTATAGTGATTGAAAAAAATGCACAGGGAATGATTACCTGAGCTATGCTCTCTGACGGCGTGGTGGCACAACAGTTGACCACACGGGGGTCTAAAGTAATCGTTTTTCAGTTGTGTGATCAATTAAATATTCCCCTAACATTATTTTTATTCGATTAATGAAGTCTTGTAACCTAAAGTATGTGACTGCAGGTGGGAGCTGTTGGTTTGCATGAGGAGCCGAAATTTTTTCGAAGCAAGAAAGAGGACCCTTTTCAAAGCAAGGTTGATTCTCACAAATCCCCAGGAACCTTGCCTTAATATCCAAGGCACCTGATTATCTTCACGAAGCAGATATGCAGGATAAGGAATCTTGCTATTAAATCCAAAGATCACCAAAAGAAAGCCGCAGCCGTAGATTTGGCTGAGGTCGCAAGTCACAAATCTGCCTAACGTCGCAGGTTGCAGATTGTTAAAGGTTGCAGGTCACGGATTGTTAGAGGTTGCAAGTCACGGATTGCTCAAGGTCGCAAGTCACAGCAGTGGCCAAGGTCGTGGGTCGCAAGGAAACCCAACAGTCCGGAAGACGAAAAGCCAGGACATCCCAAAGGGAAAGCTTTGCTATAAATACTCCCTTCGGGGATTTGTAAAAGGATCTTATTTTTGGGACTCAAAGAGTTAGAGAGAATTGTATAGAAGGATAACACTCTTTTGAATATTAATACAGATACTTGTTAAACTCCTTTTGGATCTAATGTGTTTTTTTGTGCGAACACTATGAGTATTTCTTTTTCAGTTTCCAACATCTTTTGATTAATGAAACTACATTCTTGACGGCATCATTTAGGCATTATAGTTCTCTGTACTTGTGTTAATGATGTTAAGTTTATTTATGCTTCCTAAATAAATGTTAATAACTTCATTTACTGACATTTATATTTTCATCATAGACATTTAAGGAAGTGAGGGTTGTTCCTGCCATAAAGAATTATTTCTTCTGTGGTTAGAACAACGTGCAAGCATGATCCTTACGATATGTTGTTGACAGTATTTATTTTGGCTTCATGTTTTATTATTCATCTTGCTACACATAGTGTTATATTCTTGTTTAAACTCGTCAATCATGCATCTTGTATAGTCCGAATAAGCGTGTGTCCGCAAGTTCATTGAGTTCTATTGAGACCCAAGGAAAGGAGACTTAAGCGGTAGCCAGACCCACACCTCATATGGGATCCCTACTCCAAACGGTTTAGAGTCTAGTTGGGACTTTTCACTGGGGATATCCCTTGCTGTTGGCCAGACAGATTTTTCCCATCAACAAAACTGGCCCTAGAAGGAGGGTCAGATGATAGGCTGAGCCCTTAGAGCCTGCAGTTAATCTCATATCTGTAATGGCTCGTCCCCATATCATCCCCCCGTGATGTTTGTCGGAGTTTTATGAGCCTCTATGCTTCATCCTCAATGAACTTATGTATCACTTGTCCCAGCTAAAATTCGATGGTGAAAGCGGAGTGTCCATAACCCAACACCTTTTAGATTTCTATGACTTTGGTGAGTGCTACGAAATTGACAATGAAGGTTTGATTTGTTCGATTTTCTCCCTCACTCTCGAAGGTCGCGCTAAGGAATGGTGCCACACATTTCCAGAAGCTTCCATTCATTCGTTTGAATAGCTCACCAGTGAATTACAACAAGCTTTTCACAGGTACGATTTTCAAAATGTACTAATAAATTTAAAAGACATCAGAATGGAACATCAGGAACCTCTACAAAAATTCTCTATCAGATTTTTTCATTATTTTTTTGAGTTCCCTGAAAAGGATGTTGATTGGAAATTTTAAGTGAACAGTTCGGGTATGTGATTCTCGTTTCCCTTGAACAATTTCAATTAGCAACCCAGCTCGATCCTAGTGGTCCCTACGATGACCCGCGGGTTGCCAACTGTTCATACTTCGTCCCTAATGTTTCCTTGTCCATCTTCCCGAGTCCAGACCACAGTCAGGCCTCCAAAGAGAATATTACTATTTTTGATATTCCTGCTCTTCCTCCTGAATCGCCGTGTAGTGGAGTTGTGACCTCGAAAGTTTGAGCAATGATAGACGGGTGCAAGAAGATAAAACATGTTGTGCCACCTCTGAATCTTTCACGCATCATGCTGAATCAGAGGTTCAAAACCATAGTGGCTCATTATATCTCCCGGTTCATGAGACCTATCTCGAGGCCACTGAATGTTTCCCTAGACACAGTCTTAAATCTTATTCACACGCTAATAAAAAATTGACTCTTGTCCCAGATAAAGTTGACCTTAATAAATCATTGGACCGTCCTAGGCATGCAAGACCATTTTTCACTCCGGATAACATCGATATGCTAGATGAAAGTCCTTGTATGGATAACACGCGTGTGGCTTAATATTTTCATTCATTATTCCTTGATTTATTTCACGAGTCCGCCACACCAGTAATTTCTTCAAGACATTCAAAATTTCCTTATACTGTTATTGGCAACAATCATAAGCACGCAGATGGTGTTTCACAATCACAGTTCCAAATCGATGAATCTTTTATATCTGATCTTTCTCACTCGGAATATTTAGACAGCCATAGGAGCGATTTCCTATCTAGGCAACCTAAATATGTCATCTTTATTGATCCATCTTAGTTGGTAAATCTCGGGGAGCCTAACATGCCAAGTACCCAACTTGATCAAATCAATGGTTCCATCGATCACTGCTTTTCTGAAAACATGTTCACTCATACTGCTGAGGACTGTCACTCGTATCTCTCTGCTGACTATAATCCGCTTTATGAAGATCTGAGTACCTATCAGGGAATCAAAGAACTTCTGCTTCTGTCGGTCGTTACCCCTAGTCCTTATGATCCTGACAAGACCCCTGAAACAACTCCAAATAGGGTTTCTCAGCTTAGGGTTTTTGAAATAACGATTCCCAGGCACCATGCTCCTCCCAGCGTAACCACGTCAGGTATCATCTCATCCGGATGGATTTTTCATTCTAGTAAGGTTTCCCTGAGCACATATTCCTATTCCCCAATAGCTGGTGTGCAACAACAGACATACCCCAGTTTATTCGCCAGTAATAAAACACCGGCCATGGTCTCTAATCTTTTCAGTTTTTTCCCAGCCAGTACTAGTTACAATCAGGCACAAACAAGGGATTTTTTTGCAAACCCCTCAACTGGCCGAAAACCTTTCGGTAAATTCACCCCATCCTGGCAAATCTAAAGAATTTGATACATTGGATTATCAATCTATCAGCGCACAAAAATTTGGCCAAGTTGATAGAAAGCCCAATGACATTGTTCAAATCACCACATTTCACGATCACAACAATTTTCCTATTGATCTCGCCAAACAATCAAAGTTGGGAAGCCCCCTGCCCAAAGGTCCGGAGTTTGTTCAAGACGGTGAGGAATTTCAGGCTCCACTAAACGTAGATTTGGATCCTCATACCCTTGACCAAACCCAGGAGCAACCCCGAACCAGGGTTTTCAAAACTAGGGTTTCTGCGCTTGGATGCGCAAGCATCTATAATTCGCCTGGCACATGCTTATTGTTTCCATTCCATAAAACTGATCATCCTCAACACCATGATGAGGTTTCCATTTGGTTTGACGGATCTTATCCGATGAGTATACTTGCGAACATGCAGTGGCTCACCTCCCTCCCGTCAGACCTAGGGTTATGCATGAATTGGTTTGTGTCATTCATAAAAAATGTTGAGTTTCAAGAGCATATTGTTGTGTATCAGGATGAGAGTGGAAGTCAGCTTACACAATCCATTCTGGCATGTTCTCTAGTAAGTATCCATGATCTTCTTGTCGCTGCACACGCTCTTCAGGTGATTTTTGTTGTTGGTGCACTTTTTTGGATGCTAGCTCTGATCCCGAGCATCGTTGTTGTTGTAGGATGGGAAGTAATATGGTGGTTGCACTGGAAATCTGATTTCACATAACCTGACCAGCTCATTGGTTAAACTAGGGTTTTAGGTGTAGGCTAGCTAGGAGCTGCTAATAAAGTTTTTTTTGTAAATTTATGTAACTAGGTTTACTTGCTAAGGTTTTGCTTTTTGGTTTAGAATTATGCTTGCTATCATTTCTTGCGTTCAATAGTTTTATGCATTAAAATATTCCATTTATTTTTGCATGCATGCCTTTTCAGTCTTCCTATTGCTCCATAATATTCAGATAATCATTACATGTGTTTTTCCTTATTTCTCCACCTGCAACTTGTTGATCGTTCCCGCACATGGCGTTGCATTGCATCTTGTGCCTCATCTATTACATTTCATCATACACTTTCTTCCTCACATCATTTTCGCAAGTTGTTGATACAACCTTGAAAATTTTCGACATATCGCCTATCACTACATGAGCTCGCATTGAAACCCTCATGACCTTGCTGACTTGTTTTACCCCGATTGCTGAAGCAATAACTCCATTATTTGTGTGAGGTTGCGGTGGTTACCTCAAGAGGAAACTTCTCCCATGACGGGTCATCCAAGTTGCATTCTCAACAAATTTCCTATGAGTCTAAATTCATTAGCCGGGGAGATACGAGCCGGTTGTTTGTGTGGAACCCTAGCGAGTGTGAAGGGCCTATACCTGTACCCTGAGCCTTGTGGCCCACATAGTCTCGGACGTCTTTATGATCTGTTTTTCATGCTCCACCTATTGTGGTAGATGGGATGTGAAGGTTTGGCATAAGGGCAAACCCAAATCAGGATATCTTTCAGTTTCTGTAAAACAAGAAGCAACCTCTCTTGCTCGTAAAATAAGTTTGGATCCCTCATCCACCCATAAA
Source organism: Pinus albicaulis (assembly GCA_034641835.2). Taxonomy (NCBI): domain Eukaryota; kingdom Viridiplantae; phylum Streptophyta; class Pinopsida; order Pinales; family Pinaceae; genus Pinus; species Pinus albicaulis. Next base: position 1,407,374,408 of record CM076582.1, read on the forward strand.
AAATAAGTTCCACGAGCACGTGAAAATAAGTGCTACAAGCACATCAAAAAAATAATGGTAAAGGATCTAGAAAGGGTTCCTGCATAGAGAGGTAATGCAACGACTCCGCCAGGGTACTGACCAGGCTCGCTGGTAGCGAAGCAACGCTTGTGATTTCTTGAAGTGACTCCACCGGGGTACTGTCAAGGCCTGTTGGCAGTGGAGCAACACCAGAAATTTATTTCAAAAAATACTGAGAATAATAAACTCGTTGCCTTGCTCTTCACATCATTAACAAGCTACTGGCTTCTTTGAGCTTCTTCTTTGATGTGTTCTGATTAGCAAGACCTAGCTGAGACACAAGGACTGGGCATACCTGTAAAGGCCAAAGTAATACAAAGGGTACCCGCAGAACTTTTTCAATATTCCCTTGCATCACTATCTTGGCTCAGACTACAGTTATGATATTGACAAAGATGCTGGACTCTACCAGTGGTTCTCCATTTGTTGTAGCCGCTACAACACCACCCAAAATTTTGGGTATTTTTGAAATTTCGGGTACCCCTCTGCTCGCTTAGTCATTAAGGTCTTTCGCCCGACCTGCAGTCAGTGTCATCCCAATGACCTATCCCCAACCCCTCATGAGCTTTCTCACCATCATGATCAGATGTTATTGCTGCAATCATGCCATGTGCGGGAGGTATCATCCAGCACATGCTCGAATAGGAACTTCTCTGTGCATTGAGGATGTACATTAGCAGCCCCCTCGCCATGGTTCATTAATCATGTTGTTTGAGTACTTCTCTTAAGCTCGTTGGTCTCATATAATTTATCTAGGGGCACCATTCTCAAAATGTAACTGTGAACTAATTGATGTTATAATGTTTCACACAGGTCAATCCCACGGCTGATAAACTCATCAATGTTGTCATGACACCGAGGGAAATAAAATTAAGCTCAACGACAAGGTCACAACTGTGAAACAAGACACTTTCTTCCACATGCCCCTGCCTAGGTGGGAATGAGACATAAGGCTACCATTGAAGACCATTGTTAAGGCAGATGACAAAGATGCACCCACAAGTGAGATGGATAAGCAAGTTAGCATTATTCTCAGATGGAGGATGATGTGGTAAAGGATCAGTTGTTCATGGTTGACCGATGCAACAAAATTCTTCACTGATACGCATCGAATACCTAGACTCATTTAGTTGCGAAATATAAGAGTCTTGGAGGAATGTTCTGGCATTGGCATATCATGGCATTGGTGTTGTCCATGGAAACTTAAGTATCTCCCCGCTTTATGTCTCCGGAAGTACTTGTGCTTAAGACATTCAACACTCTGAAAAAAGTGAAGGGATACTTGGAGCATTGTCCTCTTCCTTCCGGACATTAACTCCAGTGCCTTTATTCAAACATGTTTTTACAGTGTTGAAAGCTGGTGACAACGACGAAGGTGGTGGTACGAAGAAGCCACAAGCATTCACTCGCAATACAGCAGCTGCGATAGGGTTTTGGAAGCAACCCTTGGCATTCTAGGCTCTCATTTTCGCATGAATTGGCGGGACCCCAGAGGATGAAATAAATTTTCTTGCTGCATATTTGAGGACGGTAACTACGAGTGGGAATGCAGGGATGCCTCACCTATACTATTAAAGTCCCACACAGACACTCTCCCTTTGTTTCCTCCATTATACTTACCATTACAACGATGAGTTAAAACCATGAGAAGTGCAAGCACATCGCGCATGAAGCAGTCCACCACATGAATTTTGGCTCTCCACCACGTGTGAAAGGGTATCTTTGACCCAGCTTGAAACAACACCATCATTTTCCACCTCAGGGAAGAAAGTTTCAAATGCCAAGCGTTGCATTCAGCGCCTCCCATGAATGCGTTGATGATATTCAATAACTGCCCATATTAATGTCTCGACTTCCTCTCCATGCATGACACCTCATGGACCGTGTCACTAATTAGTGTTTTAGTGGAGATGGGCAGTGGTTGTTATTATCCAGCATGGATGGGACCATAAGAGTGGCAATATAATTCCATCCAGAATTCATGAGTGTAGATTTAGCTGTGACAGCTTTGTCATTGTCATAGGATATGGATTTGCGAGGAAAGGTAAAACGCTCAATTCAATGAGCATAATAACGACTATGGAACGTTATTTTCGCAGGACGACGACCTTTTTGGGATGTATGGTTAAAATTAATAATCCATCAATGAATCAGCGTTAGGAAAGCAAGGAGTTGAAAAGCCCAGCAACCACCAAGGCTTATCAACTACATCATTAAACATCCTATGTTCAGATGGTGATCACCACGCTGGTTTAGGCAGGAGGCTTGAAATCCTATTAAAGAAATTTGACAACGCCCAAGGCTTTGGACTCCACGGACAAGGTTGCAATCTAGGTTCACTCCGATGATGATCCTACCATTTAAGCTAAAGAAAATTGTTGCAACAATGAACATCGTTGCTGCGAACAGGAGGGGGAAGTTTTCCTGGAGGTGGCCAATCGGATCTGCCTGTGATTTGTCGAAGTGCACTCCTTCCTACAACTGCGACCAAATCGCATGATCGAGTGACTTGTCCATACGTAAAAGCCACTCCATTCATTAAATGAACCATGGTGCTATTGAAAATATACCAGGACACTGCTTTAAAGAAATATTCAACGTAGGTGAAGACATAGCACCTAAGCCGAAAGATGATTGCACGATGAAGACAACCAATTATTTGAGTGCAGCTGGGCGTAGGATCGTAAATAAACATCATATGCATCCATTGCAAATTGCGACCATGCGACCCCCATGAGGTCGCAATTCAACCCAGGCCGCTGAGTTGCAGTATACCCAAAAAGGAATGAAGTACGACCTGCCAGAATGTGCAACTATGAGACCCTGTGAGGTCGCAAGTTCAGCCCGGGTCATCGAGTCTCAGATCTATGAGGAAAATGAAAAGTGTGACTTGGTGGTAGTGGCGACCCTGCGACCTTTTTGAGGTCGCAGCCCAAGTGAAGATAAAGTTGCGCGACCCCTCTAGGTTGCTGAGTCGCTGCTCTATGAGGCAAATAAAAGGTGCGACTTGGTGGTAGTGGAAACCATGCAACCTATGAATCTAATTCTTTGTGTATACACATTGAGAGAGCCTTCCAATGATGTTTTGGAGGAGTATCATGGTGATTGACATCTTTTTAGTTCCCAGGCATAAAACACAAATAGCCGGGAAGCTCTTTGGCACGTCGATGGTTGTCTTGTTCATTAAAGGAGCTATCGAATGCTTAGTAAATAAATTTTCCATACCCGAGAATGAGAATCCCAACGTTGATCAATTCAACTTTCCATGGTGTTTTGCAAATATACTATTTGGGATGGTTTGCAGATAGTACAAAAATTGGTAAAGAATGCCAATAAATGCATGTAGAAACGAACTAGCATGTCGGAGTTACAACAATATACAACAAGGGTTTACACGAATGGAGATGAATGGTATCAATCATCCTTAAAAAAACAGGCATTGAAGGAGCTGAACGAGTTGGAACAATTTAAGTTTTCAGACTTGAGGGGCCCGACCACCAATATGAATGGAAATGTTTTCGACCCTAAAAACACATTGATGATTTGTTTCCAATCGGAGTTAAGGAGCAGAGGCTGAGAAATTTAGTCCAATCCTAGCTTGTTGGTATCCGTGTAGCTATGATGCCTCTTATTAAAAGGGTCCCTACATCTATATCATGTGGCTACATTGCCTACATGGAAATAGAGAGTCCACCAGGGAATCAATTTTGGAGAAGGCATCGTTAGCACATGTCATACATTCCATTGTGGAGAACACAAGGAGGGTGTCGCCCAAGTCAACACTTCCCCTCAATTGGGTCTGCATTCTGCACTCGGTCCATAGCAAGACAAATCTGCATTATAGTGATTGAAAAAAATGGACAGGGAATGATTACCCGAGCCATGCTCTCTGATGGCGTGGTGGCACAACACTTGACCACACAGGGGTCTAAATTTATCATTTTTCACTTGTGTGATTAATTAAATACGCCCTTAACATTATTTTTATTCGATTAATGAAGGAATGTAACCTAAAATATGTGACTGTAGGCGGGAGCTTTTGGTTTGCACGAGGAGCCAAAAATTTTTCCAAGCAAGCAAGAGGACCCTTTTCGAAGCAAGGTTGATTCTCACAAATCCCTGGGAACCTTGCCTTAAGATCCAAGGTTCCTAATTATCTTCATGAAGCAGAGATGTAGGATAAGGAATCTTGCTATGAAATCCAGAGATCACCAAAATAAAGCCGCAGCTGTAGATTTTCCTGAGGTCACAAGTCGCAGATGTGCTTGAGGTCGCAGGTCGCAGATTGTTAGAGGTCGCAGATCGCAGATTGTTAGAGGTCGCAGGTCACGGATCGCTCGAGGTCGTAGGTCGCAACAGTGGCCAAGGTCGTGGGTCGCAAAATATGCTAAGTCGCAAGGAAACCCAATAGTCCAGAAGACGAAAAGCCAGGGCAGCCCAAAGGGAAAGTTTTTCTATAAATACTCCCTTTGGGGATTTGTAAAAGGAGCTTCTTTTTGGGACTCAAAGATTTAGAGAGCATTTTATAGAAGGATAACACTCTTCTGAATATGAATACAGATATTTTTTAAACTCATTTTGGATCCGATGTGTTTTGCTGTGCGAGCACTATGAGTATTTCTTTTTCAATTTCCAACATCTTCTGATTAATGAAACTGCGTTCTTGATGGCATCATTTATGCATTATAGTTCTCTGTACTTTTTTTAATTATGTTAAGTTTATTTATGCTTCCTCAATGAATGTTAATAACTTCATTTACTGACATTTATATTTTCATCATAAACATTTAAGGAAGTGAGGGTTGTTCCTACCATAAAGAATTGTTTCTTCTGTGGTTAGAACAACGTGCAAGCATGATCCTTACGATATGTTGTTGATAGTATTTCTTTTGGCTTCATGTTTTATTATTCATTTTGCTACACATAGTGTTATATACTTGTTTAAACTCATCAATCATGTATCTTGTATCATCCGAATAAGCATGTGTCCGCAGGTTCATTGAGTTCTATTGAGACCTAAGGAAAGGAGACTTAAGCAGTAGCCAGACCCACACCCTAGACGGGATCCATACTCCAAACGGTTTAGAGTCTAGTTGGGAATTTTCACCGTGGAGATCCCTTACTATTGGCCGGACAGATTTTCACGTCAACACACTATTTGGCACTGAAATGGACTAACAAGTGTATAAACCCTAATCATGTTCAATAAATTATAAGTGTTTCCCCTTTTTTGATGTAATTTTTTCTCATTCAAGAGTAGATAGCCTACCTCTTTAGTACTTTCTGCTGGCAAATCCTTCAACACTCCTATAGAAGTGCCAAACTCTTCGCATTTTCCTCCCTTGCAGACTTTGAACTGAGAAGATAAACCTCTTTTTAAACCTTTAATTCATTCTTGAATAACCATGTCTTGAAATTCTATTACATCTTAGCCAGATTCTAGCAAAGGAAAAGAAGTGCCTAAAACCTACAATGATGACCTTAAAACGCATACAAACCCTAATGACCTAGTGGGAGGGTCCTTTGACCTGATTTTGATTGAAATTGGACCTGGATATTTTCCAAGTGAAAAAATAGTATTTGTTATGGGTTATTATATCCAAAAGGAGATGCGAATGAGTTGGCTATAGGAAAACCCTAGAGGGAGGATGGAGTTTATTGACAGGGAAAATAGGGAAATGAGGTGATAGGAAGGGAAGGAGGATTAAAATGATAGGTATAAGCCCATGATCAATTTTTTAGGAGCAAGAGGGTGGCTTTGGGAAGAATAACTGATGAATAGTTAAAATAGGTTTATAAGGATAATGAAGGTAGTGATATTTTTGAAACTCAAGATATTCAAGGAATATTATTTTCAGAAATCTATAAAAATCCTATATTCATATAAATATAGTGAAAAATACCGATGAATAACAATCCCCAAATGGGATATTTCACAAATTTTTCCTAAATATTTCTAGTCCAACATTTTACAATACTACCGAATTAATAAACAGGAGATTCCCATGTAAAATAAAAAACAGAAGCAAAACAATCCATTAACACATCAAATAGGAATAATCTCAACATTTTTACTATGCATAATAACTAGGGTTACAAATGCATCTGACCCAAAAGAGCTAAGATGAAGAAATGGCCATCAATATGAACTGTTGCATTGCGCTCGCCTCCAAAACTGAACCGCTGCTCTCTCCCTCCGGAAATAGCTACCACTGAATCCATTGAAGCACTCACTGAAGATCTAAATGATCCTCACTCGAATATCTCTGAAGCTGTGCGAAAATTCTGAATGAAGTCTCCTCAAAGTGAGTTGGTTTTTCATTCAACACTCACAAATCACCAGAGGGTTTTCGTCCTGAGGCTACCAATGAAGTAGAGAACCATGTCTCAAACCTATCACATAAGAAAATCATCTAATACAAATATATCCCTCAATGGACTCCTCCCTTTCTTTTATAGATCTCTTGGATCCTTCTAGAGCCTTATTTTATTATTATTTTATTCATGGATCACTTTTCCTTCTTATTAAAATATTCATTTTTAATGCAGAAAAGAGAAAATCGGCTACCATGTCTTCTCCAGTCACTAAAAATCTTGTCCAAATGTCCCATCATGTAGGTATCCCCATCCCGATTCCAATGAGCTATTACACTAAGGTGTCCTATCATGTATTCCTCTCGAAATGCCACCTTGAGCGTAATTAACTGAGTTAAGCCCATAAATAATTTAATATTCTGAAAGTTGTTGGAGTGCATCATAATTAAAGTAAAGTTTTTCGGTGATGGAATACATCAAGCGAATTCCATCCAACCAGATAGAAACTCGTCAAAACTCCTCCAAAAATCCACTGGGCCCACCAATGACATGAACCTATACCTGTGACCTTTCTGCTCCTAAATTTGGAAGTCCATCCTAGCCCTGTCATAGGTGACACCAAAAGAAGGAAATATTACAGACCTTCTGCCCCAAGATTTCTTGCCCTCAATCAATCCAAATATGTGGGCTACCCTGTTGGCCCGGTGCAACTGAGACCCAGCGCCCAGATCCCATACAAACTCCTGGGTGCTGCTATGCGCCTGTTTCAAGCCACCCGGAATAGACCCCTCAATGTCGGGATCCCTAACTGAACTTTCACAGTACCTGTCATCAAAAAATAATCCTGGATCCCAACGCCACCATGGCCAATCATCACCCAAGTCCCATGGCTCGAACTGCACACTACCTCTGACCTCTGGCTATAGTTGATGCTCTATGAGGTCAGGACCATGGCTTTTTCTGTGCTATAGTTATGACTATGTAGGTTACCCCACCAACTATGTACCAACTCATCACCTCTTTCCAATCCAACCCTTGACACAATCCAATGTTGATCCTGATCTCCTTAAGCTAGGATGGAATTCTGAAGAAATTTTGATCTGTTCCCCACTTCCAACTAGAATCTGTATCATATTCCATGCCTAAGCGCCCCTTCTCCCCTATGCTCCTTATGAAGAAGATCGTACAATCAAGAGGGTACCAACTCACGATATCCCGCCAATCTATCCTGGAAGAATAATCCAATGAAGTGACAACTGTATACAGAACATTCCTGGAGTGTTGTCATCAGTTCGTAATCAACTCACACTGCTGTGTCCTGTCTGACGATGAGATCTTCCTACTGAATAAGGCCCCTCTCTCTATAAAGGGCCAAAATGAGAAAGGTATGTTGCAAGCCCCATCTATGTACTCCTCGAGAGAGCTTCTCCCTGAGAGTACTGCAGCATTTCTGACTGCATGTGTATCTATATGCACCTCATGAATGTGTCGGCCCAAAGATGGATGCTCCGCCATCTCCAACATCTTCTCCCAGTCTTGAGCAGGAATGTCATGCTCCTGCTATCTACTACCCCCCTGCAGAACTATCCCATCAACCTCCAACACCTCGAGAGCATATGGATTTGCAATTGATGTCACCATACTCGATGTATATGCATCTAAATGCTCCTCCTCAATGTCTGACCCCAAGGTTAGCCGTATATCCATAATAGACTCAATGTGAGCCTCCATCTAGCTCTCCTCCAAAGGACTATCATGCATGATGTGCATAGTATCCTCCTCTACTGACTCCTGCTCCATCATATTCTGCTCTGGCTGAATCATCACAAGTGACTCATCAACCTAAGTATCTCTCGTACAGTCCCATGACTGCTAACCCTACACACTAGAATAGAGCTTCGACCTACTGTCATCATCTCTGCATGACTACTCCCGCTCCCCAGAAGCATCTGCATCTGATCCCATGGACTCACCTGGAGAAGAGTGGTCATCCTGGCATACAGAAGGAATTCCCTTTTGTTCTACCCCCGCCGCATCATCTGCATCACTCAAGAATGAGTAATGAGGCCCCTAAGGTTCTTTGCAGATGAAGCAAAGTCACTTCGTCCTTAGCTCATTTCTACTGCCAGATCCACGAAACTGGAGCAACTCCTCCTTGGTCAAATGTATCCCGAATAGCCCAATATTATTCTCAATAAACCCATGGGCTAGCTCATAAGCAGCAGGTGAGACCAACTGCTCTCTCCTCCAAATGCTCAGCAACTTGGTCTACAACTCTAGGGAAATGGTCTCATGGTCTCTCATACATGACGACATGATGAACTACATGTGTGCTATGATGGTGTCAGGATGATGTCTCCTAATGCTGAAGAAGCATTGGAACACACGTGGAATCAGGTTATCACACTCAAGGTCAAAAAATATGACATATGTCTCGAATGTGGCCATACTCCCTAAATTCTCAAGCTTCTTCCCTAAGGTACATACTACGCTATTGTCCAAATGCTGAAAAGTATATACTATCAATCTCTTAATCCTCCTCATAACATCATCACTGTATGGAGCTATAGGTGTGTTCAAATTCATAATGCTACTAATGCATGATGTAAGTGGAATTATAACCCCCTCAAAAGGTTTCTCCAAGAATTTGGGTTGTATAAGAGCAAGAATGGTAGGTTTTAGAGCCCAAATCAGTTTCTTCCCTTCTTCTTGATTATTTTGGAAAGAATTTCATTAAGCTTATCAAGTTTGGGCATAACTCTCGATGTCATCTTCATGTCTTTCAAATATTCTCCAAGCCCAAGAATTTTGTGACCAATCCCCAATTATCCCTACAAATCTTGTGGTTGTTCCTTTTGAAGGATGGCATAAATTTCTCTTAAAATGGGGCTATTTTTCGATTTTTTTTTCTGGTCTTCTAATGTATGGTGGTTCAAGGAACCAAATTATATTCTCATCAAGCTATTTAGGAATCCCTCCATGGTCCAGCCAGTGATGTGGTCATTGTTTTCCTGAGTTTTATGTGTAATTCATTCTCTGAGAATTTGTCAAATGCTTGACATTCCTCATTGCTGTAACTGATTTTTTTGTTAAACAGTTCAAATGCATACTTCTATAGTTGACACATATTTGTAGGTGTCAAATAATGGCATAGATAAGGTTTCAACTAAAATTATCAATTCAAATTTCAATCTTACAACATATACAACTAACGATCACAAGATATAAGTTTAGTGCTTAGTTAACTAGAAAAGTAGTTCACTGAGATTTATTCCAGCACTATCACATACTCAACATAGACATATTTTTGTGATCATAAAATTAGTAAACATGCAGTAGATTAAGTGGAAAGTGGAACCTGGAATTTGTACCACCAATGGAGCAAAAATCGAGTAGTCAACTTCAGCCTCAACTCAGACGTTCATATGAGCCACAACTCCGGAGATGAAACCTTCAGGTGTGAAATACACAGCCCTAGAAGAAATATCTCCCATGCAGAATCAGACAAGGGTACAATACCCAGCTAGTGAATACAACCTCCATGACCCTCTCGAACTCTAGAGAAAAAATAAATATATTTGGCCAGGTGTTCAATAATGCCACTGGAAAAATGATCTTTGAATGCTTATGTGACCGACAATGATAGAACCCAAACATGGCCCTTAAAAACGCCTGCTCAGCCTCCATGGAGATTGGCATTCTGGTGGCAATGCTGTAATAATTTGGCCCTCACTTGGGATAATACATGACCTTTCCCACTGAAACGACTTGGCACAGGTTGAGATATTATGCGATTGATTCCCTTCCGAACAAGCTTATGTCGTCCTTGACGTCTCTGATTATGGGTATAAGGTTGGCATTTCAGCCAAATTCGAATTCTGCCAGCTATTTTTGGATTTAAGATAACCTCTAATCCCACGAGAAGTCATTGACCTCTGCAACCACATACCATGGGTACTAAAAAACTATCAATCGCTGATATTGAACCTAGCCTTTCTTGGCACCTCTAATTTGAAGAATTTGAGCAGAGAGTTGGACCAACAAAATGAAATTCCAAATCTTCCACCTTTGTTCATTAATTCGACCTTTACAAGATCTAAATGCCCTCCACTGTTCAACAAATTTGGTGGTTGAGATGCCTGGAACTCGGTTTCCTGTGATTTCAACTCGACACTCAGTAGATTACACTCTGGAGAATACACGCACACTTGAAATATTTTACATGCCATGACCCCCCTTTAATAATCCTTAGATTTATAAAATTATTTTTTTTGGCCCAATTTATATAGTAATTCAATCCTTGGCCCCTTTTAATAAAATTGTGGAGAAAATGAAATATTCAGCCCAAATTTACAAAATCTCCTTCTGTAGAAAAATGATGATTTTGGCACCTTCAAAACACCCCTAGACTTCCTCTAGCAAAACCCTTAATAAACACTGCAACTCGAACTAAAAAACCCGTAGGTTGAGCCAAGAAAAATGATCTGATACCACTGTAATATCCCCAAATGGGATATTTCACAAATTTTTCCTAAATATTTCTGATCCAACATTTTTCCATAAAACTATCGAATTAATAAAGAGGAGATTGCCATCTAAAATAAAATACATAAGCACTACAATTCATTAACACATCGAATAGGAAGAATATCAAAATTTTTATTATGAATAATAATTGGGTTTACAAATACATCTGACCCAAAAGAGCTGAGATTAGGAACTAGCCATCAATATGAGTTGCTGCACTGCGCTAGCCTCCAAAACTGAACTGATGCACTCTCCCTCCGGAAACAACTACTACTGAATCGACTGGGGAACTTGTTGAAGATATGAATGATCCTCACTCCAATATCTCTGAAGCTCTGAGAAACTTTTGAATTTAGTCTCCTCAAAGAGAGTTGGGTTTTCTTCCAACGCCCACAAATCACCTGAGGGTTTCCATCCTGGGGCTACCAATGAAGTAGAGAACCATGTCTCAAACCTCTCACATAAGGAAATGATCTAATCCAAAGATATCCATCAATGGCCTCCTTCCTTTATTTTATAGATCTCTTGGATTCTTATAGAGCCTTATTTTATTATTATTTTATTCACAGAGCACTTTTCCCTCTTATTAAAATATTCCTTTTTAATTCAGAAAAGAGTAAATTGGCTACTAGATCTCCTTTGGTCACTGAAACTCTTGTCCAACCATCCCATCATGTAGATATCCACGTACCAGTTTCGATGAGCTATTACACTAATTTTTTATAGCATGTATTCCTCACGGAATGCCACCTTGAGCATAATTAACTGAGTTAAGCCCAAAAATAACTCAATTTTCCGAATGTTGTCAGAATGCATCTGAACGAAAGGAAATTTTTTGAGATGATGTAATACATCAAGTGAATGCCACTTGACCACATAGAAACTCCTCAAAACTCCTCCAAAAATCCCCCGGGCCTACTGATGACACCAGCCTATACCTGTGACCTGTCTGCTCCTAACTCTGGAAGTCCATCGTAGCCCTGTCATAGGTGACACCAAAAAAAGGGAATATTACACTCCTCCTTTGTATCCCATCTTAGTGAGGAGTCGCATGCCAGTTCGTGTAATGGGTATCTCCACATTTCCCACATAAATGATAGCATGTGAAGATGAAACTGAAGAAACATCAACATTGTTTACCTTAGATGTTGATTCAGATACAGATGATTATGACTTCTTCAAGCCTTTGTTGCACTTCAATTCTTCCAAAGCCTATTCATCGACTCACAACTGAAGTTGCAATCTATGTTTCTTTGCTTTCTCTTCTTAGAGAAGCCTCCTTGATTTAGCATCATTTGCTTGAAGGATCTAGTCATTGCGCTTCAGTTGTTCGAAGGCTCCCTCTACAGCTTGCAACTAAAGTTGCACTGTCTTCTTAACCTCTTTCTCCTCTCGTAGAAGAACTTTTAATTCTATTTTATTTGCTTCAAGGCTATGGTTGATCTCCTCATTCGAATGATGAGAAGATGATGATGAATATGTTGATGAACCATCACTTTTGGCTTCTTCTTTCTCCCATCTTTCATAAGCTTCATACATCATTTCCACAATTTTGTACATCATGATCATGGCCTCCTACATGTCTTCTCCATCCTCCATTTCTACACATTTAATTGTTCTTCATCCTCACAGTTCGCATAAGAAAGAAGACTTCTATGATACCACTTGATCTAGGTCCTTAAGCTACCAGATTTACCCATGATCTTTCACTTCTGTGATGTTTTTAGAATTTCATTTTAAAAGAGCATAAAATAACACATGTGCATGCTATAAACAAGGGTAATAAGGCAACCATCAATAACATAAACACACGAGACATTGATAACGGAGTTCACCCAGTGTGGCCTACGTCTTCGGGGCTGATGTCAAAATGGGGTAGGTCACTTCATATAGTGCTCGATATGGGAATATGTACATGGATGATATTCATACAAGGATGTAACCTCAACATGAGTGGCTTGTCTCTCCTCAAGATGTTCTGCTACAAGAACTCTCACTCACAATGGACCTCATATCAGCATGACATAATCTCACATCAAGCAAAAAAAGGAACCTGCAAGATGCATCAAGTAGGGATATAGAAATCATAATACATCTCATAGAAAAAAGAGGGACATGATCAAACTACATATACCTCAACCCCTGAAGCTTGTTGAAGATGCAGATGCTCATCTACTGAATCTGGCTGTACCGTCGAACTCATGGTGTCGAGGTGCATAAGATCGATTTCCCACACGTGAGAATCAGACATCGTCACTCCAATCTAGAAAATGGATGAATGGGAAGCCTTTCTGCTGAAACAGACATCACCACTGAGTTCCTGTCACCAAGAGGTGTAAAATTGACATAAAGTTTGTCGAAAATGGACTCTAGCAAGTTTTGGGCCTCAATGAATATTTTTTATTCCCTCAAGGTTCCCTAAGACTATGTTCTACAGGGAATCTAAATTTTTTTTTCTCAGATGGCCATTCTTGCTTTACCATCGCGTTCCCTATGAAATTCTAGTTGAAATGACTGTAAACTTCATATCATTTTAACAAATTGAAAATTTACCTCCCCATGAAATCTTTCAGGAATGAAAGAATATTCTCTGCAAAATATTCTTCGTCTTGAAAAGTGTGCTAGCATGCTTCCACCTCTGTGGATGCGCTGATGGTTACGTCCCTAGTTGGGCTCATCATTCCACTGCTTGACCTCCGAGCTCCACCATAACACCTCTTCAAATATGCTCCTTCCTGTCCATGGTTCAAATGGAGAAATATGAGTGTTTTTAAATACTATTTGTGTGGAGTAGTTTAGCACAAATGGACCGTTGGTGCAGTGGTAAATGTGGGAGTTTGTTAATGGGAGGTCGAGGGGTCAAATCCCACCTCCCCGATGCATATACATTTTTTGATTTCCGTTGGGCACGTTTTTGAAAACATAGCCATTTGTTGGTTTATATATATATATATATATATATATATATATATATTTGTTTGTTTTGGTTGTTGTATATGGGGCTGCCGCATGGGTGGGCTAGCCCACATGGCTGACGCGGGTTCGATTCTTTTTGACCCCTCATCACGACCTTCAGTTTTGTTTGACCAACATATAATTACAGTGCCATGTCAGTGGGGAGTGGTCTGGGTCCAGCAGAGGTGGTTTGCCCACTGCCCATGTGATTGTTATGTGCTAGCTCTGGTGGGGGTGGTGGGGTTGAGAGCTCGCCCCCTAATGAATTTGATATTTTTATTTTTAATATGATACCAATTTTTATTTTTATTTTTATTTTTTAATACATAATGGCCATTTTTAAATTTTTTGAAAATAAGGGTTGGGAAAATTAACGAGGCCACAATGTCGCCTGTATTTGGGAGCTAGGTTCCCTACTAGTTGATGGTCAATTTGTGGACATTTAAACCTGGCACATTGCCTAACTTTGACCAAAACTTTGACTCACTATAACTTCTCCATATGAGCTTGGATTGGAAATGAGTTTTCACCATTGGAATTAGGGCAATGAGTACTTCAACCTGAACATAGTTTGAGAGTCAACTGACCACTTTTAATTTTGAACTCTCATGAGCCCTCTCGGTCTCTTCAGGGTGTATGGAGTGACCTGGATCAAAATCCAATATATATATCTCTTTCAACTCCTTTTTCTTCAATACCTGATATGTCGTTCTGATTGGATTTAATATTTTAACAATATGATTATCCTCTATTGTCACACTTATAGATATGTATTCATCACTACTATATATATATCTATAACTTTCTTTTGATGAGTTTCCATGCTCTAAGGAATAAGGATGTATGGAGCTCGTAGAAATATCTCTTATTTTTATATTTCTCTTTATGATTATTATCTTCCAAAAATATATATGAATACTTAGAAAGAACATGACCTGTATGATTACCACAAAATTATGACTTACCTTTGTGTTTTCTAGGTCTTATGATTTTATGATGTACTTCTTCTTTCTCCAATTGAGGTATGGACATTTCATCCCATTGATTTGGAATTTAGTTCATCATTTTATGTGCATTCTAAGGTTCATGTCGTTAATTAGTATTTAGAAATCCTTATTCCTTTATGTGACTTCTTTCATAGATGCTTTGCAACGTACTCCATATTTCTTTTTTTGTTCCATAATGCATAATATTTATTTCATTGAACTATATATGCCATATAACATGACACACGTGTCTTTAATATTGATATTGCATGTCATCTTACCATATCTATCATTTGAAGTAGCTATAGGAGATGAGTAACCATATGTAACAGATTCCTAGCCTTCCACATCAAGAGACATTGAATAAAATTTCATCCTTTTCTTCTAGTAAGCATACATTCTTACATTCAGTAATGGTTCTTCATTTTGGTACAATCCTTCCAGATTCAGGATGGTCTGTTTGAGATCTACCTTCTAGTGGATGCTTTTGAAAGCACCTGTTATAATACCAATTGCTGGAAATTATGTTCATACTCAAAGGGAGGTGAATCATTATAAACCAATTTTAATAGTATAAAGAATTATAAAACATATACATACAACAATCAAGATGTACATATTATAAACAAAAGATATACTTCAAAATTAATATGGGGGAAAACCACATATCTCCATTTCATTAAATGAATTTGCAAGCACCAAATTTAAATTACATTAGCGTTTGTAGGCACCAACCTACAAGAGACTCAAATCCCCTAATATTTACAGGAATCAATCTGAAGGACACACCAATTCCCTTTTCTTTATAGTCATCAACCTATTAGAGAGACCAATATTCCTGATTTTTACATGCACCGAATATAAGGAGACACAATTCCATTATTATTTATAGGAACCATCACGGAGGAGACACCAATCTCCCTAATATTTATATGCATCAATGAAAAGGAGACATCTGTCTGCTATTCTTTATAGGTAGGAACCTGAAGAATACATTAGTCACGTAATATTTATAGGAACCAACTTAACTAGTTATATGCCTGAAACCTTAAATTTTTTGTCACACCACGCCAATTCTCAGACACATCAGATCATATGACACAAGTGTTAGATCCAGGACTTTATGCTTGGATGGTTTGTGCATCCTCGTGCTTGGTGCCCTAATATTCGAGGGTTTATTAATTATTGGCTATGCTTCTCGATGAGAATGTATTTATTACTTGGAACATGCTCATACCATGCTACTTTATAATTTTTTTAACCTCTTATTGGTAGCCCAGTGTAGGACCCATACAATAAATTCATTGGTTGCACTACTAAACCTTAGTTTTGGGCCATTTTTAGAAAAGGCAATATACACCTAAAACCTCACCAACTGTAGTTTTGGAACTAATCCCAAGACCTCTAGGTTTTCCAAGTAAATGTGTGGTGGACTAATCATAGCCATCCATGTGTTCCTTCTTACACATCATCATTGTTGTGTTGTACTCCGCCAATTTTCATCATTGAGGCCATCGATTTTTACACTAGAACAACACTCTAGTGCCTAGTGTCTTGATATATAAGGGAGGAACCACCACAACTACCTCACATGCCAAGTCACATTCCATGTCAGATGTTGCAACCAATTAGAGCTTTTCATGCTTTAGACACCGACATATAACTCCCATGTGTCACTTTCCAAATGTCCATTTGGTTGGCCAAAACTACCAAATCTATATGCTGTGTGTTGTAGCTTTCACGTCATCAGGCTTCCCACTAGACATTCATGTGTACTTTCCATGTCCTATACTTCCAGGTTATATCACCTTTTTGTTCTGAAAACAAAGTATACATAGAATACATTAATATCACTAAGGTATGCACTTAATCCTGATTAGTTAATTATTAAGTGTTTATTAAGGGTTATGATTGACACAAACCAATATCATGGTAACACAAGATTTTCTAGTTATAAAATTTTGGCTTTTCTTAGTTTTTCCATACTAGATTGAGATGTGTTTCCTTCTACTGATCCTCCGTCAACCATGCTTACCTTTACCAACCCAGGTTCATACTAACCCCTACTTCCCATAGAAGTATGCTAGGCCTCAACCTACTGACCTTATCTATACCTATCTAGCTTCATACTAGTCTCAACATATGAGCGAGTGAGTCTATGCTAGCCCACTGACCTTATCTATACATATCTAAGTTCGTACTAGTCTCGACATGTGAATGAGTCTATACTAGCCCACACTCGAGTACATACATAAAACTCACACTAGGATGAACCCTTGCTTGATCATCCTTACCTCAATTTCACTTTTCTTTTCATCCTATTGGAATTAGAATAAATATCATATACTCTTGCAAAGTCTTTATAAAAAGTTATTCAACCAACACACTTTTCATTCTCATTTTGAATAGAGAATTAATGAAGAATGACATTCAAGAATAAGTTAGCCAAACTGCAACTTCACACCTGACATCGAGCTAGATACTTTTAATGACAACACTAACAATATTATTGACCAAAGATGACATCAGGCCTTCCATAATGCTCCCTCACTTTGACGTCAACAAAAAGATGAAGAAAAATAAATTGATATCATAAATGATATTCAAACATTTATGATGGAAAAAATATATATATTTCATTTTAGAAAATATAATCCTAACTGTTATATGATTTATAAAGTGAAAATAACGTTAAAGAGTATCACTAAAATATTCTACAAGGAATAACGTCTCTTATACATTACATAAAACGGTAGCATTTGCCTAAATCATGGGTTCAAAATATCATTTTTTATATCAGTAAAAGAAAATATACAAACAAACCCTAGGGCAATTGTAATTATAAGTATTTATAAAAGAATATTAGTTAAATATGAAAGGAAATAAGCATTCATACTATGCTATACTATAATAGGAAAGGATAAGAATAACATCGTTAATTTCTTAGATTGTTTTTAATTGAAACTAAGTATATAAATTTATATTTTTTTTATTATATCTCAAATTATTGATCATTTCACTAGGATTATTTATTCTCTTGATGTTTTGTTTAACTCTCTATTTTCTGACTGTGCTTACGTCACTAATTTATTGAATAACAACTCATTCTAGAAAACTAGATATAAAAAAACCTTCGTCTGTGAGATGAACGTATTCTTTCAGAAGTACCACTTAATGTCTTTGCAAATATATTCACTGTGATCAATTAAAAGACGAGATAAGCTGAAGGATTCTTTTAGGTATATTGTTTTCCGGAGCTTTTTTTGGATGTTAAAGTTCTTACGGATTTGGATTTTTATTAAAGATTTGTTAAAATCAAAACTAATTCTTCACATGTTTTTCCTTCCATATTTTCCTTTTATGCAATTGCACAAAACTTCAGGTGTCTTTGGAACTTGCTGATTTTAAAATTAACCTCTACAAAGACATTTAAGTCTGATCCACACTTTATTCTCATTCCTTTTTTCATTTTACAATTAAAACGAACAACGCTTCATCTTTTTATTCAGTTTTGATTGTTTTGTCGTTAGATTCTCTGAAATTAATAGTTTATACGTCCATATTTTGTTATACATGCGTCAATAAATTCAACGACTTTCTTACTTCTATGCATCAGAAGCTAATGAGAAAAATATTACAAATTTCGTTCCTGCCCACAGTAGTTCATTGAATTCAAGGATATCAGTAACTAATCCAGGTCTAAAAATCAAGTACCGTATTAACAGATGTTGTACACAATTCAATCACTAAACTCACTAGGAGACATATATATATATATCTTAGATTGTAAATAGAAAACTAATATTTTACACCATTTATCATTAAATTTATTTGGAAGACATATTTCCAAATTGATGTATGAGAGTATTTTGTTTGTGGGACTTTGTGTAGCTTTTTGACTGCTAAGTTTACGAAGGCTTATATATTCTACCTCTATGCTTATGAACCTATGATTTCTTAGGAGGAAACACATGCTCCTCACCATTAGTTTTACTCAACCTGTATTATTTATTAAAAATATTTGATCATTAAATATATAAATATACTAACAAGTCTTCGTCATTTTTAAAATGAATAAGTTAAATTTAAATTTTTTCAAAAAACTTTGAAATAGAAACCAATTAAAATATTGCTCAAACAACTCTTCCACAATATTGTTATATAGAATAACTTATGATCCATTTTGGTTGAGTGTTGAATCTTCACACTCATTTCTTTGAGAATTCTTCATGTTGACAATCAGTGACTCTTGAATCACTCCTAAATCACTTAAAAAAATATTAATAATTTAAAAATTTACTAATCTATATCGATTTTGGTGTAATTGAAAACCTAGTGGAATTGAAAACCTAACATGGTATGAGAGTCTTCCTCCCAGATTTGGGTTTAAGGGGATGTTCGATTTTTGCTACCAGATTTTTGTTTAAGGGGATGTTGGATTTTTGTGTAATGGAAAGGTTGCACACTCAATATATCAAAAACGTTTTTGCCAAACGTTGTACGTTCAATGTATCAATGTATCAAAAAGGTGATGTATACAAAAATATATTCCATTCCAAAAAATACTGGAGACCCCACGCCAAGACGGACAGGCCGCGCCCATAAAGACATCCTATCGACCTAAGATATTTAATTTAAAGTATTGGAGAGGCCATGCGAACTATCCACTAAAAATATATAATTTAAAATATTGGGAAGCCCACACCAATACAAGCAGCCTATGCTCATAGCATATAAAATTTTAAACAAGCACGGTTGCTTTTAACCAGCCAACCAGAGAAAATACAATGATGCCGAGAACAGCTGTGACGTATGGGCACTGTCATAGATTCGGAAGACACGATGAAAATGTTTCTCAAGTGGAGATTAAAGCTCTTATAATAGAATGATGCCGAGAAGAGCTGTGACGTAAGGGCACTGTCATAGATTCGGAAGGCACGATGAAAATGTTTCTCAAGTGGAGATTAAAGCTCTTATCTTCTTCGACCTTCTGGAATGTAAGATATAAAATAAACATTATAGGATGGATTAAATTAATACATAAAATCAGCATTATATAGTGGATGTCACACGCTATGAATTAATTTAACCAGCTACACACTAACAATAAATTAGATTGGTCTGCTGGTTTGTGTCAGGCAAAAGTTGCAAATCTGAAGAATATATTGTGTGCCCATTCGATAATTAGTTTTTTAGAAAGTAGTAAACCATGGAAAATTGTATGCCTCTCTAATATAATTTTATATTCTTGTGACATCAACGTTTTCCTCATTGTTGGAATGTACAACCAATAATGTTAATGGCCAATATGGTTATAAATGGAGATCCCTTCGGCACTTTGCAGTGGCTCCCATATCAAAATCCTCTGACAAGGAATTAGGCTATTGGGGATAGAACAGTATGAGAAATATTACTGAGCCTTCTAGCACTCGAGCACCTTCGGTATGGAGTTCACCGATTCCATTTGTACTGGGTGGAGTGGGTTCCATGATCGCATTGATAGTTTTTGCTTTGATCGTTCTGGCTTGCTCCTACATGAGAGATTCCAGTCCTTATAATTCAGAAGAAAATAACAGATCAAGGCAGATTAGCGAATTAACTGCTGGGTCTCCTGAAAAGGATGAAATTGTGGCCAATATCATGTCGCCTTGTTCAGATGATAAGCAGGTCAAAGTAGTTGTGATAATGGCGGGTGATGACACTCCAACGTTTATCGCTAACCCAACCTCCACATCTGCAAAATAAATGTCAGAGCTCGCAGCGCATTCAAAGCGGTTTCATATGATTTAGATTTACAGAAGAGGAAACAATTTTTGCAGTATGTATTTGAAAGTTTCTAATAGTACAATGGAAATTTATTTGACTTCATTTATCTCATTATTTGGCATCTTCCCCATTCAAGGCGTTATTTCTGTATCCACCGTACATCTTCTAAGATCCCTACTCTGAATACAGTGTGACGCCTTCTTCCCAATTCTTGGAGCATAGAAACTAAACGGAGACAGCTGTGTTTAGGCTTACATAGTCGATAAAGGCTGTTGGGATTTAGATTTAATCTCATTCATTCATTACTGGTGAAAATTTTGTGGATTTAGAATGTTTCAATTTTCTCGTTCTAGATTCTGACAACTGCATTGATGACTAATAGGTGTTTATAATTGTCTCTATTGTGTTGACTACCACGATAAATACGGTAACAATAATCTACATCTCAAACTATATTTTCTATTTTGTATTCCTATTAATGACTTTTTCTTTTTTCTTTCTTTTGGTGGAAAAAATTTAGTTGTATCTTTTAAATTGATTTATTGATAATATATATTGATTCATTCCCATTTAAAATCTTGGGACATTTCTATTATGCAAGGATTACTCATCTAGCTTGTGTTATCAATAAATTTTTGACAGAAAAATTAAACCATAAAATTCCACTTAAAAACTTCCAAAAATCTCACTAAAAATAACTCAAACTCAATTAATAATAAGATCCAAAAAGTCCAGCAAATCACACATAAGACAACTCCATTATTAACCAGATAATACTAATGCTCTTCTCGAACTGCGCAGGGATTTTTTTTTATAATTCAATCGCCTCGGTTTCGCAATTTCTAAGGTAGTACTGAGGCAGTCTTAGAGAGTGTTGCATATTTTTTAGAACTTTTCATTTGCCTTCGTTTCTAATTAAAACCATCTAAAGCAATGTTTCAGATACATTGATAACGCTTAGCTCCATTTACAAGGAATACTGAGCAACTCGTATAAGCTGTCGTTCTCAAAGGTTCTTTGTCGCTCTCGAATCGAAAGGGGGAGACCCACATGAATAATTTACTAGAATCTCTCCACACTGGATGAAAGAATTGCCTCCAAAACAAATGGATTTTCACTCAGATGTCATACATTTGTAAATCTGAGTTTATAAAATGACAAGTTATAAATAGTTGTATGTCATTATTTAATGAGAGTTAAAAATGAAATCGCATTAAAGATCTTCTTAACAAATCATAAGGTGTGTGCGGCTATTCATCTACATCAAGTCTTCTTTTTCGATTACTATATTCGAAAATATCTAACAACGCTATAAGCTTAGTGTTTTTGTTTTTTCTATTCATCCCGCCATTTTAACATAAATTATGGAATGTTCAAATTACGTCGTACCTTAAGCGCCCTTCAATTCAAAATATGATAGTGGCGAAGAATTATGGAAAGAGGCTATGAATTATTAATTCTAATATGTTCTTTGTGGAAAGCCATGGAAAGAGGCTATATGCGGAAGAAATCTCTTGTGGCGTAAGTTGAATTCATGTCACCCATATGACAGTAACGTGCTAAACAACTGAAGTATGAAAACTTTCGAGTTATTTTAATTTTAGCCCCTTTTTTTATATATCGGTTTTTATATATTGAAATGATATATATTAAAATACGACATAAATGTTGTTTCATATATATATATATATAATTTTAAGAGTAAGAATGTTAAGAGAATTTTATAACACTAATAAAATTAGTAGAAGATGTTTTTTTTAATCTCCAATTTAAGTAAGTGTTTAGATAAGTTAGAAATAGAAACATTGTTTTGGACTATGTAGTGAACATAAACAAATTACTAAAAAAGGAGTATTGATAATATTTTGGAAGTCCATTTATCATATTGAAATTAGAGTGACTTTGAGTCAAGTTTTAAATCCCTATATCATAGAAACAAAAAGTTAACAAAATATTCATAGCAAGAAATCATGTAATCTCATAAAATAAAGGGTTTATCAAGATATTGATGGGGTTATCATTAAAGCATCTAATAGCTTCAAATATGAGGGCTACCATGAAGTTTTTTTCCAAGCAAGTGAAAAGAGTAACTAGTGGGTGATGTCGTTTTTCCAAGTTGTCAAGACAGTTTCTAAGCTTTAATTTGTTTACATCTTCAGTGAAAATAGCTTAAGCTAGTGTATTGGGAGAGTTACAGGGTATAATGGAAAATGGGGTCCTAGGTTTTATCAGTTTCTTTGCCTAGAATGAGATGCTTAATCATGAAGTCGAATTTCTCATTAGAGTGACATGCCCTCTCCCTCTTAGGCTAGTGCCTTAATGTTTGAATGGGGTCTTTGATTGTAGGTAGAAAGGAGTGATGAAAGGTCTTCCCACCATTTTGGGTTGTGATCTCCACCTTGGCCTAATGAATTGGAGTGCTTGCATGGTGGAAAGAGTGTGGAGCCATAGTGACTTGTAATACCTAAAAGCACAAATAATATAGGAAAAATAAATGAGTGATGCATTGATTCAAAATAGAAACAACATACTTGAGTACTATAGAATAATGACTCAAATAGTCCATTAGGTAGGCATGGTGACAAATCCTCACATATACGATTTACAATGAATAGATAGTGATTTTTTCAACCATCATGCTGACCACCTCTGGAACCCTCATTCACAAATTATTTTCTATTCTAACCTGAACCACAACCTACACATGAAAATAATGTATACGATAATATATAGAACTAAGTATGATTGGGAGAAATCATGGAAGAAGTTGTTTGTTAATGGAGTCACCTAATCTTAGCCACATGCAAACTCTATAGTAATCATTCAAGAAACATATAAAAATGTATGGGGATGAAATAATTCATGAGGTACAACCACTATGATATTAGAATGTGGGTGGAAAGGTTAACTCTCCATGCCACAACCACTATGGCGAGACCCTATTCACATATTTACATGAATGTTCTCTTTATTTCTAACTAGCAATTGGACCACATGTTGCAAAAGAAACACCGTAAGGAAATAGCATAAGAAAGAGTACCCTAATAGAATAAATAAGATGTTGCAGAGAATGAGCCATTGTCGAAGAATGGAAATAAAATTTTGCTTCCATTGAAGCAGGTAGTAATGGTTTCAATGGGATTGATGATAAGAGCTATCAACTAGAAAATTTTGTCATAGATATTGAAATAGGTAATTGCGGGTGAAAACATATATGAAAACCAACATAAATTGTTCACATATATATATATTTTGTTATAGATGTTGAAATAGGAAATTGGGGCTGAAAATATTTCGGTGATTAATAATCCTCTGAATCCAGCATGAAATGAGCATGTAACTCAAATAAGATATTTTAAATAAATTCAAGTACAATCTATCTAGCATAGATGTAAAGAAAGAGATTTTTTATTAAAAAAAATAGAGTTTACTCCGAGTTCATCTACATATCCTAGCCCCAATTACATGCCTGTGAGAAATTGTATATGAATAACAATAGTCTTGGTATACAAGAAAGTGAATGTCATTTTAATATGGAGACATTTTTGGAAGGAAATATTGTTCTTTATGTTATGGTTTATTTTCTTAACTCCAAACATGGTTTAGTCTCTCTCTATATACATAAGAAAAAAAATACAAAGTAAATTCACAAATTTAAGTTATAGTTTTATATTTTATAATTACAAATCTAGTTTCTTATTAAAATATTTTACACATATCTATTTATTCAAATAAATTATATTGTGAATATTGTTTCTCCTATTATTTGGTTACAAAATTATTGCACTCCCTACTAAGTAAAGGAACTTTATTAATAAAGAATTGAATGCCAAATTGAATAATTCAATTTCCATTACCTATTATCTTCAAACTTCATTGGGAGGTATTGAACATCGGAGCCAACTTTAGGTAAATAAACATTGAAATTTTCAAGTTGGACAAATAAAATTTTATAATCCTAAAATTCTCTTACCTGATCCTCTTTTAAAATATATAATTGAGTTCCATTTATTAAAAAGAAAGGCAATATTAAGAACCTCCTAGAGTTATAAAAGGTAATTAACATGAAAAATAAAAAAGTTTCTCATGAAAACATACAAATGTTAATCCTAAATGAATCATTAAAAAAATAAAAACCTTAATAGCTTTACTAGTTATATAATTGAAAAAGACCACTTTCACAATGAAATTTCTGCATTAATTTTTAAAAATTTTATTTTAGAATTAGATATAATGACTTTATTTTATAATTAGATATAATAACTTTATTTTATAATTAGATATAATTATAATTGTATATTTTTAATATATATATTTGATGATAATAATATTTTTTTTAGTAAAATAATACTAAGTTGGAACTAAATGGATTTGGTGAATTGCATAGATATTCAAGACATTAGCGCACATTAAGTGAAGCGGCGCTAGTGTTCCTTGCCACCAAATGTAGTATAGTGTGATTCATCGATATAAAAAACCCTTCACCTACTTAGAATTTTTACTTCAAAATTTTAGTCATTAATATATATATATATATATATATATATATATATATATATATATATATATATATATATATATATATATATATATATATATATATATATATATATATATATATATATATATATATAGATAGATAGATATATATATATATATATATATAACTTTTTTTATGTAGGGACAACATCTTACGTACAACAATATCATACCACATGTAGAAAAAGATGGAGATTAATCGGAAGTTGCAAGAAATTGTCTTTCATGACAATTTTCTAGATAATACAAAATCAATATGATTGAAGAAATGAGTCCACTAATTCATGAATGAACAGTTCAAGATAAAGTAAATTGAAAATCAAAAATATGTTTCAAGCTACATGTATCATAGAGCAAGCTTAATTTTTAAAGCACAAATATCTAATATATATAGTTCAACTATTAGGCATTAGAAATCCCAAAGAGGTGAAGGTAAATTAGTTGGCATCCAGATATATGGCATCAACCATTAGAAGAATTGTAATATATCAATCTCAATATGGCATAAGTGCTAGTAGGGCATTATTGACAGGTGTTGTTGGAAAAGGAACTACATCAAATCGGTTGATGTCAATGAAAACAAGAATGTACAAAATATTACACAAAAGTTTATGGAGGCATTAAAAAATTAGGATTCAATAGTATCATAATGATGAAATTGCATGTTGGGCTAATATATGTAAGAAACATTATCAAGATAGACTTTCGTATAATGTGAGGGACAATGGGAAAGAGTTTTAGTATTGGAATTTCCATGTGTCACGAAATGAAAAGAATATCATGAGACATTGTATATCTAGAGGGGTGTATTGAGGGAATTTCCCCTTTTAGCGATTGTTATTATTAAAGAACATTTCTTACTACAGAATATGTATAATCTGTATATAGGCTTATAAAAAAAATTAAGTGTTTTGGGGTCTTGTGACTGTGAGGACAATATAAGCAGTCTATTCATACAACTACCACATACTATCAATAGTCAAAAGGGTTTTCCGGTGAAGCGATCTATGCATCTTCATCATGCAGCTCGAATCTCAACACTAAGGAGTCATCCTAAGATAAAAGGTCATCATAGTAACTTTGATGTTTAAAAACCATGAATCACTTAATTATATTTCTCTAAATATCAACAGTTGGACAACAGTCACCATATAGGTATATCTTGGGGGAAACAAGTATCTATATCATAATATAACTATATATACAATACCTTATACAAAGATATAAAAATATGTCATAAGAAATGCAACTGCTACATGAACTACTCACAATCCTTAATGATATACTAAAAATTCTTCCATAATACTAATCAAGTGTCTAAAGAATCCATCATCAATCACCATATAGGTAAAACCTGGGGGAATTATGTTAGAATTGTATATACAATAGATTATACAAAGGATATAAAAATTTGTTATAATTAATGCAATTGGTACATGAACTACTCACCAAATAGGTAACATCTAGGGGAAATATGTTAGAACTGTATATACAATAGCTTATACAAAGGATATAAAAATATGTTATAAGTAATGAAACTGCTATAGTAAATACTCACAACCATTAATCATATACTCAAATTTGTTCCACAATACTAACCAAGTGTCTAAAGAAGCCATCATCACTTCCAAAATCACATATTTAAACATACAAGTTGTAAAAAATGAGTTTGATTCATAAATTTTAATAGAATCGTGTGATCTGATCTAAGATATAGTTCTTAAACTTTGAAGCCTCTTCCTGATTGAAAACATACTAAACTCATAAGATATAGATCAAGATAAATAATTTAAAAACTTCTTGGCACAATTGTTACATAATAATTTGATGCACAACTTGTATAGCAGTAAATGATAGTTTGCAACACGTCCAAATAAAAAAATGGACGTAAATAATATCACTTGGTTTTCAATGCATTTATGTAGTTCAAATAGAGCTAAGAACTTTTGAATACTACTCCATTGAAAATTAGAAGCATCTTCATGCCTTGTTTTCCAAGATGGATGTGAATAACTCTTTGGATCACTTAGATCAACACTGTATTTCATTAACCATTATCTAACAATATCGAGACAAAATTAGTAAGCAATTTATGAATGGAAACACCTACAGACGTGTCCCAAACATTAGTTCGTATGCAATATCAATTTATTATATTGATATAAATGCTTGTAAACTATTATAAATATAAAACTGAAAGGATTACTTAACAATTGATAAAGTAACTTGTCATCAACACAAAACTGAAATGATTAGCACATATCATTGCAAACATGGTTACAAATTTTCATGGATGACCATTTTTTCATGGATTTGGTGGTATGTATCAATAAGAAAGGATATTTAAATCTGTGATAAGTAATGCAAATGCTACAGGAAATAGTCATAGTCCTTAATGATATAATCAAAGTTCTTTCACAATACCAATAAAGTGTCTAAAGAAGTCATCATCACTTCTAAAATCACATATTTAAACATAAGATTTGTAAAAATAGAATTTGTTTCATAAATTTTAATAGAATCATGTGCTCATATTTGAGATATGTAGAAATCAGTATACACTAAGAATTCATACATCCAGATTCCCTTGATCTCATAATAATTAACTTCTTGCAAAATACAGAATCATTCCACTGTTAATCTTTTGCAAAAAATTATTTGCACACACATGTGGAGCATAAATAAAAACAATCGCACATAACACAATTGTTTAACGGGAAAGCCTAAAGCTAAAAACCCCAACTATCATATATTATGTATCATGGATATCATGTAACAATCTCATACAAAGCTTAGTACATCAAGCTCTCAATACAATCAATCATCACACACTAATCAGGAAAAATCTGCAAATCCATGCACCGATCTTTGCCCTCCTACAAGCTTGCCTCCAATGTGCAATCCCTACTAAAGAATAGCTCAAAATCAATTCGAATTACTCTTGCCTTGACTATGCAATCCTCATTTGAAACTCCAATGTGTGTGTGATGCAATCAATGCATTAGTATAGTCACAACAGATAGTCCATATTGCCCTTTCACCTATCTCTCTAGTGGGTCTCCACTGGAACTTCCATGGATTGTAGTTAACTATTGTATTGTTCAGTTGATTAATGAGTTATTATTTGTGAATTAATTAACTAATTAATTCACTCCACTCTCACTAGTGTATCATTCAGTTAGACTAGATACAACTACCTCAACTGAGTCTAACTGATTTAAACTGAATACAACTCCATGAACTACTCTTCCAACTCTTTCATAACTTTGCCACTTCAGTTATAACTGATTCCTCCATGCATGAACCACCAGTTTCCCTTGGGAATTGCGTAATTCCCTTAACCCACTGATTTTCCAAATCTATGCACTGAAATTAAGTGCTCCAAGAGAATAAGTTTCTCTTTATTGTCGGATTATTATTAAGAGCTAATAATAATCAACACTTCCTTTTTTAGATCGATGATCTATACATAGAATTCGCCCAATATTCTAAGAATAGAATTTCATCTATTTTTCCAACTTGATCAACCATCCATAAATAGCATCCTGCAACTTCTGAAATATGATCACCATGTTTAAAAATAGACATTGTCTAAAAATAGACTTGCGCCAAAAATAGCCTATGGGCCCATTTAGTTAAGGTGAATCTTTTCACTAAGTTCATCATCTTGTTGAATCTCAACCCTCCCTCTCAACAAGATAGGGGTTATCCTTCACCCCGATCCTGCCTCTATGGTATTCAAATTTTCTCCTCGTGAGCACCTTCGTCAGAATATCTACATCCTGATCTTTCATAGGAATGTGCTGAAGCAACATGATCTTCTGTTGCACACAATATCTGATATGACGATACCGAATATCCATATGTTTAGATCTATCATGAAACACAGGATTAACTAAGAGTTTAATGCAACTCTGATTATCACAATGTATCACTGTAGGATCTAAATGTGAACCAAACAAACTGACCAGGATCTTCCTCATCGAGATAGCCTCACATGCAGCTTGAATTTCTGCCATGTATTCTGCTTCCACTAAATTGAGTGCCACAGATCTTTGTTTCTTGCTGTACTAAGAAACTGTCGTAGATCTGATACCCAAAATCCCTCCTGATGTGCTCTTTCTGTCTTTTGGACTTCCTCCCCAATCTGCATCCGAGAAGCCATGAAAATTCACCTCATCCATCTATCTGTACCATAAACCATACTCAGATGTGTCCCTGAGATATCTCAGGACATGCTTGCCTGCCTTCAAAAAGAGTTTGGTAGGCTTAACCATCGCTTGTGAAAGCTGGTTCACCGCATAGCATATGTCTGGTCTTGTATTGACTAAATACATGAGAAAGCCCACCAAATGTCGATAAAGAATGGCATCCACTACCTCTGTCGATGTAGCATCCTCATTCTTGCAATTTCCTGGAAGAGGAGTGTCGATAGGCTTGCAGCCTTGCATTTTAAAATTCTCTAGTATCTCCCAGGCATACTTGCCTTGAGACACAAATAGTTCACCTTCTCGCTGCCATATTTCCAATCCATGGAAATAATGAAGGAGGCCAAAATCCTTCATCTCAAACTCCTTTGCAAGATCTGCCTTGCATGAGTGTATCAACTGCTCATCACTCATTAGTATTAAATCATCAACATAAAGAACAATAATTAAAAGCTTACCCTACACCGCAATCTGGTATAGGTTTGCATCCGCCTCACTCTTGGTGAAGCCAACTCCTGTTAAATAGTTGTTGATACGAGTGTACCAAGCACGTGGTACTTGTTTCATCCCATACATCACTCTTTTGAGCCTCCACACATGCAAATCGTTGCTGAAGATCTCAAATCCTTCAGGCTGCTCAATGTACACCTCTTCCTCAATGATCCCATTAAGGAACACAGTCTTCACATCCATCTGATAAATTTTCCAACCCATCTGCGCTCAGAGAGCAAGGATGGTCCATATGGAACAATACCGTGTGACAGGTGCAAAGGTTTCTTCATAGTCAATCCCCTTGATGTGTGAAAAGTCTTGGGCAACAAATATTGCCTTATACTTCTCGACGCTCCCATCAGTAGCTTGATTTACCTTGTAGATCCATCTTGATCCTACAATTGATTTTCCCACCGGCCTCGGAACAATCTCCCAAGCACTGTTTCTGACAATGGAGTCATACTCCTCCACCATGGCATCTACCCATGTGGGCACCTGCAGTGCTTCTTCAAAAGAAGATGGCTCTGTCATGATACACTTTCTCATAAGACCCATGTATCTATTAAATCGGTCAGGTGATTGTCTCTTCCTGCGTTGTGATGTAGGGAGTCTTACATTCTGTGCCGAATCAAGCTTCAGTCTCTCAGCTTCTGTGGTACGCATCCTGCTTTATCTGATGTTTGGCTTTTCATGAGTGGACTCCTCCACTACATGAATCTCCTCCTATGGCTGATCCACATCTAGAGGCTCATCTTTGGGAACAATAAGTTCCTCCTCTGCATGCAAGTGTAGCTCCCTCTCAAGCAACAACTTCATGGCTTTCACCTCATTGAATTTTATATCCCGTCGCACCATAGTCATATGACTATCTGGAAAATACACACGATAATTATGGGGTGTTTCTATGTAACCCGCAAATATCCAAACTTCTACAGTTGGCTCCAGCTTCTTCCTGGCGTCCTTTGTCACATGAATATAAACAGATGAGCCAAAAATCTTCGAGTGAGAAATATCAGGCTTCTTACCAGTAAAAGCTTCTTCAGGTGTACTCATGCCAAGTACTCTATGAGGACGACGATTTTGCACATAAACCACAGTGTTACATGTTTTTTCCCACAACTGCATCGGTAGGCCGTGGTCATGCAACATCGCTCGTACAACACCCACGATCATTCTATTCTTCCTCTCTATGACCCCATTCTGCTGTGTTTTATGAGGCGCTATGATTTCTGTTCGAATTCCTTCTTTGCTAAAGAAGTATTTGAATTTTCCCAAGATGTATTCACCACCATTATCGCTCCGTAGAGCTTTCACTTGCTTCCCCGACTCCTTCTCCACCAATGCTTTGAACTCACAGAAGTTTGAGAAAATTTCACTCTTCTTCTACATGAAGAAGATCTAGCATCTATGAGAATAGTCATAAACAAATATAACATAATACATGTGTTTTTCTGTTGAAGCAACCAAGAAAGGTCCACACACGTTTGTGTGAATTCTCTCCAGGATCACCAAAGCACAATTCTCCTTCTCAAGAAAGGTGGTCTTCACAAACTTACCCATAGTACATCCCTTTCACTAATTTGACTGCACAAGAGTACCCTTAGGAAGTCCAGTAGAAATATTCTGCAAAATCTTCAGAGCACCATGGTGAATATGGCCCAATCTCCTGTGCCATAATTCGCCCTCATCCCGGCTCAGCACTTCTTCTGCTTTGCCCACCATTACAGCACAACCATCTACCTCCAACTTGTAGAGATTCTTAATTCAATCCCCTATCTTCTTGGTTTTACCTATTTTTTTATGTTGAAGAAAGGCTTTTCCCCTCACTGAAAACAACATCATAACCTTTGTCTTCTAGCATTGCGACCGAGACCAAGTTCTTCTTCAGACCTGGAAAATGCATAACATCCTTCAACAAGAATGGATTATTGGACTCCCTCTCAAAGGTAATGGTCCCAATGCCAGTCGCACTTTACTGACCATTGTCGCCCATCTCTATATGCATCTAGAGGTCCTTCTCCTCCAAGTCATTGAACAACTCCTTGTCTCCTGTCATATGGAAAGACGCACCACTATCAAGATACCACACCGATCCCATTGCGTTCAAAACCAAGCATGCGATCAAGGAGAATCAAGTTCAAATTGTGAGGCTAAGGCCTCTCCAGCTACAACTCTAGCAGCCTTCTTGTTCTTCTTCTTCTGTGGGCAGTTATTGGCGAAATGCTCGTGTTCGTGAAAGTGAAAACACTTCACCTTGGACAAATCGTCCTTCTTGCATTTAACATCGGATTTTGAAGGAAATTTATTCCCCTTCCCTTTCCTCACTTTGGCAGCCAAAGCGCAATTTTCTTCATCTTGATTCTTCAATGAAGAACCATCCTTGGTACCCCACCTTATCTCCTCCTGCACAAGATCCGACCAAAGTCGTTCGCATCCCGACAGTTTCTCCCATCCATTGACAGAGTCTTCGTAGCTATGCCAACTCTTCAGAAGCCCAAGATGAGCCAAGCTCACCAAGTATTCATCATCAACAGTAACCCCCACACTTCCCAGTTCATCCTTGCAGTGGACAAAATTCATGAGGTATTTTGGAATACTGTCGCCCTTCTCCATTTTTATTTTTCTTAGCTTGTCTTTAAGTGTCAACTTCCTCTTATCACTTCTGCTTTGGAACAAATCTGTTAAATCCTTCCACATTAAGAATGGATTGGCTTTCATGTGAAGGATGGACACAATATGGTCCTTCAAACCTTCCAACAGAATTCTTCTTGTCTTTTCTGTCTTCTTTTGCGATGTGTCAAGTAATACAACATCGCCAGATCCCAGCTTAGGAACATCGCCATCAATGAACTCCTTCAGTCCATTATCCTCCATCATCGCCTCCATATTTTTGTTCCAGGCTATGCAATTTGAGCTCCCATCAAGGTAATACTCCAATCGCAACCCATTGAAAGAAATTTCAATGTATACTCAATTTATGCACTGAGAATCTTATGTAGAAAATTCGAATTGTTTGCCAGCACAAACTCACCAATTCTTCACAATTGAAATATTGAAGAATTAAAAATGCTTCAATACCATGTAGAAATTAGTATACACTAAGCATGCATACATCCAGATTCCCTTGATCTCACAATATTTAACTTCTTGCAAAATGCAAAATCATTCCATTGTTAATATTTTGTGGAAAATTAATTGCACACACATGTGAAGCATAAATAAAAACAATCGCACATAACACAGTTGTTTAATGGGAAAGCCTGAAGCTAGAAACCCCAACTATCATATATTATGTATTGTGAATATCATGTAACAATATCATACAAAGCTTAGTACATGAAGCTCTCAGTAAAATCAATGGTCACACACTAATCAGGAAAAATCTGCAAATCCATGCACCGATCTTTACCCTCTTGCTATCCTGCCTCCACTGTGCAATCCTTGCTGAAGAATAGTTGGGAATGAATTCAAATTACTCTTTCCTTGACTGCGCAATCCCCATTGGAAACTCCAATGTGCGTGTGATGCAATCAATGCATCACTATAGTCACAAGAGATAGTCCATCTTTCCCTTTCACCTATCTCTCCACTAGGTCTCCACTAGAACTGCCATGCACTGTAGTTAACTGTTGTATTGTTTAGTTTATTAATGAGTTATTATTTTTGAATCAATTAAATAATTAATTCACTCCACTCTCACTAGTGTATCAATTAGTTCTACTAGATACAACAAGCTCAAATGAGTCTAACTGAGTTAAACTGAATACATCTCCATGAATTACTCTTCCAACTCTGTCATAACTTTGCCACTTCAGTTCTAACTGAGTCCTCCATGTATGAACCACCAGTTTCCCTTGGGAATTTTGTAATTCCCTCAGCCTGCTGATTTTCCAAATCTGTTCACTGAAATTAAGTGCTCCAAGAGAATAAGTTTCTATTTATTGTCGGATTATTATTAAGAGCTAATAGTAATCGACACTTCTATTTTTAGATCAACGATCTATAAATAGACTTCGCCCAATATTCTAAAACTATAATTTCATCTATTTTTCCAACTTGATCAACCATCCACAAATAGCATCCTACATCTCTTGAAATATGATCACTATGTCTAAAAATAGACTTGCACCAAAAATAGCCTGCGAGCCCACTTAGTGAAGGCGAATCTTTTCATTAAGCTCATCATCTTGTTGAATCTCAACAAGATATAGTTCTTCAAATCTAAAGCCTTTTCTTGATTGATAAGATACTAAACTAATAAGATATATATTATAGATTTAAGGCTTATGTGATTAGTAATTTGTGTAGAGATGTTTTCCAAATCAAAAGCATCCATTCTTGATAAATTCGACGTTACGAACCAAGCCACCGTGGTTCATCTTCAAGAAAATATCCATGAGTAAAATTGATCTCACAAATAAGGTTTAAATATGAGATAGAGAGAGATGATGAACAACAGGGATATGCAAGGGAGGCCAACCAAAATTGTCTAAAAATAAAGAGACTAATAAATTGAATAATATATATATCTCTCTCTCTCTCTCTCTCTCTCTCTATATATATATATATATATATATATATATATATATATATATACACACACAATTAATTAATTAATTAATTAATATATTTTCTTCAATTTATTAATATATTTTATTTTTAAGACATTTTAAGTTGCTCCAACATCTTAAAATTGTGGATTCATCATCTCTCTCTCTCATATTTATACCTTATTTTCTAGATTGATCTTACTCATGGATATTTTCCTAAATATGAACCACAGTGGCTTGGTTCAAAATCTTGAATTTATCAAGAATAGATGTGATTTATCCAGAAAACATCTCTACACATAGTAAGATATAGCTGAAGAGCAAGAATTTTAAAACTTATTGGCACAACTTGAATAACAATAAATGTTATATTATTTGATATATAAATATATATAATAATTTGAATTAAAAATTAAAATTAATTTATTTGAATATATTAAATAAAAAATTATTAATTTAAGAAATAATTATATCAAGAAAAGGAAATGACCATGTTACAGTGAAATCTTATGCAATACTGATTCCTTTAGCCTTACAAATTATGAGGCCTATGTTGAAGTTAGTTTAAATACCTTGTTTGATCATGCCAACATGAATGCCTCATGAATAAAGAAATAGATCATGATTTTCTACCTTGAAAATCAAAGGTTGTTTTGCTGCAGTTCCTCCATATTTAATCTTGATCACTTCCTATTGAGTCACCTATGTATTATTTCCTTCATCATCTTTGAAAATATTCAAAAGCTCACATTTTTATTTACCATCGATGTCCCTGGTGTCTGCCATGTTCTTGTTTTTTCAGTATCACTAATATGAAGTTGGTTTTTTTATTTTTTGTGCAGATAGTAAAAAATGTATGGAGAGGTGGCTTTCATCACTTCAAGAGAAATAAAAAGAAGGCGATTGAGAAAGTAACTCCAACACTAAGAGAGATTTGGTCGCATTTATGGAGTTGGAAAACATGACTTGTTCTGTGGTGTTGGCTACTTGGCATAACTTTCTAGATCTTGTGTAGAAGAAATGAATTTTTATTTTTCTTATATTACATTAACCATGAAATTTCCAACATTCCTTGCACACTTTCCATCACATTTTTAGAGAAAATTATAATAGAGTATCACACTTTACATATCAGAGCTAAATGCTCCTATATGTAACAACGATGGATTTCACCGCTTAAGATCAGTAAGAACAATTTTACTGATAAAACAACTCCAACACAATTGTAGAGAGAATTATAACACAATATCACACTTTTATTATCAAAGCTAAATGCTACTATATGCAAAAACAATGGATTTCATCACTTAAGAGCAGTAAGAACAAGTTTATTAAGAAAAAAAATCCAACACATTTGTAGAGAAAATTATAACACAGTATCACACTTTTATTATCATATCTAAATGCTCCTATATGCAAAAAAATGGATTTCATCAGTTCAAGATCAGCAAAAATAAGTTTATTGAGAAAACAACTCCAGCACTAAGATAGATTTGGAAGGAACTGTTGAATTGGTGAACATGTCTTGCTCTATGGTGTTGGATATTGGACATAGATTTCTTGATCTTATATACAAGCTTGTAAATGTCCATGTAGCTTTTACTACATTAACCATGAAATTTTCCACATTTAGGGCACACTTGCCATCACATTTGTAGAGAAAATTACAATAGAGTATCACTTTTTTATTATCATATCTAAATGTTCCTATATGCAACAACTACCGTGTGCCTCATAATTTAAATTTGTTTGAGGAGGAGGAGAGGAAGAGCGTCAAGGTGCAAGCTAGAATAATAAGAGAAAGAAGAACCATGTTTGGGACTTGAGATAGTTTCATTCTTTGCAGATTTAGAGTAAATCTTATTAAGACAAAACTCACCATACCTTGAATTTTTAAAATAAATATCTTAAAAATTATAATATAAATTTAATACATTTTAGTCAATTACAAATTTGACAATGTTCATTTAAAAAATACAAATACAGATTACTATTTTAAATAAGAATAGTTTAGCACATTTAACAATATTCATTTAATTATGTAGAATTTTTTTCAATAATAATCACATTCAAATGAACATTGTGGACGTGTTTCAAACCAACCAGTGTGGTTTATCATGAGGACTAGGTGAGAGATCAGATCCATACGTTCAGTTTAAATAGATGCAGAAATGGCTAAACTAGTCGCTAGGATAATGGCTAGTTCAACTATGAAATTTAATAAGTGCTAGTTCTATTTTAATTAATTTAATTATTTACTTAATTGTTAAATAAAATTATAACGGCTAGTTCTATTTAATTAATTTAAAAGTTTAACTATTTAATAAAATATATTTATAAATATTTATATTTTATTTAATTTAGTTAATTATTATTATTATTATTATTATTTATTTATTTATTAATTCATTATTATTTAATTATTTATTAATTATTATATTATAGTATTTTATGTATGCAAATTTGTAATCTTATTATTCTTCTTTCTCTTAAAATAAATAAATAAACAAATAAAAATTCTTTGACCATTAAGAATATAGGGCAGGGATCCAACACCTTCTTATATTCCAACCATCATCTCTATTGAGATTTATGGGTCTTTTTTCAATTTCTAATGCCTCTCTTAACTTCTAATGATGGAAATAGTCAATCCTAGCTATGACCTTAGCCTCTTCAATGCAGATATGATGGTTAGTCTTTTCTGCATGTTCAGCTAGGGCAGAGGTGTGGGATCTTCCATGCTTAATGTCAGCAGCATGTTCACTGATCCTTTCATTAGTAGATCGACTAGTTTCACCAATGCAAGGAGTCCCACAAGAACAAGGAATAATATAGACACTTTTTCCATCCCTAGGGTCGTCCTGCAATGTAAGGCTTCCTTTCATTCAGGGAACCACTAATAGGATTGCTAGGATCCTTAAGAAGCATAAGGTTTCTTCTTCCTTCAAGCCCCTTAGCATGATTCACAGCTCTCTTAAATCAGTTAAAGATCCGGTAAACCCTAGGGATGGAAAAGGTGTCTATATTATTCCTTGTTCTTGTGGGACCCCTTACGTTGGTGAAACTGGTTGACCTATTAACCAAAGGATCCGTGAACATGTTGCTGACGTTAAGCATGGAAGATCCCGCACCTCTACTCTAGCTGAACATGCGGAAAAGACTAACCATCATATCTACATTGAAGAGGCTAAGGTCATAGCTAAGATTGACCATTTGCATCATCGAAAGTTGAGAGAGGCATTAGAAATCGAAAAGAGACCCGTAAATCTCAATAGAGATGATGCTTGGAATATAAGGAGGTGTTGGATCCGTGCCCTATATTCTTAATGGTCAAAGAATTTTTTTATTTTTTTATTTTTTATTTTTTTTAAGAGAAAGGAGAATAATAGGATTACAAATTTACATACATAGAATACTATAATATAATAAGTAATAAATAATTAAATAATAAGGAATTAATAAAGAAATAAATAATAATAATAATAATAATAATAACAAATAATTAACTAAATTAAATAAAATATAAAGATTTATAAATATATTTTATTAAATAATTAAACTTTTAAATTAATTAAATAGAACTAGCCGTTATAATTTTATTTAATAATATAGTAAATAATTAAATTAATTAAAATGGAACTAGCAATTATTAAATTCATAGTCAAACTAGTTGTTATCCTAATGGCTAGTTTATCCATTTCTGCATCTATTTAAACTCAACGTCCAGATCTGATCTCTCACCTAGTCCTGATGATGAACCACACTAGTTGGTTCGAATCGCGTCGACAATCTTCATTTGAATTTGATTATTATCGAAAAAATTATACATAATTTTATGATGGATCACAGAAGCCAAAATTCTATAGATATTCATTTAAAAAAATACAAATAAAAATTACTATTTTCAATAAAAGTAGTACAAAGGATCACATTAATTACCATGGCCCTCATGTACCCTCCTCTTATTAATTTTTAAATACTTGATGTTTGTAACTTATTCTTAATCAAATAGTGTCAATTTTGTAAAAATATAATATACAAGTCTCACTTTTTATAGATTTGGTGGAAGGGTATAACATCTAAACTCCCTTAATCTTTAAGAATCATCCTCAATTATTGTACCACCCACCTCGACATCCAATCTAGACAACTTAGGTTATTCTAAACTGATCAAGACTATAGAATTTTTAGGGTGGTGTTCTATGTGCACTAAAATTCGCATGATGTCCATCACTATGGGTTTCATTGAAACCTTGGATATATTCTTTGAGTTGTTTTGATTTTTTGGTTGTGGCTAGAACTTATTTTTGGTTGTCACCTAGTTATCATGGTTCAAAGCTTTGTTATCATCTCAGATCCTTATAGCATTGGATATTCGGTGAGCTAATGTGATGTTTTGTTTGTCATGATGATTCGAAAATCACTTATTATACCACAATTTTCACTTCTCAATGTTTGTTTTGTTTGTGAAACTTTTTAAAAACCACAAAAACATCCGATTTTATACTGTGATCTCCCCTACATCGGTAGGGGTTTCAAAAATTGAGCGCTTATTGTTAGAAATTGTTGTATCATATTGAAATTTTGGATGGTTTTTAGACAATATGGATGTCATAAGAGATATATACTTTGAATTTTTAAGTTTTATGTGGCCACCATGCATCTAATAGGATCCATTTCAACTAATAATGTCAATACATCACTCTGTGAATGATAACTTGTGACATCTCTAGACATTTTCTTTGATTGTGGATCAAGTTACAAACTGATAACTTGTGAAATCCGTAGCCATTTTATTTGATTGTGGATGAGGTTATAAACTAGAATATACTCTCTCTCTAGGTGAATCTACAATATATATTGGATGGAGGTAAAGGTTATGATAAAACTTGTACAAAAAACCCCTTAGGGTTGTCTCAACCTACTCTATTGTTAATTACATAGTGTCAATTTTGTAAAAATATAATCTAAAGTAAGGATTGAGTGGGTTTTTTATTTTTAAAGTTTTCTTTGGAATTGAAAAATAAATAAAAAATTATAAAAGCTAAAATTATGTTGTGAAAAAACTTTGTTTAAAATTTTAGAATAAAAAGTTCAGTAAGTTTGACATCATATAATATGAAAATTGTGTATTATTATAAAGTAAACAAAATGTAACATTTTTTAGCTACAATTAGGTAATTAAATATATGTATATAGTTTTTTTTAATAGAATAAATTTTATATTCATTAACAAAAAAAATCTAAAAGAGTATGTATGTAGTTACAAATTGTTATGTAGTTAGAAACTATTACAATTAAGTAGTGAAAGGTAAATTTAGTGTTATTTAAGAAATGAGAATTATGAACATTCATCATTATTTCTCAAGATAAATCATGTCCTATGAAATAAATTAGAAATTTAAAAAATACCACATATTTTAAAAAATTTCATTATTAATTGAATTTTTTATATATTAAGAAATACTACTCATGGATAATAAAATAGTTGTAGTATAAATAATATATAACAAAAAAACCACGTATTTTTGGAATGATAAAACAGTTGTAACAAAAAAAATATAGAACAATAAAAAATATATATATTTGGATGTATGAAAATTTAGATACATTTTATTAAGTACAATTTTAAAAGAATAATAGCTACAAAAATTCAAAAATATTTTTATTAAATAATTAGTTTAGATCTATATTATTTATCATAGGGATCAATTCTCTTTTCACTCTAAAAGAGATTTTCATATCAAGACAGATGATCCCTCTTAGCTCTTCGTAGATCAAGAGTTAAGATTGATCTAGGACATCTTAATTTCCCTCTTCAAATAAACAAAATTCCACATGAATACCATGGGTCAATACGATGGGATGTTTTTATAGTTTATTAGTATTTTATTTTATATTATTTTATTTTTTATTGTATTTTTACCTAGTTAAAATGTTCAATACATCATGTCAATTTTTTTTTAATTTAATTTAATTTTTATTTTTGTGTAATTTGACATAGTCAAAATGTTAAATTGAGGTTAAATCTAACAAATTTTTAATAAAGACATTTTAACTTGAAAGTCACCAAAACTTAAATTCAATCTAACTTAGTAAAAAGAAACAATACTAAAATTATAAAAAAAATAGAAAAACTATTTAGTTGTGGATCTAATGGCCTAAAACACTTCAATCGTCTAGCATTTGATCCAATGACTCAAACATGAACACAGTGGCAACTAAAGGAGTTGTTTTCAATGAGGAACTTCTTATCGCGTAAAGATGAGAATACCTAATCCTTTTATTCTAATAACCTTAACATCATACATTTCTTTAACAATACACTCAATCATTATCTTTTCAAAACCTAGTAAAAATATTTACATAAATAAATAAAAAATTGTTTTATTCCTTTCAACTTAGTTTATCTATATAATGATGATGATGGTGGTGGTTAACGTCCACTAAGAATAATAAATTAAATATTTATTATTTAATTTATGTTTAATTTTCTAATATTATATCATTAATTTTGTATTAGTGTGATGGAGGCTACCATTTCACATGATGTGAAATATAATGTATTTCAGTTTTAAAATTAATTTGGATTGTTTTTTTTTATAGTTGAAAAAAAATATTTATAAGTTTATATTAATTTTTGGAGTTGATATTATAGGTTAATAAATAAAATAATAAATTATTAATATATAATTTTTTTAAAATTTAATCTATATTAAACTTATTATTATTATTTTAAATTTAACATAACATATTTTATTAGTTTTATATATTTTAAATAAAATTAATATTATTATATTTTTGATATTGAATTGTAAAATTTGTTCCGTTTTTAAACGGATATATCATTTTTTTAAGTTGTATTTCATTTAATTTTTATCTTGTT
The DNA here is from genome assembly GCA_034641835.2 of Pinus albicaulis. Classification (NCBI taxonomy): domain Eukaryota; kingdom Viridiplantae; phylum Streptophyta; class Pinopsida; order Pinales; family Pinaceae; genus Pinus; species Pinus albicaulis. The sequence continues at coordinate 1,407,415,692 of CM076582.1, forward strand.
ATAGTAAAATGAAATATTAGATGAGATTTGCATCTTTAGTATAGATAGAAACAACACATTCCATACTTTTAAGTCGTCCAAAGCATCCTTCAACAACATAAGTTGTATGCTATGGATAATGCTCATTTTTTTATGTATCAAATTATATATTTGAGATACATCATGGATGAAAGAAAGGTGAATGTGAACCGACCAAGATCTAAATAATCTAATATTGGTGAGGCCCAAGGAACCTAACAGAGTTGTAACTTCTTGGAACTTGCTAACATCTAACAAAGGATTTTTTGTGTTCCTTTCATATCGTTGGGCAAGTCAAGTGATGAAGGTTGGAGCTAACATGAATTTTTACTAGTATAAATAACAATAGAAAAAATTCAACAATTTAAATCAATGTTTCTTCTCTTCACTAATACTTACCCTCATAGGCCTACGAAAACCATTTAAGATTGAGATAGATGTTTGTAACTATGATATTATTTTTCCCACTCACCAGGGACATTTGAAAGTTATATCAATGGAATTATCTCTAATATTATCAATAGATACCCTAGCTATTCCTAGGATATGTACTCCGATATGCAAGGATGTTGAGAAAGGAAAAATTATATTTTTGAGAAGCAAAGAATCATCAAGTTTGATCATATGACTACACAATTCATACAGGACTAAGGAATGTTACATGATGAACATCATAAAAATTGTTCGCATACATTCAACAATCCCATTTGAACATCAAGTACAGGAAGGTAAGAAGAAACCATGTTAGTTGTTGTTGTTGTTGTGCTAACCAAAAATTATTAATTCTTGTGGGCATGGTACCTTTGGGTTTCCATATGTATGCAATTATTTCTTTCGCTTTCTTGCTTCATATCAAATGCTCATACGACATAAAAAAATTCTAAACTTCCACCTCCAAGACACCCTCTCGTGCTACACGAGACATATTTTTGTTCATTTAGGTGAGCGTGCCAAGATAATTTGATTGACACATTATCATCTTGCAGTGAGGTACTTCATCAGGGAGAATAAAATATTATTACTCAAAAATTAATTTTACTAAATAAACCTTCAATATGATTTCCACAAGTTTAGTAAGCCATACACTTACTATCCAATTTCCAAAAGACCCGTAAAAAGGAAGGAATTTCACAGTCCTCTACCTACCCCATAAATCCTTGTGAATTATTCTCTATCAATTGTCTGTCATGTTCACCCTCCACTAGGCATGCTAATAATTATGTGTTTTTGGTTCTGACTTAGTTCTCTAGGATGACAATCCTAGCACCATGAAAGAATAATATCATAGGCCAAACTAGTGTTAATTTAACACTTCTTTGAGCATGTTTTGGTTAATGTTGGGTTACCTTAGACCATTATTTTAGGTAGGTATATTAGGTTCCTCAAAACCTTTTGTTTTAACCTATGGCCTATATTGAATAGTAAGTTGACGAAATCAAAAACCTTCCATTCCCAAATGGATGGACAAACAAAAGTAGTCAATAAGATTATTGTGAATATATTTCACATGTATCGCTCCATGAATCCATGTTCATGGAATGAAATCATTTTATATGATCATAATAGATATAAATGATACCTCCATATCTTTATTGGCAATAATACTTTTCATGTGTGGTTGGGGTTCGAATCATTAGCCCTAACTTATGTAGCACTTACATTTAATCTTCACCGGTGGAGTCTTAGCAAGCTCAAAATGATGTGTATAGAATATAAAAATTACTATAAAATATCCAAAAACTTGAACGAAAACTCCATGATATCCTACAAAAATATAGTGTCAAATAAAAATAACAATATGACCAGCATTGAGTTCCACACAACTTTTATGTTGGTGATATGATGTAGTTGCATTTACATAAAGTGCACCTCATATTCCCCCATAAGAAGTTGATACCACTCTAATATGGACTTCAAATAACAAAAAAATATGTAGGTGAAAATGATTTTGAATTGGGAATTCCCTCTTTCCTTGCCCTAAGCCCAATCTCTAATGTAGATTTGTTGTGAACATATTTTCCACCTTAATTGGACACCTTGGGGGTAATTAAGAAACTAACCTATATAATTCAATCCTAAATGCATTAAATAGGTTGTGGTGGATCAAATCATGGTAAAAAATATGAATAACATTCATTAAGAGACCATAGAACTCTGTCAGGTTGTCAAGGTAGGGTAGCTTCTTCGCTAAGAAATATAGATGACCAAATGGAAAATCTAGCAAATGTTTCCCCATCTCATGAGGGATTTTGACACAATGGAGACCATTGGTTCCTAAGTGGGAAGGATAAATCTAGGTTGATATTTGTGACGACACACCTATTCCAGTATTTGAATGATTCTCTATCTTCTTGATAGCTTTTCTATGGTTTTTTGAGTCCCAAATTTTTGGTTTTGTTTTTTAGGACCTAAGGGAGTTTTTATTTGAATTTAGGGGGACAAGTTATTTCCATGACATGCTCTAGCTATATCCAACAATTTTAAGCAAAAGATATTTCTATCCAATGGGCTATTGTGCAACCAAAAATAAAATTATATGCAAAATTTACAACCATAGAGATTTCACATACCTACTAATCACGTCAAGGCCCAAAAATAATTTTGTACTCCATCTTCTATGCCTAGGGTTATGGACTTATAGGGTTATTTTCTTATGTTAAAAGGTTATTATTTTGATCTCTTGCAATATCTTTTGTGAGCGTATGTAGTTACTATCTCTTTACCTTCATAAACAACTACCACCATTTTGGCCTGTATGTGCTTTATAGTATTCTATTATTTTATTTATCAATAGAATTTTGGTTTTCACCATATTTTTTTTCTCCCTCCGTACTTCTTTATGTGAATTCCATTTTTTTCCTTGATTTTAATTTATTTTTTGTACAAACCATTTCATACATAGAAAAGAATAATTTAAAATAAATATAATTAAAAAATAATGATTACCATAAAAGAAATACTTTCATGTTCAATTTCAATCAAATAATTTTATATCAACTTTATTAATACTAAAAAAAATTAAAGGTAGAAAATATTCTACTTCCTTGTGAGAGATTTCTATAATTCATTTAATTCTTATGATGTTGGTGAAACATTACGTTGGGAAAAGTATTAATAAAAATATTTTTTTTTCAATATCACTTAAGGAAAAAGAAATTGTAACATAAAATATCTTATTGTTAAAAAAAAAAATCAATGTCTAATAAGCATAAGGAAGATGCTAGTTATATTTCGTTCCATATTCAAAATTGTTCAGTATAGATATATGTAAACTCTAGATATATTATTATCTTATAAGAACAAAAGTTTGGGAAAGGGGTTGTACTTCCAAAGTTTTTATCACTCTTTCTTTATTATAATGAAAACAGTTCAATAATAAGCGGTTAAGAATTTTTTTATTAAATCTATTTTAATATTAAATCGATGTCGCTACAAGTAAGACTAAAAATTGGGACATTAAAATTTTAATCTCACAACCCAAAATTAAAATTCACAAAATAAATTAAGAATTAAAATATTTTTACATTGATATATAAACATATTAATTCACTATATTCACATATTTATTCACTATATTCCATTGTAAGTGATGAAGATGTAGTTTCACTAAACTTATAAAAAAAATTATTAAATTTTATGATAATAGTATGAATATTATCTTTCTTACTCACTTAAATTTTATTATGTTTTTCACTCACTTAAATTTTTTACTAGTAATATAGAGAGTTATAATGAAAAATATTTTTTATTGCTTTTAAGCCTTGAGTACCCTTAAGTGAATATACATGTGGGCTAGCCTTGTGCCACCAAACTCTATCTAACACTTCAGTTAAAAGAAAAAATATTTTTTCTTAAAACTACCATAGCTCGATCTTTAAGTGCGGATCTAACATGAGTCTAGAGGGATCAAATTTATTCAGGCGCAAACTTCTTTAAAGTGAAAAATCCAATATGTTATTTTTCTTTGATTGAATTGTATTTCTGAATGCTATATAGAGTATATATATAAGACGAAATGATCATTTTGACCAGAAAAAAACTTATTTTTTTTATTAAAATGGTTTCTTTATCAATACACTTTTAAGTATATGTCAATATTAATTGGTATTAAAATATTTTATTGATAACCCACATTGAATATTTTTTTTATATGCAAAGTGTAAAATATTTTCTTTTAACAAATTATATATATATATATATGAAGTAAATATCAACATAAATTAGTTAACATAAACCTTCAAATAATTTATTTAAATCTACTTTTGAAATATTTTTTAAAATTATAATGTTTAAACATCTTACTCATACATTTTTTTTACATTTTAATTACTTTACATCATATTCATTGTTTTATTATAGTTAACATTATTTCTTTATTTAAAACATAATTTTTTATTTTTATTTTTATAAAAGAATATATTAACTTAAAATTGAGAAAAAAAACAAATTTAAAACTTTGTATATATAAAACTAATTTCCACTAATTTTGTTATATATGTACCAATAAATCCAACGAGTTTCTTATTCTTATATTGAAATTTTATCATATCACGTCAATGAACAGCGTTCGTAGCATTAGCAGGTAATGAGAAAATATTAGCACGTTCGTATTCCATATAACTGTACATGTTTTCCGTTGGCATGTTAGTTTATTCGATTAAAGGATATGAGTAACCATTCAGTCTCCAAAAAATATTAGACCAAGTATCGAATAAAACTTATCGTGTTGTATGACACATATATAATATAATGTAAATACAACAATAACAAATGTTAGAAGAGAAAACTATTATATAAATATATGTTTGACCTCATTTCCGAGATGAGAAGATTATTATATAAAAAATATACGTTTATCCATGGTATCCTTTACCGTGGACAGCAAACAATAAGCACCCTCCATGTTTTTTTAATTAATATTACATTATTCTCATACAACTACTAATTAAAAATAGTATAATGAACACTTAATTAATAACTAGATTTATTGAGTATATTTAACAAGTAATTAATAATTAGAGTTATTGATCCCAATATATATTAGTATAGGTTCATCTTAAATGTCAATCTAACATGTAGAGAGGCGTCCAATTTTTTTTATTAACCGATAATATTTAAATGTTTTGTATAGTTAAATAATTTTTTTACGTATTTAAAACATTTTTAAAAGTTTTATTAACTTCAAATTGATATATCAATTAATGAGTTTTATTAAAATTATAGAAATATAGAAAGTTTATAGTTATTAACATTTTACTATATGAAAGTTCTAATATATTTTGAAATTCTTTTATAACTAGTAGACATATTGTGAAAATGAATATAATTGGGTATCTATTTACAACAAAATGCCATGTGATAATTTTCCACCATAGTTTAAGAAAATATTTACATAAAAATAGTAAACAACTACAACACTACACGTAGAATTTCTAATAATTTTATTTTGATATAATTCTTACCTTTTCATAATTAGATTAAAAAAAAAATCTAAATCAATTACCGAAAAAACAATTTACATTTTAAAATGAAAAAAATTTCAAAATGGTAATACACCAATTATTATGTTGGATTGTTAATCAGTTATAGTACAAGGCATTTTTCATCAAATGTACGAGTAATTAATGCACACAAATATATTGGATTCCTAAAATATTGGAGCGCCCCCGCCAATAAAGATATCCTGTCGTCGTAATATATAATAATAATATTAAACATGTACGGTTTGCTTTAAGACAGGTAACCACAGAAAATACAATGATGTCGAGGATAAGTGTGACGTGTAGGCTGTGTCATAGATTACTCAAGGCATGACGAAAGGAGATTAAAGCTCTTTTCTTTGTCCTTCTGGAATTTTAGACATTAAATAAACATTATATATTGGATTTAATCGAAGACAGGGAATCAGCTTTATATGAGAGATTGTGAGTTGATTGGTTTAGTGGGTTGTATCAGGCAAAAGCTACAAATCCGAAGAATATATTGCGTGACCAATCGATAATTGTTCTTTTTGAAAGTTGCGTATCCGATAAAAAATTGTGCGCGTATAACATAATTTTATATTAATATGGCATCAGGTTTTTCATCATGTTTGGCGTTCTTACAACCATTATTGGTTACTGTCCAATTTGGTTATAAATACAGTTCTCTCCGGCAGTTTTCATCGGCTATCTGGAGTATAGGCAATCAAAATTCTCTGAGAAGGAATCAAGCTTTGGTGATAAAATACTATGAGAAATATTCTGTGCCTTCGAGCACTGGTGGGCCTTTGCTATGGAGTTTGCCAATTACATTTATGGTGGGTGGAGTGGGTTCCATGATTGAATTGATCATTTTTGTGGTTCGAGTGGGTTCCATGATTGAATTGATAATTTGTTCTCTGATGACTTCAAAGTCTCTTCATGATCTAACTTAGAAGGAAAATAACAGTTTATGGCAGACTAGCGATTCTGCTAAGGATTAAGAGGCACAAGTATAGAAAAGAATGAACTCAAAAAATGGAAATGGAGCTAAGGGTTCTTCACATTATTCAGTAGAAGCTAAATAGATTATATAGGATACAAAGAAATATTCAACGATAAATAAATAACAATCAACTAAGCTGAAGTTGACTTAATTGAGGTAAACTAATTATAAAAGCTAGCACACAAGGATGAGAGAGATTAATGCTCTCTCTAAAATTCAAACAGTTTTTTTCAATGGTTTCGTTAAAATCGCTCTAAGTTGATTTAGTGATCCAGAGACATCAAAAAATATATTTCCATTATTGATAAGCTCTCGAATGAAGTGAAAGCATGTGTTTATATGTTTTCACTTTTTGGGAAACACAGGATTTTTGGAAAATGCATTGGGAGAACTCTCATCATAGAAAGTGGGGTTTGGGTTTTTTTTTAACATTTGAAAGGTCATTCAATAGCCTTTTCAGCCATACTACAACAAGATGTTGAAATCACACTTACAAACTTTGTCTCTGCAGAGGATATTGAAGCAATGGATTGTTTCTTCAACGCCAATGAGATCAAACTTTTTCCCAAGTGAAAAGTTTATTCTAATGTGTTCTTTTATTTATTATCTCACACTCTGCAAAGTCTCTATATGAGTAGCTTGAGAGTGAGAAATATTCAGAATTCTTGTGCAACAAGTCATTATCGCTATATGAAGAGCTTTAGAGTGAGAAATATTCAGCGTTCTTGTGCAACAAGTCATAATTTATTGTCTCTGCAATATATCTTAAAATTCCTTCTCCAACTTTCCAATGGTAATTCTTCAAAGATTCCATAAATCTAGAAAGAAAACTAGCTACCAACATTATGTCCAATATTGTTGCAGTGAGATACGAGAATTTAAGACTAGACTTTTATAGAAGGTAGAATCAACCGATGATCCTTCAGCTTGTTTGCTTAACTTGGTCCCTAGATCAATTGTAGAGGTAGCTGGTTTGCAATTGATTAGTTTAAAGTTATTCGTAATTTTAGTAGCATACTTTTGTAGAGAGATAAAAATATCATTCATGGATTGCTTAATTTCAAATCCCAATAAATACTTCATCAGACCAAGACTAGTCATGTCAAATTATGTTTTCATGACATCTTTAAATTCTTTTAATATAAGATTTATATGTATACAAAAAATCAACAACATAAAGGTAAAAAATGAGAGTTTTACCTTTATTAACTAATTTTCTCTAAAGAGTTGGCTCATGTTTGCTTTCATAAATCAACTATTGATGAAGTAAGAGTCGATTAAACTATACTACTTTCGAGGTGCTTCTTTGAAGCCATATAAGAATTTCTTCAACTTATACACTTTATGTTCTTGTGTTGCAACTTCAAAACCAGGGCGCTCATTGACATAAACCTCTTCTTCCAATATTTCATTTGGAAAAGAAGATTTTATATTAGTTGAGCAACTTCCCATTTATATTCCGTTGTAGTGGCCATAAAAGTTCTAACTATATCTAACCTTCTGACTATATCTAACCTTGTTATTGGAGCAAAGGTTTAGCTGTAGTCTAGGAAAAATTGTTGAAAGAACCCTTTGGAAACTAGCCTTACATTATATTTCTCAATTTTTCCTTTTTTATTCAATTTGGTCTTGTAGATACACTTGACCCTAATCTTGCTTTTGTGTTTTGGGAGATCAAAATTCCATTTTTCGTTCTTCTATATGGCTTTGATTTCCTAATTCATTGAACCAATACAATGTTCCTCATTTACTTCCTCTTCAAAGTGGGTTGGTTGACAAGAATGAAAGGAAAAAATATTTTTCTTCTGAAAATCATGTACTTGCTCATATATATCCTTTATGCTTATGGTTTTATGTGTATCTGTGGAAGATGACAATTCACTATTGGAAGAAGTACCATTTCAAATTGTTGTGGCTCTTCCTTTACCTGCAATCTTGGTAGACTTAGTGGATGGACATACCGATCTGAAGGTTCATCAATTTTCTCACACAAAGATTTTTTTTCAAAAAATTTAACATATCTACTTAACAAGAAACCCTTTGTGTGAAAATTTTAGCATTTGTACACTTGTGACTATTCGTTGTATCCTACAAGGATGAACTTTTCACTTCTATTGTCAAGTTTCTTTCATATCCTCTCTTGAACATGTGAAAATTCTACACAAGAAAACATTCAAAATTTAGAGGCACTCACCTTGTTACTATCCAAAGCCTCTTGAGGTATTTTATATTTAAAATTAATTTTCGAAGCTCTGTTGTGAATATATACTGCAATAGTGACAACTTCATACCAATACTCATTGGACAAATCCTTTCTGAAAATCATGCATATTTCCATATTCATTATTGATTCATTTTTCTTTCAACTACTCCATTCCATTGCGGAGTATATCTGGTTTCGTTCTGCATAATAATGCCTTGTTTTTGACAAAATGTTGTGAAATGTTTAGAATTGTATTATCCTCCTCTATCTGACCTGAGTACCTTCAAAAAATTTCCACTATTATTTTCTTCTTTTTTCTTGAACTTTTTAAATTTTAAGAAAGTATGAGACATGTTTTTAAGAAAATAAATCCATATTTTCTTGCAATAGTATCAATACAAGTTAGGAAATAAGAACTTTTGACAATATATTGTGTTTGCATGGGTCCACAGATATTTGTGTGGACTACTTCTAACAGTTCGTTTGTTTTGCAAGAATATGTGGGAAAGTGGTCTCTTTTATGCTTTCCAAGAATACAAATTTCAGATTAACAATTGTTCATTTACAAAAGGAAGCCCTGTAACCATAGAATTTTTTTGAAGAATATTAAGGCTCTTGTAGGTAATACTACCATATCTAGAGTGTGATAATTGTGACTCATCGATATTTGAATTATTATGTGCAAACGATTGTGACAGATTTGTACTTCGAAGAGTGAAGGGAGGCGTTCTACTCATGCTCTTTTCTAGCATGGCTATACATATTCTAGTGGGAGTTTTGGAATAAATATAATAAGTTTCCACTTGAAATATTACATTATGGTCACGTTCCATCAATTTAGCTACACTAATGACATTTTGCTTCAAGAGTGGAAGATAATAAACATCATGTATATTTTTATGTTGATTTTTTTTAGTAAGAACAAGCACAATACCTTTCCCTTTATCTTTTATACGAGAACAACCACCAAGAGTAATTTCTTATTTATAGAACCATCAATGCAGTAAATGATTTTTGTTTTTCCTATCATATGGTTGTTGTAACCATTTTCCAATAACTATAGGTGTTTGTTGTAATTTTCTTTAGAACCATGGAAAGAAATAAATATAGCTTCAAAGGGTTCTTGTTCATTGTTGGATATATAGGAACTACCTTTATGTTTATTTGTTTATCTTTCCATATTCATGTTCATAATGTCTACATTTCCTGTAGTAATAAAAATATACATTGGATTTGTTGCACCATTTTGTCCTTCTTTATGTTTGGTTTTGTCAGGGTCTCAACTGCCCTCGTTCTTTTGGTGTGAAACATTTTCCTACATGACAATTTTTTTGTGGTTTTAATTTCCTTGATTCTTCTACCTCTACATCCTTTGAGTGTGCCTATTCTGACATAAGCTTGTGCCTTTAAAGATTTCTTCAAGAATATTTAATTTGTTTTAATTCGTGTATCATGTGAAAAAAGCGATCTAGTCAACTAATCTACTAAAAAATATGTAACAACTTTTGACTTCAGAATCATTGTTACAACCATTTCCAATTTATTTGGAAGGCTTCGAAGGATTTTTTCAACAATCTTCTGATCTATAATCATTTCACTAGTAAGCGTGATTTAATTGATGATACCCGTGACTATAATCATGACCTGATCAAAATTCTTTATTTCATCCATTTTTAGGGCTTTAAACAAATTCCATAATGTTTGCAATGTAACAGTCTTAATTTTATCATTACCATAATATGAAAATATGAGAATATCCTAAGCCACTTGTCTTGTTGTTTAATTGATTATTTTGTTGAAAGTGGAGTCATTAACAAAATTTTGGATCTAACACTTGGATCGGTTTTCCTTTGTTCTATGTTGGTCAACTTCAGTTTCCTGAGAATTGTTCATTACTTCTAATGCCTCTTGGGTTGGCTCTACATAGCCCTTCTTCATTGTATGATAGTGTTTTTGGGCTTGCAGATAAGTCTTCATCAAAAAAGACAAAAAAGCATAATTGTTTCCAAGAAAAATCTGTGTTTGAAAAAATAAATGGAGGAAGGCATAATTTACAAGGCAGACACACCATTTTTACGACTATTTGGGAGATTTAAAAAAAAAAAAAATATCCAAGAACCTGAAATACATTGAATTTTACCTTAGAAAAAAATCCATTATGAAAGTTGTGTACCCTTTACTCTAATCTTCCGTTTATTAAAAAAAAAAACACGCCATGGTTTAAATACCTAATACTTTCCTTGGAAATTAATAAAATAATTTTTATGTTCCTTTTAACCTGTGACAAGCTGTATATTCATAAATAAAATTTGTGTACTCATATTTTTTAATATAATTGTCTTTCTCGCTTTATGCCATGAGGTCGTCGCTCATAATGTTGTAGTGAACCACAATAGTTAAGAAATATTTAGCATCTAGTAGTGATAACAATGATGTTTCTCCTTTTTTGGCTTCTAGGGTGCCATGTTCAATGAGTGTCACCCCTCATAATGTTTCTTAGAAAATGTGTCACTTCTCCTTCCCCTAGGCTGCCACTTCATTCTCCACCTAAAGCTCTGGTTATCTACGCTTTCTCTGTGAGTAGGAAAATTTGAAATGATGGTCTCAAGGACTCTTATGCAAGCTCAAGTTATGGTACCATAAAAGGATTGAGATGAAGAAACATACATACGAATGAACTAAAATAATGGAAGTGAAGTAAATTTATTTTCGCATTATTTAGTAATAGCTAAATAGATTACATAAGAGACAAAGGAACATTCAAAAGAAAAAAATTGAAGTCATAGTAGATGAAAAATGAAGCAGAACTCAACTAAACTTTAATTGTCTAAACTGAACTACAAATAACTATGACACCTAGTAGACAAGGATGACATAGAGAGACTTGTTGAAAATATAACTAGTTCCAGTCTTCATTATGGAATGAAAAGGTACCATTGATGTACTTATTATACTAATTTATTACGTTTATTATTTTTTTTATTTTTATTCTATTCATAGCATGTTATTATTTTTTATAGGGTTTATTGAGTGAAAATAAAATTACTATTAGTTAAATAAATGTATTTGAGTCAAAGCTATATTTGGACTCTTTGTATGATTTTTATTTTTAATTGAGTCAAAAGTCAATTTTCATCCAAAAGACAAATTCAGCCCTTCCTCGAAAAGTCATCCTAGAAGATGCATCTATTGGATTTCCTCAACAAATATAAATAGAAGACACTTCGACCTCATTCATCCACTCATCTCAAAAATAGATTTCTATGCTAAATATAATAATAATAATAATAATAATAATGAAATAAAAGGAGAGAGTACAAAATTAAAAGTAGAGAGAATTGAGTGATTTTTGGATTGATTCTATTCACATGTGCCAAGGAAGTTGTCACACCCTCCTCCCATATTTACCCAAGCTAATCAGTCCACTATGGAAAACATGTGATTAAGAGTTAGTATGATATGATTCAACTCCTCATGTATAGTGAAGGAAGTGGAACTGACATGAAAAGACCAATCTGACCTTCCTTAGAAGCTACAGAACCTTTAGGAGCCAACCAGCCCATCTAGGTTTCCAGCCCCTCAGAGAACTTCATGTTTCACTTCCCTAGAGGCCCAGTTGCTCCCATGACAATGAATGCATGAGACAAGAACCTGAAGTCGCTCCAAAGAAAAGGAATCCATGCGATTATGACCTTTTTTAAGAATTTTTGTGCTAGGGACCCCATATTTTAAAACCCTTTTCCAGATCTAGTACTCTAGCCGTTTCTTGGAACTTCATGAAACTTCCATAACTCATAAATAACATTGAAACAAGGTTACTAATTCAAACAATTGAACAAGGACTTGATATAACCCCCACTATCGATGACAGGAACTCTGTCAAACACATCATGAACATGTAATATGCAGGTTATAACAAGAGATATGAACATAGGGATCTCATACTTATATGAGAATCGTCAAGGAGGATAGATGTCTTATCCCAATAACATCATTGTTATCTATTAGGTCATTCATTAATTAAAATTTCATATACCAAAATGTGATGACAACCATACAACAAAACTGTCATAAAAACATGATTATGACCAGCAAATAACTATAGACATATTAATGATGAAACATCCATTAAACCCATATAATGACAAGCACATTTACTCATAAAATTCCAAATGAAACAACTCTTCTTAACATATGAAAATCCAACCAAGTTAGGGACTTCCATGTACAAATCGACCATAGATTGGTCTGAACCAAATCTCTCTTTTATCCAATAACACCTCTGATTGCAAGCATGAATGTTGGATCTCACAAGACAAATAAACAAAGAAAAAATAGGGCTTCCACAGGAAAAACCACCTCAACCCTCAACCAATCATTCCACATCACACTCAGACATCAGTAACGATTATCATATCGGTTTCTACCCAAGTTTTATAGGGCTCCTGAGCATTTATTGCAACAAAAGCTTCCAGGTATGCTAACTCAACCCATAGCTATTGTAGAGCTTTATAGAATTTATCCAACAAGGGATTACAAAAATATTAACTCAACCCACTAAGGGCTTCACAACATTTTTCAAATCAAGGATTCCAGGACTAGTAACTAAACCCAAGTTGTTATAGAGCTTCGAGAGAATTTGTCGAACCAAGGCTGCATGAAATAATAACTCAACCCATAGTTATAAGGAACATCCAAACAAACCAGAAAATAAAAGGAAAGAAAACCACAACAATATGGCTATCCGTGAAATGGAAAGGATATGAAAATCCATTATCAATCTAGGAAATCCTCTGTTCCAATGACAGATCATGTCTAAGAAACAACATGCATGTGTGTTGTATATCATCACTAGTAAGGAAAACCTACATGCAACTTGATACCTACAAGAAAAACCTTATTTAGATGTTGATCCTAATATACCCTTGCGATTTCTTGCTATTCTTATGCTTTATTTCTCTAAATCGTAAGTATGCTACACTCCTCCAATAGTGCTCCAAGAAAACACTAAGTGTCCTGGAGTATGAGTGAGAGAGAGAGTGTAGAATGAGAGCTCCAAAAATTGAACTATCAAAAGCTAAACCCTGAAAAATTATGTACAGAGCCTCATAGCCTTTTTATTAATGAGGCCTTTATGTTCTTAAATTTCCATTATTTTCCTTCATTTCCCTCCTCACATGCATCTTGTTACCTTTCACCTTCCTTTTCTCCAATTTCCATTATTTTCATAAATAAAATACCAATAAATGAGTCATGCCTTTCCAAAGAATTTTATGTTTCCTTTCCCAATTTCTAGAGCCATTAATTAATCATAAGTGATCCCCATCACTATTTTCTTTCCCAAAATTCAGATTGGAATACATGTCCCATGAACTTGGTTGTTGTTTTTCTTTATTAGCTTTATTAAATGGATTTTTTACTAGGGTTGTTACAAAACCCCCCTACCTTGCAGGAACACAATCCTCTGTGTTAAATGACACTTATAACACACAAGACAACTTAAGATAAAAACATACTTCTCATGGAGATTTATAACATTTCTCGTTGCATTATTTACAAGGAACAACTTGATGAAAAGAAACCAACGTGACAACCATAACCACAATAGCCACCATAATAACATGCCACCCATACGACTTGTTGGATATTTATAACATAGCTCATGGTGGTATTTACATCCATATTCATATAAACATATACCAAACACCACACCAAACAATATACCAAAACATTTCCTCATTCTTTGAATAGACAATGTTACATAGCCAAATATAATCATCCATGCCCCATGTAGCTTCATTGGCCCAAAATGCTTCCATTGCACTTTAACTTGCTCGATTTCTCTATTCCGGAGAATGAGCATCTTTTGCTGCAAAATTAATTGACGTTTGATATAGAATTATCCTTCTTGCTCCACCTAAAATACAAACCATTAAATCACATGATCATCATCTTTAATATACTTCTTAAGAAATGATAGATGGAAAACATAATGGAATTTCACTTTCAGAGGTAGTGCAAGTTGATAGGATATTGGTCCAATTTTCTCCTGAATATTGAAAGGCACAAAATAATGAGGTGCAATCTTGGCACATGATCCATTCCTCAAGGTTCTATTCTTGGGCTTGATGTGCAAGTAAGCCTATTCCCCAACCTGAAAATCCTTAAAATTCATGTTCCTATCTACATAACTCTTTTCTATATCCTATGCAACATTTATAGTATTCTTGATAACCTGCATTTCTTGTTCCGTCTCTACGAACATCTCTATTCCTATCAACACCCTGTTATTTTGATCTCTCCAATAGATGGAAGTGGTACAAGTCTGCCCATAGAGTGCCTCAAATAGACTCATTCTTAGAGATTCTTGATACCCATTAATGTAAGAGAACTCAACCAATGGAAGGTTCTCTTCCCACTTTCGTTGTTGATGCATCAAATATATACTCAATATGTCCTCAAAAATTCTTTGGACTCTCTTTGCCCCTCCATCTATCTGCGGATGATAAGATTTATTCAATACGAACTTTATACTCAAACCTAATTTTTTTTTTTCCAAAATATAGAAGTGAACTTCACATCCCTGTCTGAAAAAATATTCTTCAAACACCATGCAACCTCATTATATCTCTGATGAATACTTGTGATAGATAATTAGTTGAATATGCAGACTGCACTGGAATGAAGTTCACTAGCTTTGTCAACATATCCACTAGAACCATGATGGAATCATGTTGTCTATATGTCCTTGGAAAACCTTTAATGAAATCCATGGAAATTACCTCCCATTTCCATTATGAAATCAGATTTAGCTGCAATAATCCACCTGGATGCTTAGACTATGCTTTTATGTATTGACAATCCAAGCATCTATCAACAAACTTTGCTGATTCTTTCTTCAAATTCGGCCAATAGTAGAAATTATTTATTTCTATCAATTTCTTCTCATATCATAGGTGACCTCGATATGGCTTGACATGAAATTCCCTCAAGATAATATTCTTGAGCTCATTGTCATCTGGCACATATACCATGTCCCTAAATCTCACCAAACCATCCACCGTAAGATGGTAGTCCACATCCTAATCACTTCTACCCTATTGTAAATTGTGCATAAGCTCCCTATACATGTCATCCATTTGTCCTTCCTACAAAATAAAATCGTGTGAGCTAGTCCCATGGGAGCTCATAATTTCTATATGGTTCACATATATCCTCCTGCTAAGAGCATATGTAACCATGTTATATTCACATTTAGTGTACATGATCTCAAATAAAAACTCACTAATCATGGCCAACCATCTATCTTGCCTAACATTCATATTATTTTGGTCAAATAGATATCTAAATCCATTGCGATCACTCATCAGTACAAATGTCCTAGCAATAAGAGAGTACTTCCACATCTTTAATGCATGGATGATTATTCCGAAATCAAGATGATGTATCACATAATTTTTCTCGTGTTCATTCATTTCTTGTGTCTCAAATAATACCACTTGTCATTTGTACATTAATACTTCACCAATTCCTCTCTTTAAGAAATTTTCACACACAATAAACTTTTTGTCTCGATATGAAATATTTAGACTTGGAATTTTTTTCAAAAAATTCTTTAACTTCTCAAAGTTGGTTGGACATTTCTCTCTTGATTCAAAGTTCTTATCTTTCCTCTGCAGTGACATAATATGACTTGCAATCTGAGAGAAGTTCCTGATGAACCTCCTATAATAACCTATTAGCCCCATGAATGATCTTACCTCATATAGATTTCTAGCAATGTCCCATTCCATGATATCTCTTATATTTTTCAGATCCGCTGTTATACCTTCTTTGGAAACAGAATGTTCCGAAAAATGTACCTCTATCTGAAATAAACTACATTTAATGATATTAGCATACAATTCACACTCTCAACAATCTCAATACTGATGATAAATATTCAACATGTTCTTCCTCATTATTAGAATATACCAATATATCATCAATGAATACAATAAAAAACTTGTCCACATAAGGAGACAATACACTATTCATCAAGCGCATAAAAGGATCTAGAGCATTAGGCAAACTAAAAAAAACTAAAGCAAACTCATAATTCCCATACCTCGTTCAAAAATAATTCTTGTATATGCCCTCTTCTTCAATATGTACATAATGATATCCAGATCCGAAATCAACCTTTGATAACATTATTTCTCCTTACAACTGATCAAAAAAGTCATCAATCCTCATCAAGAGATATGTTTTCTTGATGTTCACTTGGTTCAACCACCTATAATCGATGCAAAGCTTGAGAGTACCATCCTTCTTATTCACAAAGAACATTGGTGCACCCCAAGGTGAAACACTTAACCTAGCATACCCATTTTC
Source organism: Pinus albicaulis (assembly GCA_034641835.2). Lineage (NCBI taxonomy): Eukaryota > Viridiplantae > Streptophyta > Pinopsida > Pinales > Pinaceae > Pinus > Pinus albicaulis. The sequence continues at coordinate 1,407,432,751 of CM076582.1, forward strand.
AAGATTTTCCTTCAACTCTAACTCCTATTCTACAAACTCTGGTGTCCCTTTGATTTTTTTCTTTTCATTGTAACAACTCCATAGAAAAATCCACTTAACTATGAAGTAGAAACTCTAAATCTCTATGGGAAATACATACTGAAACTATTGTAAAATCGGGTACCTACTAAGAACATTTGGATCCTCAACATCCTTACCTTTATCACTATAAGTATGTACTATGAATAACACACACCCCTTCCTGTGACTACTCTTGTCAAACACAATTGTCACAATTTAAACTTATGTTTCCTTCTTCTTGCCCTGCAAGATTCTTTAGTCTCCATTTTCATCGAAGCTCTCCGTAGATTTTTTAACAATCCACCTCAGTCCTGTGAATATAGAACCAATCGATACCCCAAATCATGTTGTACGAACCCAACGAAAGTACATTTAGATGTGCCAATGTAGGCATACCATTAAATTCAAATGCAGGCATACCATTAATCATAATCGTCACAATATATAGGTATCATATTAGTCATCATCCTATTTACCATACATGACTCCTCAACTACAACACCGACTAGACACAATGCATGCATAAAAATATATGCATGACATACATGCATATATAATACATATAAACACATACATACATTCATGACAAACATATTTTAGAAACAACACCATCAATTTATACATGAAATCACAATGACAAGAAGGACCGCCACCATTATACGGAACAAGCACATAGACCAAAAGCGTAAGGACACATATGAAACTAATATGTACTTATGACAACATATTCATCTAAGGAAAATAGAACATAGACACCACCGAAGAGAATAGAAGCATGCTCTAATACCACTCTATAACAACCTTCTCATACATTTACCCAAGATAATTGGTTGACCTTGGTAAACATGTGATGAAGAATTATTATCATATAATTGAAATCCCCATGTAGAGTTAAGGAAGTGGAAACAACATTACAAGACCAGTAAGACCATCCTCAGAAGTTACAAAGCCTTGAGGAGCCAACCAACCCCTTCAGGTGCCCAACCCTTGACAGAAATTGTCATTTCAATACCCTAAAGCCTGAGTCACTCCAATGAGAAGGAATGCATGAGATTGAAACCCGCTAGTCGATCCCACAAAAAGGAATTCATGCAATAATTTACTTTTTTAGGTAGTTCTATGCCACTGACCCCAGATTTGAGCCACTTTTTGAGCGCTAGGACTCAGGCCACTGCCTGAAACTTCATGAAAATTTCAAAACTTATAAATAACATTCAAATAATGTTACTAATGAAAAAAATTGAATAAAAACTTTACTTGAACACCACTATGTTAGTGTGTTTGGTGCACACGTGTATGAAATCACCCCGTGTTAAAGGGTGTGGTTTACCCTCTTAATTTATTGGTCGCAAGCAGAAAAGGAAGTGGAGTCAAGGAAGTTAATGGAACATGCTAGAACATGAACATACTAGATAGAGAAATCAAATTCATATTCAAACATAAAAACTAAACTAAAAACTAAAAAAAAATAAAACACAAGCTCTAAATAGAGTCAAACAACTGCAATAATCCAAACGGTGGTGCTTACGGCCACTCTTATTGAATTTTAGTAGGAAATGAGGATGAAACTTTAACCCACTTTCCAAGGGGCCCTTAGAACTGGGGGTCCTAAGTCCTGGTTCAAGAATGTCTTTACTTCCAAGCTTGCCTTGTTGCAAAGTATACCTCTCTCTACTATAATGGACTGAAGTTGTTGGATGGCCAACAATTGAGTCCCTTCTATCTCTTCTCCAGATCACATGCTGTTGGTATTGCTTGGGGAAATTCTAGCCAGCATAACAATGTTGTATCAAGTTTTTCATCTCTTGGTGGGCTGTTATAGGAGAATTAGAATCATCCTTCCCTCTCTTGGTTCAATGTGGATGGTGACCCAAGAGATGAGGATGATTCCATTGTGTGCCACATTTATTCCATTTTGTGCTCCCTTAATGTCCTAAGGAGGGTTTGGTGGTTGTCCTTAGGCGACTTAAGGTGTCAAATCATTGTCCTGGAGTGTTCTTTTTGTGGTCCTAGATAGTGACTTCCGCCACCCCCGCAATTGTACATATTTTGGGTCAAAAGGGACGCAAAGGCACTCTTCTCGAAGGTTTTTGTCGCAAAAGAATTTATGACTTGCTCGAATTTTATTTTTCCTCAGACCTTAGATATTTTTAAATACTTTCTAGATTCTCTAATTTCTCTTAGCCCTGTAAATCCTTCTGCCTGACATTAATGAATTTCATATTTTCTTTTACGATTTTCTAGTGTTAACAGTTGCCACCTAATGTGTGAGGTATAGGAAAATTTGTATAGCAGAAATACATTATAGTTTATTTTATCTATACTATGCGTAGAGAGAGAGAGAGAGAGAGAGAGAGAGACCTACATGTAGCTCAGAATTGGAGACACCCTGCACCGGTTCAGAGAACGACCATGTTCTCTAGGACCCCTGTAAGCTATGAGGTGGGCATGTCCCATGCTCGTAATTCTATGTCTATTTAAACAAATATTTGGCAGAGAAATGTTATGTTTGTGTCACTACTATGGTAGTGATCTGGTGGTTGATGACGACAACTTCTAACGCCCTCAGGGGCGTTTTTTCTTTTATAATAGGTGGAACATGGTACCCATATGTGTAAAACTTGGTATAGAATATAACTGTGCATTGTAAGCATAGGAACTGGTTGGGACCTTCCCATGTAAGCATTGCTGAAAGAGACGCTTATGAAGGCACGGGTCTTCGATGAATTTTATCAAAGTCCAATGGTTTTAAGGTACGATATCATAATGACATGAAAGCTTTTGTTTTAGTCGAATTTCAGGAGGATCAATGACATCTATGGGCAATGATGTCTCCCACAGTGCCACCCGAGGATGCCTCTTTTATGGAGAGCGGTGAACCAAGGTACTGCTTCCTTTTTGGAAAATAGGTGTTGAAGTCGAAAAAAGGAAGCCTCAAGTGAACGAGAGGTCGTTGATATGAAGGATTAGGATCCTGGATGTGATTGGTTTAACATAGGCATGGTGGCGAGGGGTGACTGAAAACAGATGATGAGGATTCAGTGGCGCAAGGTTAGAGTATAATAAGCAGCTTGGTGGTAGCCATAACTATTCTGATGGGAAAATCCTTGGAGTCGGTAGGACCTCCAGGGCGGGTATAAACTAGTTATGAATGTCAAGATGGATTTTTTAAGAGGGTGTGATACTCTAACCAAGGGTGTTCAAGGACTTCTGCCATGGGAGAAAAAATTAATGAGTGGGGGGGGGATGTAATGCACCCTTTGCAGTATTTGTACACTTACCAAAATAATAAAATAATGGGGTTTGGTTTGTACAAAACACAGATATGGGTGCCGCAAAAAATGAAAGTGTTCACTCATTGATGATGTGAGGAAGCTGTTTTGCTGAGGGTGGGGGCCCCATTGGTTGGTATCATGTGTGAGGTTGATGAAGCGGATGAAAAATTATTGCAGATGGGATTATGTTGATGGAGGTATGGCATGCCAAATGCGAGGCACAATAGTGTGCTGCTTGTACAACCTGACCATCTAGGAAAGGGGTTTTTTTTTGTATGGTAGAACTTGACCTTATGCATGATGGATAGGTGCACATGAGGTGGTTCCTTATCGCATATGGTATTATGCATGATGGATGGTATGGCCATGGCATCACTTCTGTTGTGATATATGGTCTACTGTGGGTGACGGGAACCATGGAGGGGAGGCTCTACCGACCACCGAGGATGATTATCATCTACAAGGCAAGGTGATGATAAACACGATCAAATATGTGGAACGTATGGTTCTTTTTTGATGGAGAAATGATATCAGGATATGCAGAGTTTTCTGCGACTCTATCATGCTGGGGGAAGAATGATATCCTCTCTCGAACTTTCAGTGGATGGAGTTGTGGATGGCTTGTGAGCTTTCCTACACAAACAACTACCTCAAGTGAAATCATCTTCTTTATCAAATGTTATTGAAAGTCACGAGCTTTTAAAAAATAATATGGGAGAGGGCATACTTTCTGGTGCTAAAAAAAAAAAGTTGCGAGTGAAAATGTGTGGCAGTGCCTCTGTTCATTATGGAGTGCTGATCATAGTGCTGTTGAGATCAGTGGTGGTGCTGCCTCCTGGGGGGGCCACGGGAGCCTCGCATGAGGAGGTTAGGTTATGGTGGGGCATTACCTAAACATCACGATGGAGGCCTCATTTTAGGTCAACCATCAGGTGTTTCTGCCATTCCCATATACAAGGATGGACTTCTGGGGGATCCAAAGATGGGTCTCCCTCTTGGTTACGCTTGGGGGCCAACAAGTATGTGTTTATGTTTTCTGCATTTATTTGAGTATATATGTGCTTATGTTTTTTGATAGTGACACTGACATAGTTTTGGTTACTCTTGCAGATGTTGGCAAGGTAGGTCGCCCCGTGGCTCGATTGGTTGGCCACAGTCCTCTTTGGAGGCCTCAGGGCGGTCATGGGGGGCCTCGAGGGGATGCTGCATAGCTTCAGGGTGGTGGACTTGGTGGTGGTGTTGTCCCTTCAGGAGAGGGCAACAACACAGCTATTGCCGAGGCTGCGACCAAGCAAGCTCGTGTTGACGCAGAGGTGGTGCATGCTGATGCAGCGGAGGGGCACATTGCTAAGCTGAAAACTCGGGTGTCAGTTCTAGAGGATGTCTGGGGTCGAGTGGACTGCTTGACCCAAGCGATGCCTACTCAAGGTTTTATGAATGATCTCGAGGAGGTCTGGCTGGAAACGGTGATGGCCCGGGCAAAGGACTATCGACCTATTTTACGTCAGGTGGCAGTCTCAGTTGTGATGGTGACTCCAGTAGTCGTACCGAGAGCAGTTGTGGGTCCAGGTGCCCCACCTAGAAGAGCACTACTGTAGATTTTACTTCTACATAGGGAAATCACCCATTATGAGGATGCTTCCCCTATTTTTGACGACTTTTTTTTTATCTTTAGGCTAGCCAAAGGGTCAATGACACCATTTTTTGTATTCAAACATATATAGCATGATATATATATATATATATATATATATATATATATATATATATGAGAGATATTTTTTTCTTTACATCTCTACATGTTGTGCCCCCTGTTTCTATTTATGTATGATTTTATACTGATGGATATTTATGTTTTTTGTTTTTAATGTACGATGGTTTATCCGAGATGCATTCAAGTGTAGAATATTGTTAGCTATGCGATCAGCTGTTTGGTTTTGACTCCTTGGTACATGTGTAAATGTAATGTAGTCAAATTTTTTTCTTATCTTTTTGTACGCAAATATTTTCTAATTAGATGTGAATATCTTGTCTTGAATATTTGTTTTAACTGGGACACTACTAACTAGGAATCAAGGTAGACATGCATATGGCGTATGCCCTGATGGAGGGCATCACACATAAGTTTGATGACAACGTCATATTCTGCCTAATTGTTTGTTGTTGAACCGATCCTCACATCATTTGTGTAGAGTGGTGATCAGTCAGGGTGATAGATGACCCAGGCAGCTGCTGCTAAACTTTGAGACCATCTTGATGCTCCATCAGCAAATCTGATGTACGGCTCAGGTTGGTAATCCATGGCCGCACTTTGAGCGTGTTTTTGTAATAAGTCTTTTGGTAAAAAATTTAAAGTGGTTGGGTTTGTGTACGCTCACTCTAGGGCAAGGCCAACTTGGCCCTCATGGGTAGAATTTCTTGAGGCAAAGGCTATTGACAGGGTTGTTGACGCATGTCTCATTTGATTCCATCAAGATGTATGCCCCTTGATAGAGGAAATGTTTTACGATGTAAGGTCATTTCCACAAGGTTTCTAACTTTCTTGGCCCTACGGCTTCTTTTGTGACATCATAGCGGAGGACTAGTTCTCCCTCGGTGAATTATGGAGGGTTGATGTAGCACTCAAATGATGCTTTTACCCTTTTCTTATGGGACTCGTTGTGTTGCATCGACTATCCTCAACTTTCATCGATGAGCTCTAGTTGTACTATGTGGTGTTCTAGAGGCTGGGTATCATCGAGGAGTTCAATGGCGACATGAAAAATTGGGATCTCAAGGAAATCGATGCAAAATCACAAGGTAAATTTATCTTTTGTGACAGGAATAATGTGTAAATACTGGGATGTGGGGGCAGCTGAAATCCTATTTCTAATATGAAATTATACGAATCGTATGTGGTGTATCGTTTCGTCGATTTTTGGTGGAGGAAGAATATTTTTGATGGGATTTTGCGTAAGCGCAAGGTTGGGTTCCCCGCTAGGATGGTCAATTTCCTGTGGGTGGAAATTTTGCCTACTGCAAAGGTGCCTTAATGTTTCCATTAGCTGGCATGCCTCTGGTTCGCGGTTCTGGCCAGTGTAAATGGTGCATGGTACCACTGTGCCAACTGAGTATATTGTATGGGATTCAATGCTACTCGTCGTCCCTAATGTGGACACTTCAAAAGGATATGTTGTAGAAGAGGTGGTATTTTGCTTCCATGTCCATGTTGTTGGTTTGGGTGTGTCTAACTCTTTGGAGGAGTGTAGCATTAACACTGCTCTTGCCACTCTTAGCTTGGGGAGATGTGATCATTCAATCATATGGTGAAATTGTGAACAAATACAGCAATAGGTACACCTGATGTTCTCTTGGTTAGAGAGGTCTCTAAGGGAGTGAAGGGACCGTGAAAAAACTACATCCGAGGAGCTTTATTTCTTTACACTAATTTACTCGGTGATCATTTAGGTTGCATGGTCCGCATGTTATCCTAGCTTTTTCCTGGGTCATGATTGGTTGGTGTGTCATCCTAGTTTTCCCATCACGCCCATGTGGGTGTGGGTTCGCTGGTCTAGGGGTGATTTACTCTCAATCTCATCTAAGCTCATCCTCCAGTATCTTCTCTATTATATGAAGGACTTCTGGGATATAAGTACACTATTTTCCAAAGTGATTGCCCTAACGTACTGGAAAAATAACCTAGATATGGGGTTCCCGTCATGCTCAGTTTGTAGTCTGGTAGGGTACAATCATCGTAATGTTGCTAAATCAGGGGATATGGCGACCACATGATTGGGTATTTTTCATAACATGCATGTTCGTCTTCTCTGTAGAGAGAGGTTGGGGGTAACTAGGGGTTCCCTGATTGGTCGCTTTTCAGCTGACAGGAATAGGACTGATCTGCTCATCACATCTTCTTGGGATGTCAAGATGTTCATGGATATTGAGTCCATGTCATCTTCTTGGTAGAGGCATACTATAGCTTAGCGCAAACTAGCGAGGGCTAACCAGAATCAGGGGATATAGTGACAATTTTCCATAAGTTGATTATTGGTGCATATTTAACATGAATAATGGACATCCGTGTTGTCTCGATATACTATATGGAATAGATACCATCATTGTAAAATTTCCAAAGTTGGGAAATCTATGATGAAATGAGCAAGCTCATCACAAAGTACACAATTTTTTATTGGGGGAGGGGTCTAGCGGGGAGCCTTTAAGGTGATCGTCGTTCTTCCATAGGTATAGGATGATATGGGGTTCATCTCAAGTAGATTGGGTGGAGGGATCCTCTTGATAATATTTCTCGATGGCGTGTAAGGCGTCCCTATATCGAGGGATCTTTGGGAAATGATGGGTATAGTGCCCATAATTGCTACAAATAGCACATGCGTGATTGGTACGCAATTATTTTCCTTTACCTTTGGTGGTAGTTTCCCCTTTATAGGAACATGGCATCACGATGTCTACCTCAGACCCGAAGAGTGATTTTAATTCATGTAGCTCTAGGCAGATATGGGTAGGGTGTCCTATTGCGTCACATATGGTGCAAACTGCTAATTCCAGTTGTATGGCAAGGGTTTCCAGCTTCTTTCCTCTCTTCTCATTTTTCTTAGCTGTAATCATTGTTTTTGCAATGGGAATTTATTTTGCAAGGATGGTTTCAACCATTTCTTGAATGGGTGGGGCCTCCTCAGGATTGAGTGGCTTTAACCCAGTAGTAGTGATGAGTGTGGCTATAGTCCTTGTAGGGGTGAATGAGATATCAAAATGGTATTGAAAATGATATGTTTGGTAACACCACTATTTCCAAAACCTTCTGGGGGGTAGAGGAAATGGTTTTGGGAAGCACCGTAGGCTAGAGAGGTTGTCGCGGCTGAGGACTCGTGTCATTACTGCTTGTATCTGTGTCCTGAATTTCTTGGGTGGTTGATTTGGACATCATGCACACTAGAGCTCTTGTGACATCAGGAGATGACTCAGGTATTATGGGGGGATCTCCTAGGAATGATCCTAGTATAGATGATGGCTTGAACTTTCCAGGGTCATATTCTTGGTACTATTAAAGCATGTCTGAGGATGTATCGATGTAAGATATAATTACATCCATGTTTTTTAGGGTTCTTTTCTCACTATGCGATAATTGATCAAGAGTAATGATCTGGTCCTTGTGGGGGAAAGTCATAATGCGGAAGACAAAGGACGCTATGGCTGACATGGCATACATATAACTCTGACCAAGGAGTATATTATAGTCCAAGTGAGTGTCCAAGACTTCAATGTCTATAAGGAACATATTTTCAGCTAAGCAGATTGGGATGTTTTGTTAGAGACCAACGGGGGTTGAAGGATGACCGTCCTTTGCTCTAATCTTGACGACTAATCATTTTAGTTCGAGAGACCCTAAATTCTGCCAACCATATTTTGACGTGATGCACGTGGATGCACCTTTGTTAATGACACGTCGGTGAATGGTGATATTCTGGACTGACACTGGTATCTGAAATTAAATCATCAAAGGAAGCCTAGGGGTGGATTTGTCTAAGTCAAAAGCCATTAGGCGCGTATTGAGAGGGTCGATAGCACCTAACGTAGAAAGAAAGACTTGCCATTGTTTTGAGAATCACTCCAATACTTCCAAAGATGACATAGCAGCGGGATATTGGGCTAGATTTTCCACGATGCTATAATTATGGGCCGCTTTTAAGTAGTTTCCTGCTCTCCTATTTGGTCCCTTGGCCATTTTTGGCAATGGTCCAATAGGAATATTTGAAATGGTCAAAGGTGAAGTTGGTGCACTGGTACTAGCCCTTGACGCATTGGTGTTTGGTGGGGTGTCATAATTGCAATCCTGTGTTTGAAAAAAAATCTCTTCGCCTGTCATGTAGATTTCATGATTGCTTTTTCTCAACTCGTCAGGATTTTTTTGGTTAGTGCTAACTATCCTTTGATGGGGGAAAGGTTCCTGCATCATATTTGTCTGCTGGGAAGATCCTCCTTGTCCTCGGTTACTCTGGAGCTTCCTCAGCTTAGGGAGATCAGGACAGTGGTGAGTATAATGGTTGTACTCACCACAGATTGAAAAAGAATGGTTTGATCGAGGAGGTGGTATTTTTCTCTGTCGTTGGGCATTGATTGGCTCCTGGTTTTGATTCCAGTTGGAGTTGCCTCTAGCCTAAGATTATGGAGGGCATTGCTGGTTGTTGCCCCCTATCCAGGATTCCCCTTCGGCTTATTTTTTCCTTTTTTCTTAACCACGTTAGGAGGGTATTTCTCCTGGTTATATAATTGTTGCGGTTGGTTTTGGGAAGGCTGCATAAATTTCACCTATGCATTATTCTGCATACGCGGGTATTATGCTAGGGTCTGGGCATAATGCGGTCCTTGGTTTACACCTGGTTGTTGGGGGGGGAGCTCTTATGTCAGTATGTCTATCTGTGTAGTAGGTCCCTTGAACCGAAGGATAGGGTCCTCCATGGTGATACAATGATGCCCTATTGGTCAATTTTTTTTAGGCATATGATGAATTTGAAACCCAGGTTGTGGTATGTTCTGGGTAGAATCATATGTATAGCTATGGTTTTGACTGCTGCTGCCTAGGTAATTTTGGGTCAATGACCTAATTAGACCATCTGCAGAGTTTGACGTGCCTAGAAATTATTTCTAAGTTTGTAAGCACAGGGAATTCAACAGGATATTGTAAATATATCTTGAGTGCCTATAATTCAACTCGAGTTGTTGGGCCTTGCTAATGGCGTCTTCCTTAGATATGGGCCTTTGTTTCACCACATCATTTGAAATCTTTGTAGTGACATTTTTAGGAATAGATCTAAAAGTACTTGATCGTAGATTTTGGCTTTATATAAACTACGATGCCCTCTCCATTCGTGGAGATGGTCCGAGATATAGACAGCGCAGGTTTACCTAAAGTGTGTCAATAATTCCATTCCAGAGACATGTTGGATGGGTTACTAAAAATATGTTAGGAACGCAGAGGAAAGGGTGCTAAAGGTTCAATGTGTAGGAGAGGGTTGCTCCACATACCATTTTACTGCTACTCATGTCATAGTGCATTGAAATAGTCTCAATTGAATAGTGTCTTCGATGATACTATTCAATGAGAACCACATGTGGAAGCTCATGACATGATTTTCTAGCTATTCCGCTTACTTTCCCTCAAACTTTAGAATGTACAAAGGGAGCTTCATGGGCATGGGAGGCCATATAGGGTTGTGTGCGATGGATTCATTCGTCAACTTAGTTAAGTTGGGTATATTCAATGAAGCTACAAATATTAACTGAGAGGTCGACGCCATTGCAACTTGTGAAAACACACTATTCTAGTTAGAAATAGGGTTTATTGGTGATGTACCTTGCTATGTATTCGACTGGCTTCCAAAATGGGTAGAACTCCTATGCCATCTAGGGGTTGTGGGAGGAGAAGTGTGTGGTGTGGCATTGGGAGAGTGAACAAGGTTCCCATCTAAGGATTCCCCAATAAAGGACGTACCAATAATGGTGGCAGCATTCTATATTTGATGCTTAAATGGTTAAAGACCTAGAACCCCTCCTGGTAATGGGGAGAGGTCCAAAAGATTTCTAGATCGATGAGGTCCCTTTGGGTCCGTTCTGGTGCAGATTATGCCTAGATTTGGAATTATTTTAGAGGATAGAGATTATGAGAAAAAGAAAATTCCTATCGCATACAAAAAACAAAGCGAAAATAAAATAAAATTTCCCTTTAAATTAATCCTATTTGATCAATCAATCAAAAATATGGTTTTTGTTTGTTTGCGTATGATACTAAAATCATAGAAGGCCTATTCGTCCTCACAAACTCAAATGTAATGGGCCTTGAGAAGATATCTTGCGTGTGCTGGAACAACATTATGTATGAGCTAGCGATTCCACTAGTCAGTTGAAGAAAATCCACCAAGGTAAGGGTAGAGAATCTAGCACTTGTCTGCATCATCACCTATAAGGAAATGATGCCCTAATTTGGCCATTAAGTACCACCATCCCACATGAGTGTTTGAGTCTAGGGCTTCTTGGTAATTCAGCTAGAAGTATCGAGTATCAGCTGGGTCAAGTAGCCTAAACCTAACCCCCTCTAAATGGGTCTCTGTCGCGCTTGAGTTTTCTTTTCTGTGGGCTGATAGGTGGATTTAAAATTTCCCTAAACAATAAATTTCTATTTTTTAAGATGAAAATCAAGGCAACTTATTGGATGCCTACACCTTTGATCCTAACTTAAACTATAAATTCTTTTATTGCCCTTGTGTGGAGAATTTAGTGATTTTTATTAAGTTAGTTTTAGGTGTCATTGCTTTGCTTAGTGTGTGGATGTGTGTGAGAAAAATGTGAACAAGAACATAGTTTTAATGCATGGATATGTGATGATCCTTTTCAAGATCCCCTATTAAACTATGTTCTATTATTCCTTCGTGAAAAGAAAAACATGTGCAGATATGGACCTATTTCCCTTTTTCGTACTTAATCTATGTGATCAACTAAAGGGATATGGTGAGTTGTGAATTTATATTTTTCATATTCTTTCCTATGATCACTGAAGGGTGCAATGGCAGCAAATATTACTTTCTCTTGTATCGACAATTCAATCCTGGTCCCGAAATCCTAGTGAAAAAATTGAACTAAACTAATTACTTTTACACTAGAGAAACGAAACTGGATAAGCATGCGTGGACTTGGGCCACTTACTTTGGCTAATTATCTAGGTGTTTTGGTACCTAAATTTGAAAAACATAAATTTTTTTGGAATGCAATTTAATTTCCGCTACTTAACTTATGTGTAAAATTTGCAAAAATGAACTTGAAATAAAGCTCACACTAACCCTACAAAAATTAGCTAAGAGTGAGCTTTAGCAAGCTCCAGGTTACCTCAACTAGTGCTGGCAGATGTATTATGGGCTTCCACGCAATTTAAAAGCAAGAAAAGATAGAAATATGGGAGAAATTTCTCATTTTGTCTTTTGCGCATGAAAGGCTGCAATAGGCGTGATGTCTGCGTGCGGGTCAGCTCTGAACACGCCCCTTGGGGGCACCTATCTTAGGGAAAAACATCCAAATTCCTACAAAAGTAATTTTTGGAGTTTTTCTACTTTAGTCTGTCACTTGAGATGAACTTGGGACTGAAAGAGAAAAAGGGGATAATTTCAGCCCAACTCCACAACACAGACAAAGGTCTCTGCAAAAAGGCACAACCACATAAACTTGGAAATAAACGTTAGTGGAGTTTCCAATCCTCTGTTAGTGTGTTTGGCGCATGCATGTACTAAATCACACCAAATTAAGGGTTGTGGTTTACCCTCTTATGTTATTGGTCACAAGCAGAAAAAGAAGTGAGGTCAAGCACGCTAATGGAATATGCTATAACATAAGCATACTAGATAGAGAAATAGTATGCATATTCAAACATTAAAACTAAACTAAAAATAAAAAAAAATAAAACGCAAGCTCTAAATAGAGTCAAACAACTGCAATAATCCAAACGGTGGCACTTATGACCCCTCTTATTGAGTTCTGGTAGGAAATGAGGATTAAACTTTAACCCACTTGCCAAGGGGCCCTTATAATTGGGGGTTATAAGTCCGGATGAAAGGATGTATTTACTTCTAAGCTTGCCTCGGTGCAAAGTCTCCCTCTCTCTACTATGGTGGACTGAAGTTGTTGGATGGAAAAAATTTGAGTCCCCTCTATCTCTTTTCTGGATCACACACTGTTGGTATTTCTTGGAGAAATTTGGGCCACCGTAACAATGTGCTCTCAAGTTGTTCTTCTCTTGGTGGCCTTTTATATGAGAATTAAAATCCCTTTTCCCTCTCTTGGTACATTGTGGATGGTGACCCAAGAGAGGGGATGATTCCATTGTGTGCTCCCTTGATGTATTAGGGAGGCTTTGGTGGCTATCCTTAGGCAGTTTCACGTGTGAAATCATTGTCCTTGAGTGTGACTTTTGCTGCCCCAGAAAGTGACTTCTGCCACTCCCATGATTGAGTGCATTTCGGGTCAAATGGCGCACAAAGGCGCTCTTCTCGAAGGTTTTTGCGTGCAAAATAATTTATGAATTTCTCAAATTTGAATTTTCCTCAGTCCTTAGGGATTTTTAAATACTTTCCAGATTATCTAATGTCTCTCAGACCTGTAAATCGTTCTACCTGACATTAAATAATATCGTCTTTTCTTGTATGGTTTTCTAGTGTTCACACCCACAATACATGATAAGCATTTCATCAAATAAATCTTGAAGATGTAAGATATAGGTCATAAAAATATATCTTAACATAGGGATGTCATAATTTTCTCGGAATCGTCAAGGAGGGCTGGTATTTCCTCCCAATAGTTGGATTATTATTTATTAGGGAATTCATTCGTTAACATTTCATATGCTGACCAAAACATGATTACATTTATACATCAAAACTATCAATTAAAATTCTTATAGCAAACAAATATCCAATGATATATCAATTATGAAACAACCATTAAAGGTATATAATGACAAGCACATTTTCTCATAAAATACCGAAGGAATGAGCTCTTATTAAGATATCCAAATCCAACCAAGTCAGGGACTTCCATGTAGCACCCGACCATAGATTGGGCTGAACCAAATATCTATTTCATTCAATCACCTCCACACCACATTCCAAGAATGAATGTGTGATTTCACAAAATAAATAAATAAAAACAAAATAAGGGTTCCAAAGGTCAAACAACCTCAACTCTTAACCAATTATTCCACCTCATGGTCAAACATCACTAACCGCCACCAGATCGGTCTCTACATGATATGAACTTATTCATGAATCAAATGGAATACATATATAAACATAAACATAGATATGAAGCAGAAAGAAATATTCATTTCATTAATATCAAAGAATTGAAATATGCTTACAAACATAATGGAAATAAACTAGCTTGGGAGATGGTAACTTATATCTAAGAGATGCGACGGTTACATGCCTATGAAGTATGTCACAATACGAGTCAAAGGATATTTTGTTATTGAAATACAAGGGAAAACTATAGACAACCAAAACCCTAACCGCAGGAGATGGAACCACGAGAGTTTGTGGGCCTTTTGGGGTTAGTTGGGAAGCTAACTTCCCGGGTTTGTAACATGTTCATATGATGTTTGTTTCGCACATAATATACCTTGTTGAAAACAAATATTTGAGTGATACAATATTTTTTGCAATCCCTAGGCAAGTGCATACCGCAGACCTCAAAAAAACTTCATTTAGGGAGTCAAAATAGCTCCAGAAGTTGAGTACTCGAAAAACTGCTAAAAATAGTAAATGTTTATATAATCAAACAAAATAATGAAGCCGACTGGGGCTCTAGGAAGAATAGGTGGGTGGTCACAAATATCCACCTAGATCAGTCGTCCCCTTTAAGAAGAAATGGTACCCATTGCGTGCACAACCTCAATAAGGTGACAAAATTTCTATTGAACCTAGTTTCTCGTGAACCACCTGACATGGTGAAGGAGTCAACCTGATTTGACAACTAGATATAGTTGGTTCGTCTGCTGGTGAGTGTTATTAATCTGTGTGTCCATGATATTATATATTTTTATCAATTTGATGTAGCTTGGGTTGAGCTCTCTTGGTGTTAGTTGCTCAACAACGTCAGATGTGTCCAACAATGGGGGAATGTATGGTCGTAATATGTCCACATTAAATACTGGGTGCAAGCCAAGGAATAATGAAATGCAGAGCTCGAAGGAATTCCCCACTACAAGCTTGGTGATGGTGTACGTCCCATATAGGGGCGGGTAAAGCTTTTAGTGGGGCCAAAGGAGGCGCTCCTTCAAGAAATGTAACTAAAGTTTGTCACCCACCTAAAACTTGTGTGGCACACAATGTTGATCATGGTGTTGATTGTAATTGGAATAAGCTCTGTCTAATTTTCCATGGAGCTACTAGAAGATGTGATGAATGTTCTCAATGAAATTTTCATCCCTATATGCTCTATAATTGACATGGGCCAAATTTTTTTGAGTAGTGAAAAATCGTATAACCACATCAATGGGACGGAGTGGATGGAATCCCAAGCCCACTTGAAATGGACTATGGCTAGTTGAGTTATGGAGAGCTCTATTGTATATAATTTTTACATAGCAGAGTATTTCATCCCATGTGCATGGATGTTTCCAGTTTTAAATGCACAAAATGTGCACTATCATCCTCTTCATGAACTCTATTTGGCCATCATTTGTGGATGGAAGGACGTGGAATTTGTGAGCTTTGTATCTAGCTTGGTATTTGTCCTGATCTGAGATAATGGATTGTGGGATCAAAAATCGTACCCACACTTGTTCAAAAAATATCTTTTCAGTGGCTTCTGTTGTGATACTCTTCTTTTAGGCCGCCAAATGGGCCATATTAGAGAACTTGCTAATGACCATGAAAAAATAGTCATTTCCATGGTTAGTAGAATGAAGGCCTAACTTGTAATCCATGGAGATGGATTCCTAAGGTTTACTAGGAGTAGTGAGAGGATTATATAATCCGTGTTTCTTGATTTCAATTTTGAAATGGCATAGGAAGTGCATGATTTTATATACTTATCAATATGATGTCGAAGGTTTGGAGAATAAAAATACTCCTGCAACACTACCATTATTTTCTCTACTCTGAAATGTCTAACAACCTCATTGTAGTGCACCTCCCAAATCATCTTGGCACACTTGCTTGAAGTAACATGAAGGTGTCCTAGGTGGCATAACAGGGCACCCTGGAGGTGAAAATTCAGAACTTTCTTACCTTTTAGGAGTGTCTAGTCTATCTTTCCAAATTCTGGATCACTCTTGTATATATGTGGCCACCTTGAAGTCTTGTATCCACAAGAGTCGATCACCATGGTCAATGCCATGACTGGTTGTTTGATAAGGAAACCTGCAACATTATTGGTGCTTTCATTCTTGTACATAATGTTTAACTTGAACTATTGCAATTATGTGGATAATCTATGATGGTGATTGTTCTATAACTTACCCTGCATCTATATGAGATGTAGGGGTCGGTGGTCTATGTGGATTAGCATTTACTTCCCTAGAATATAATTCTTCCATTGGAAAAAATCATGCACAATGGAATGCATCTCTTTTTCATAGGTGGGATACTTTCAAATTGTGTTTGAAAGTGTCTCATTCGGCTATGCCACTATATTCCTTTTCTATGTAAAAACTACGCCAATAACGTAGTTGGACGCATTATTATAAATCTAAAATGGTTGCTATATGTGTGTTAATGTGATCATTGGTGTGAATTATAGGATATGATTCAACTCAAAAAATTCCTTGTATTGGGATTCATATCAAAAAATCTTTTCTTTCACTCTGCCCTTGGTTACTTGGCTCAAAGGCCAAGTTATATGAGAGAAACCAAACATAAAGTTTTCATAGAAATTAACAATACCAAGAAATTTGTAGATATTTCTTAGATTGGTTGGGGTTGGCCAGTCCCAAATAACTCTTATTTTGGATTGTGAAATATGTACACCCGAGTCATCAATAATGTACCAAAAATATTAAACACGGGTAATGCCAAAAGTGCATTTTCCAAACTGGCACATAACTTGTGTTGTCATAGGGTTTAGAGGACCTATCGAATATGGTCTAGGTGTTCTTCCCAACTCTGGATGAAGATTACGATGTCGTTAAAATACCCTAAAATGAATTAGTTGGTGAAGGCTTGCAAGATGTTTCCCATCACCCGCATGAAGGTTGCGGGAGCATTAGTCAACCTGAAACACATGACCAGCCATTGAAAAAGGTCCGCCTTAGATTTTAAGGAAGTATTCCCCACATTAGAGGGCTCGATTGACACCTAGTGATAACCAAACTTTAAATATATATTTCTGAAATATTTGGCCCCATTGAGTTGGTCCATAAGGTCACTAATCCATGGGATTGGATACCTATTCTAAACGATTTTGTTATTCAATGCTAAATAATGAATACAAAGTATGTAGGTGTCATATTTATTAAGTACCAAAATAGTAAGGCTTACAGAATGTGATGAACTTGGGTTTATGTTCCCTTTATGCAACAACTCCTAAATCTTCCTTCTAATTTCTTCATTATTGAGAACATACCGTTGATAGATTGACCTGTTGGCTAGTGGCACACCTAGGGTGAGGTTGATGGAGTACCTAAAATGATAGTGCAGGGGTAGCACTATGGGTGATGTGAAAATGTCATTGTACAGCTCTATGACCTTGTCCATCTGTTGCTGTCGTGTAGAGGAACCCTATCTAGAGGTTTTTCATATGGCCATTTTCTTCTTCTTTCCCTAAGGTTGAATCATAAGGAATACCATTTTCCTGATCAAATAAATTATATTACTTAATTTCTTCAAAGAGATCAAATAAATTGTGATAGTAAGTGCTACCTCTAGTATCCTGTATAACCTATTACACAAAGATATAATAATAGTGTGTGGCCTAGACTCATACATATCATAATGCTTCCACAAGTAGGTTTTCCTAATAGCACATCATGAACTTCAAGAGGAGAAACATCACATAATACTTCATTTATGAAGGAATTGATGTAGTAGAGAAGGAGACATTGTTGGTTGACGTTGACATCTCATCCTTGGTAAAGCCAACCGATTGTGTACTACTATGGGCATGGTGTAGTCATCAATACCAATTCCTTCACAACCTCTACTAATATGAGGTTATGTTTTCTTCTGTGATCGAGAATGAATTACAATGGAGAAACCTTCACCCAAAACTATGAGTGGAAGAGCCAGTCTCAATCCTCTAGATGTTTGGGCTCAATATTATGGATCTTGCTAGTGCAGAAGGTGGAACTGGGCTTTGTCTTAATAATATTCTTCCCTTTTTTATTCCCCATGTTAATTTTTGTCTCAGAGTCGAAACACACATCTAATTCGAAATCCTTATGCTTAGCCACTAGTGACTTCTTGTCTCAACACTCGCTTATCTTGTGAGGGAGGCTCTTATGAAACTCATACCATTTCCATATGTCCTTATTTGTCCTCGCGATGTTATTATTTTCTTGTGGACTCGAAAACATATTATAGGTTGATCAACCTTGGCTTTTTCTTTTGTTCTCTAGTTTTGCGGTGCCTTTCACTTGCTTCGGATTCACATATCCAAAGTGTCACTTATTTTTCTTAAATTTCTGCTTAATATTGACAGCATAGTTGTATGTTGTATGAAGAAAGGAAATGTGCAATAACTCTACTTCTTACTGAACATATTTTTGCAGGAAACCGTGGTACTTAAGAACAAGATGTTTTTCCAAATATTTGATACCCAACTTTGTGCATATGGTATGGAAAATAATCATCATCTGATATAAATCTTGATACCTTTGCTCCCACAACATCATTCATTGTATATACTTGTCCTCATAGCTCCCCATTAGGTAATAAAGTTAATTCATTGCATCTTAGAAATAATTCCATGAGGGTGTGGTTGAAAAGAGTGAGGGTTCTCTCTCATATCTTTGTTCACAATAGGTTTCCTTCCAGTCCTTGACACAGAGGGCTACTTTGATGAGTGGAAAAGTAATATTTTCCCAATTAGAAAAGTCATGAACCTAAAAATATCCTTCCAAAAAATATAACCATCTACCTATGGCATATGTTGTGTGTGGAGCCTGATTATCTTCTTTATTTTGTATCACAACATTGGACCCCTATTTTTAACGGCATGGCAATGCTGCCTATAATTGTACGCTTCCTAGAGTTTCCAGCAGGGGTGGATGCGAGTTTATGGAGCCCCCCCCGTGGCAGGTGGTTTCAGGGGTAGCGCCCCCGAAGCTAAAAACATATGTAAAATGGCCTTGTAAAAGTATAGTAATTTCTAGTCAATCTAGGCCATTCATTAGGCGGATCATTTGACAGTAGAAGTTATGTTTGATTTAGGGTTCTTTACCCTAGAAGGAAACCCATAATTTTGTATGAGGGTATTGTATTGTGGCTATGTATTGTATGTGTATTCTTAGAGAGAGAAACTGATAGAGAGACTGTGAGAGAGAACATAGGATATTATAGCGGATCTATTGTAGGTTGTGTCTCTTCACTTTGCTGGATAATAAAAAGTAAGCATTGGTTGTTCCAGCTGGACGTAGCACAAACTGGGTGAACCACGTATATCTGTGTCTCTTTGGTTTTATGTGCATTGTGTGCTTGTGTTTTCCACATATTTTATGTGTTTCATTGCTTTGTAATATATAATTTTATAACAACATATGCATCTATATGGCCTTCAAATATGGGAATGTAAAAGTTGAATTGCACCTTAATGGGAGTGGACCCTCTAGAGTCATTTTTTTATGAAGAGGCATCAATTGTGGGTAGCCACCGAAGATTTTGGAAAATTTGTCCATCATTATGTTCATCTATCACTTAAGAGCTTACTAAAGCAATATTTTGAAAGGATATCCTACCCTCTCATATTTCCTTTCTTCCCGCATGGGAGTTCATCATGGTTTGCAAGGTTGGTCTTGCAAATATTTAGCAAATTTGAGCCTGAAATTCATATACCCTCACCTCATTGGTGACATACAAATAAAAATAGAGAAAGACCGCTCTAATACCATTGATACAATCTTATTCAAGAAGAAACAAAATAAATATTTAAACATAAACACAAATATGCAGTAGAAATAAATATTCATTTCATTAACATCAAATAACTAAAAGATGATTACAAATAGAATGGAAATATAGTAGCTCGCGATATGGTAGGTTTTCTCTGAGAAGCTATGTGGTGGATGCATGCCTTTTAATTGTGTTATAATGAGGCTCTAAGGCATTTTAATTATTGAAAAACAAGGAAACACTTCGAGCAACCAAACTCTAACCACAGGAGATGGAATGTGAAGAGTTTGTTTACCTTGTTGGGTTTAGCTGGGCTGCCAACTTCTCGGTTTCGTAACATTCTTATATGATATTCATTTGGTGCTTACAATATCTCATTGGAAATATCTCTCCAAATACTAGAATATTTACCACAAGCCCTTTCTTATGGATATGGGCCTATTGGGAACCTCAAAAAATATTTCGTTTAGGGGGTCAAAACAAATCCGAATGTTTTAGACCTAAAAAAATTCTAAAAACCATAAATATTGATATAATCAATAAGAAATGAAACTCACTAGGTGATGCAGGGAAAACCTGCAATACCCACAATCTCTACAATACCATGCATATAAAAATCCCACTTTAATATTTTTCAAATTATTATAAATCTACAACCTCAACAATCTAGCACTCTGGGCACTCTTAAACTACACGGAAGAAAATTTCGATCTCATGGTTATTACAAGCCAACCCATCGTCTTGCGGAAGCTTGTTTTTTTATCATAATGGTTAAAACCATATGAACAAAACTCATCGCATACAGTTGAATGATTATTTGATTTTTCAAATCAAATTCCCAAATTACTTGAACTAATGTGAAATCTGAGTGCAAAGCTTTGTCATAGCAGTATTAAACACTTGTAATTAAAATGGGTTCACCATTCACAAACATGTGCTCACCTCATAGTTTTCAAACCATCATTCAAACTTAAAAAAACTCCATATATCATAAGCCCAAAGCTTATGATATAACCTTTGGAACGAATAGCCACACATCGATTTTTAATAACATCTTCCAATTTTAACAGAATGTTGGTTCATACCTTTTCCAGTTCTCTTACTTAACATTAAAGCCACGCTTCAAAGTAGCTTCTTCAAACTGAATTCCACCTTTGCATTGATTCAAAACATCATTCTGGAAAATAGATGAATTCTGCCTCTGCGTTAATTAACATTCCAGCAAAACAAAATGAATTTCTTCATTAGAACTCTTTCTACGTTGAAGATTTACATCGACTGCAATTTCATCAATTAGTATAACAGAATTTGATTCCAATCGATGTCGTTTTAAACAAACCTGGTTCAACACTAGTTCATTATAGTTACAATTAGTCTCAATCGATTGAATTCGATTCCAGCAAACAAGTTCGGTTCAGATTTAATGCATTCAATAACCAAAATTCATTTAATTTTTGTCTTGAAGCCTTTATACCAGAGCTATACACATTCAATTGATACAAATCAAGGAAGTGTGTATATAATCTAATTCCTTCTCAAAACATAAATCGATTCAATCGATTTTACTTCAAGAACCAGGCTCGAGGTGCACCTATTTATTACTGCCCTCATTCACACAGTTACGAATCTTCTCAATTCTATCTTACCTTTAACGTTTTCTAGCAGTCTTCAAAATTAGGATCACTCCTCCAATGTGGCTCTTTCTGAAGTTCGACTTGCCTGTTTGATATAAAAATTGATATCGATGCATACAAATGAATTTTGATTACCTCTTCTTCCTGGCTTAATATGGATTCACTTTTCCTGCATTCAATTCTCACAGGATAGAATAGAATTCCGACATATTCAAAAAAGAACTCTTCACACAGAGATTCCACGGCATTATATGGGTTTCACACTATAAGACAATGATTCTTTAGCATCATCCATTCCATTTGATTCTCCATCAAACTTCTTCAGAAAAATTTAAACGTACTCCAAATTAAAGATTGTGACTCTCATATACAATTCGATATCGATTGACAAAATCGATACCATTCCACATCACCGGCGCAGTTAATAGGAGTTGCATTCTCAAAAAGCCAGAATTCTATACATATAGAGTTTCATCAAAATTTTATGAGACAAATAAAGCTACACAGAGCTTAACAATACAGATTCCTCCATAACACAATAATCTCAGAAAATAACAAGGATCGAACCTTCCTTCCACACATCGAACACATAAATTCGATCCTACACAAACTCAATAATGGGCATAAACTTCAGAAAATCAAATGTTGTATTAATACACATAATACTTACATAAAAATCTCCTTCCCTGGCCTGATTTCCAAATCATTGGCCCCTTTTACAAACTGCCCGAAGGCTTCCAAGTAGAAACCCTGCTCTCTACTCACACTCTCTCTGATTTTTTTCAATGCCTTTGAGGCTTGATAATTTATACAATTTTAAAATGATCTAATTTAAGTTCAATCCCTTCAACTTCTCAACAAAATCCTAAAATCACTCTTGAATCCCTAAGGATCCTCTCTCACCCATAATTAATGAAACTAATTTCTAAATTAATATTTAGAAAAATATCTCATCCCTTTACATCCTCAACTGACCAGATTCTCTCATATTCTCAAACATTTGAGAATTATTTACAATATTTAATTAAAAATACATAAAACCCATTCAAATCATTCATAAAAATATAACTCTTCTAAAAACTTAAAAACCCCTAAGTTTTAATAAAATACAAAGTATTTTCTCTTTGCCTAATGCTCCTGCATCAGACTCCCAAGGTTGAAAATGATCATGATCTCCTGATCATGTGTTTTAAGTTTTTGTCCTTGTTTTCCTGGATCGCACACTTTTTTCTGCAAGTCATCATCTGTTATCGCTTGCTTCTTTTCTCCAGGTTTCCATATCTTGTTCTGCATCCTGCCTCCAGCTATGCTTTCATACTCTGATTTTGTCTTTCCCTTGCTGAAATTCCTCTTCTTTCTTGCTGTTGTCTGCTGCTTCTCAGACACCTTCATCATTAGTCTTCTGATGCTTTCAATCTCTATGTCCATCCTACTACTGTTGTCTCCAGTTTCTGTTAATTCAGCTGCTATGGGTGCTTCTGCTGTTACCTCCTCGATTGTTGCTAACATTATTTTTACTCCTGCAGATGCTACCCCACATGTTGCTGCCTCCCAAAATTCCTGTCCCACTGCAACATTATTTTGCTCATCACCTGCAAATTTATCTTTAGAAAATAAATTATCATTTAATTCTCTTCCTACAGTAACATATCCATTTATTTCTGTTTTTATACTAGTACGAAAAATCAATTTTAACAAACTAGTATCTGCTCCTTTCACAACTTCAAGAAAATTTACTTCAGTGCCTGCAACTTCTTTCTGTGGTTCAAATGTCTCCAGCAAACATTTCATCCATTTCTTCTCAAGCATTTCATCAACATAATGCAAATTAGTTCCATCATAACCTTCGTCTTCTCCTTTAACAATCTTCAGTAATTTTCCATCATCATCTTGATTGATTCTGGCAGTTCCAAAATTTTTCCCCACCGTCTTCTCTTCGCTATACAGACAAGCCAACTCTTTCTTGTCACCCATGGTAACGAGCCTCTGCATATGAGACATGACTGTCTCACCTTCTTTCAGCAACAGTTCTTCTTCTTCCCAGACAATTCCAAATGATGGACTGTCTTCTGCATCACCTATAAACACAATCAAATGGTCAGCTTCAAAATCACAAGACCTAATGGTATCACTTGTTGAATCAGTCACCAAGTTTTCTCTCTGCAGTTCCAAGTCTTCTTCAGGACTCAGAGAATCTTTACTGGCTTTCTCCTCAGCTTTCTCTGGCAACACTTTAGTATGTTGCTCTGAGTTCCTTTACAACTCCTTTGTCAGCGATCAGTATGTTGATTTTCATCCACCATGAGACTGTTAGCTAGTCTCTCCTTCTTACCATCCTCTGCTCCATGATTGTCATTCATGAAAACTTTCTTATCTTGCTTCTTCAGCAAATTATCCTGTGTGTAGATTCTCTGCCTCTCTAATTCTCTTCTCTGAAGATCTAGTTTCCTATACAATTCAACAATCTCATTAGAAGTAGAACTTGGAAAATTTACACAATTTTCTATACCTTCACCGGTTCTTGACCAATCATCAGATGGTATTCCTTCTTCTGCTTTAATACTCTGATTAGACTTCTTTGTCGTCATTTCCTCTTCAGATCTTTCTATCTCAGCGTTGATCTAAACAGACTTCAGATTCAATTCCCTCTCCTTCTCTTTAGCAAACTTTAAAGCTTGCTCATCTCCCTGTACTGTACCAGCAAACATACACAACTTATTAGTTTTAAAACCACAAGACTTTCCAGTCTTGACTTCTTTCCCCAACACTTCCCTTTGAATAGATCTACGTGTGGAATCTTCGAATTCCATCTCTGGCTCAAGAACTCTAAGTTCCTCCTTCAATAATGAAATCACACTTTGCCTCAACTTCATCTGTAATGTTTGCCAAATCACTCTCTTTCCCTTCAGTGGAAATATCCATCCTCCTTTTTGGTTTTCCTGCTATTGCAGCCATTCCTGTAGTACCTGCAATTGTACCTTCATTACTGCAACTTCTCTTTCTCTAACTTTATCAGTCATCTCACCTCTTTGGCATTCCTCTGAACCTCTTCTCTGATCCTTCATGATCATCTTCTCCATGAGTTTCTCACTCACCATAGGTTTCACTAGCCTCTGCAACAACAAGCTCTCCTGCTGCTACTTACCTCACCAATCCGCTCCACTGGACCCAGTCTTTTGGTAAGTACTAGTTCACTACCTCTGGAACCTTTTGATCACTCTCTTCTGCTCTCTCTAGGCTATTTCTTCAACTCACCTTTTCTTTAGAACACTGCAATTTTCCTCCCTATCCATCCTTTAGCTGAATTTTAGGTTCACTACCATCATCATTTTATCTATAACCATAATTCTTGCAATCACAATTTAAAATCAGAAAATTGTCTCACCTTTAAGATCCTGCATGATCTTGTCCTCCATTCACTTCTGCAATCCTGTTCACTGCAATTTTGTACCTTTGCATATCAGATTTAGAACACATTCAAATAAAACACCCTTTAGTTCTCAACAAAGCCTTCCTTCTCTGATACCACGTGATGCAGGGAAAACCTGCAATACCCAGAATCTCTACAATACCATGCATATAAAAATCCCACTCTAATTTTTTTCAAATTATTATAAATCTACAACCTCAACAATCTAGCACTCTTGGCACTCTTAAACTACACGGAAGAAAATTTCGATCTCATGGTTATTACAAGCCAACCCATCTTCTTGCAGAAGCTTGTTTTTTTATCATAATGGTTAAAAACATGTGAAAAAAACTCATCGCATATAGTCGAATGATTATTTTATTTTTCAAATCAAATTCCCAAATTACTTGAACTAATATGAAATATGAGTGCAAAGCTTTGTCACAGCAGTATTAACCACTTGTAATTAAAATGGGTTCACCATTCACAAACATGCGCTCACCTCATAGTTTTCAAACCGCCATTCAAACTTAAAAAAACTCCATATATCATAAGCCCAAAGCTTATGATATAACCTTTGGAATGAATAGCCACACATCGATTTTTAATAACATCTTCCAATTTTAACAGAACGTTGGTTCATACCTTTTCTAGTGCTGTTACTTAACATTAAAGCCACGCTTCAAAGTAGCTTCTTCAAACTGAATTCCACCTTTGCGTTCATTCAAAATATCATTCTGGAAAATAGATGAATTCTGCCTCTGCGTTAATTAACATTCCAGCAAAACAAAATGAATTGCTTCATTACAACTCTCTCTATGTTGAAGATTTACATCGACTGCAATTTCATCAATTAGTATAACAGACTTTGATTCCAATTGATGTCGTTTTAAAAAAACCTGGTTCAACACTATTTCATTCTTGTTACAATTAGTCTCAATCGATTGAATTCAATTCCAGCAAACAAGATCGGTTCAGATTTAATGCATTCAATAACCAAAATTCATTTAATTTCTGTCTTGAAGCCTTTATACTAGAGCTATATGCATTCAATTGATACAAATCAAGGCAGTGTGTATATAATCTAATTCCTTGTCAAAACATAAATCGATTCAACCGATTTTACTTCAAGAACCAGCCTCGAGGCGCACTTATGTGTTACTTCCCTCATTCACACAGTTACGAATCTTCTCGGTTCTATCTTACCTTTAACGTTTTCCAGCAGTCTTAAAAACTAGGATCACTCCTCTAATGCGGCTCTTTCTAAAGTTCGACTTGCCCGTTTGATATAAAAATTGGTATCGATGCATACAAATGAATTTTGATTACCTCTTCTTCCTGGCTTGATATGGATTTAATTTGTCTGCATTCAATTCTCACAGGCTAGAACAGAATTCCGACATATTCGAAACAGAAATCTTCACACAGAGATTCCATGGAATTATATGGGTTTCACACTATAAGATAGCGCTTCCTTAGCATCATCCATTCCATTCCATTCTCCATCAAACTTCTTCAGAAAAATTTAAACGTACTCCAAATTAAAGATTGCGACTCTGATATACAATTCGATATCGATTGATAAAATCGATACCATTCCACATCACAGGCGCAGTTAATAGCAGTTGCATTTTCAAAAAGCCAGAATTCCATACATATAGAGTTTCATCGAAATTTTATGAGAAAAATAAAGCTACACAGAGCTTAACAATACAGATTCCTCCATAACACAATAATCTCAGAAAATAAGAAGGATCGAACCTTCCTTCCACATATCAAACACATAAATTCGATCCTACACAAACTCAATAATGGGCATAAACTTCAGAAAATCAAATGTTGTATTAATAGACATAATACTTACATAACAATCTCCTTCCTTGGCCTGATTTCCAAATCATTGGCCCCTTTTACAAACTTCCCGAAGGCTTCCAAGAAGAAACCCCTACTCTCTACTCACACTCTCTCTGATTTTTTTCAATGCCTTTGAGGCTTGATAATTTATACAATTTTAAAATGATCTAATTTAAGTTCAATCCCTTCAAATTCTCAACAAAATCCTAAAATCACTCTTGAATCCCTAAGGATCCTCTCTCACCCATAATTAATGAAACTAATTTCTAAATTAATATTTAGAAAAATCTCTCATCCCTTTACATCCTCAACTGACCAGATTCTCTCATATTCTCAAACATTTGAGAATTATTTACAATATTTAATTAAAAATACATAAAACCCACTCAAATCATTCATAAAAATATAGCTCTTCTAAAAAATTAAAAACCCCTAAGTTTTAGTAAAATAGAAAGTATTTTCTCTTTTCCTAATGCTCCTGCATCACTAGGGTTCTAGGTCAAATGGGTCGGTGGCCGCAAATGTTGAACTAGATCAATACCCGAGTTGTCCACGTCTCCATACTGTTTGTTCCAACGAAGGATTCCAGGACTAGTAACTCAACCCACAACTGTCGTTGGGATTTAGAGCATTTTTACAACTAAGGCTTCCAGGATTAGTAACGGAACCAAGAAAGGGCTATAGAGAATTTTTCGAACCAAGGCTTCAAGGACTAGTAACTCAACCAATATGTTACAGATCTTACCGAGCATCTTTCCAGCTAAGGGTCTATGAGCTAATAAATTAACCCACAACCATAAGGAACATCAGAACCAACCATAAAAAAAGAAAAGAAACCCACAATAGAATGACTATCTGGTAAATGTATAGGCTAGGTAAATACATTATCAATCTAGGCAATCCTCCATGCTAATAAAAAATCATGAGCAAGAAACCTAATTGATGTGTCATGCATGTCAAACCAGGAGGTAACTCCTCAAATCAGAATGTGTTATTGAATGAAGAATGAACATGCATTTATACATGGAGGTGAGGCTATTGGGATTCATCTCCCAATGACTCTTGGCCTTCCTTATTTCCTAATATTAAATAATATACAATATTAAATGTGCACACCCATCCCATAGGATTAGGTGTCAACATTCCCCCCTTTAATCCGAAGGGATGTTGGTGAGTCCAAGCATCGATCTGAACTGTTCAAATTTTTCTCTTCCAAGTGCTTTGGTGAAGATGTCAGCAGTTTGCTCATTTGTAGAACAATGATGTAGATGGATGGTTTTGGCCTGAAGATGATGTCGAATTAGATGGTACTTTGTATTGATGTGCTTTGTTCGATCATGGAACTTTGGGTTCTTTGCCAACTTTATTGCAGAAGTGTTGTCAATCATGAGTGGTGTGGAGTACATTTGTTTTATCTGCAAATATTCCAGGATTTTCCGGAGCCACATAATTTCCTTTGTTGCTTCAGCTGCTGCCACATATTCTGCCTCGCTTGTGGAATTTGCTGGAACTGACTGTTTGCGTGATCTCCATGAGACAGCTCCTGATCCAAGACTCTTGGTGTAACCTGTAGTAGACACCCCTGTTTCTTTGTCGCCATCAAAGTCTGAATCAGAGTATCCGATCAAGCTGAAGTCGCCTACCTGTGTATATTTGAGTCCAAAGTCTTGATTCCCCTTCAAGTACCTTAACACTCTTTTCGCAGCAGACCAATGTCCTTCACAAGGTTTTTGCATGAACCTTGAGAGGATTCCAACAACAAATGAAATGTCAGGTCTGGTGGTGGTCAGGTAGATAAGACTTCCTACAAGCTGTCTATACTTAGTTGCATCCTCAAATTACTTCCCTTCAATAGATGTGAGCTTCAAGTTTTGTTCCATTGGAGTGCTTAAGGGTTTACATTCATCCATGCCAAATTTGTTCAAGAGATCTGCAATGTACTTCTTCTGAGAAAGAAATATGAATTTAGGATGTTGAATTACTTCAATACCCAAATAGTAATGAACATGACCCAAATCAGTCATTTCAAAACCTTTCTTCAACTCTCTCTTCATGGATGCAATATAGCTCTCATTGTTTCCTGTTATCAAAAGATCATCTACATATACCACAAGATATACAACTGTTTTTCCAACTTTCTTAACAAACAAAGTTGCATCATCAAGATCAAAATGTTTGAAGTCAAGTTTCAGAAGATGCTCGGTCAATTTCTCATACCAGGCTCGTGCTGCTTTCTTGAGGCCATACAAGGATTTTATAAGCTTGCAAACTTTGTGTTCTTGACCCTTTACCACAAATCCTTCTGTCTGGGACATATAAACTTTCTCCTTTTGATCTCCATTCAAGAAGGCTTTTTTTACATCCATCTGATGGACTTTCCATCCATTCTGAGCTGTTAAGGCAAAGAGAGTCCGGATGGTGGTCCATTTTGCTGTGGGAGAAAAATTTTCTTCATAATCGACTCCTTATTTTTGTGCGAATCCTTTTGCCACAAGCCTGGCCTTGTGCTTGTCAAGTGAGCCATCTGCTTTGTACTTGTGCTTGTAGACCCACTTATAGCCAATTGGTTTCGTTCCCAAAGGCGGATCAACCAGCTTCCAAGTGCCATTATTTATCAAGGCATCATACTCCTTCTGCATCGCTTCTTTCCATTCATCATGAGAAGCGGCTTCTTTGAAGGAAGTTGGTTCATGATCTGTGGACAAACTCAATTCACAGTTATAAGCAATATCCATATCAACAGGAGAATCAGAATTATCTACATCACCTTCGATTTGTTGAGTGGAACTTCTTGTTCCTGTTTTTCCAACCTCATCAAGATGAACATTCTCCAGTGTCTTTGTCAGCCATTTGGGAGGACCTTTCTAAGATGGCCCAGGCTGTTCACTTGACTGAGTTGGGATTGATTCAAGATTCAATCTCCCAATTCTGTCAATCACATCATCCAATGTGTCATTCGTGGTTGTTTCTTCATGTGGGGGAGAGAGTGCTTCAGGACATGATTCCACAGTTTGATTCAATATCGAAATCCCCCCTTCAAGATGTGGAATCACATTATCAAATTCTTGGAAAGACTTTGCATGTGTGAATCTATCCAGGCGATCAAGTTGCCACTCAACAACCTTGTCACTCTTGGATGATTCAAGAAATATGAAATCTCTTGCTATTACAAATTTCTTATTTTCTTCATCATAGAGACGATATCCTTTGGAGGTATTGGAGTACCCCAAGAAGATACATTTGCGACTTCTAGCACCAAGTTTGTTCCTTTGACCCTTGGGTATCAAGGCATAACAGGTGGACCCAAAGACACTGAAATTCTTTACCGAAGGAATGTGGCCATGTCACATTTCAAAAGGAGTTTTGTTTCTAATTGAACTTGAAGGACACCTATTCTTTATGTTAACAGCACATAGAACTACATCAGCCCAAAACATCAATTTCACATTCTTGAAAAATAACATGGAGCGAACCATATTTAAAATAGTTTTGTTCATTCTTTCAGCTACACCGTTCTGTTGGGGATTATATGGCACTGTTTTTTGATGTTTAATTCCATGTTGACGAATATAATTTTCAAATTAATTTTAAGTGTATTCTTTTCCATTATCAGTACGTAGAGAGCCAATATGTGTTTGTGCATCATTTTCAATCCATGCATGAAAATTCTTGAAAGTTTGAAAAGCATCAGACTTATTCTTCAGTAAGTAAATCCAACACATTCTGGTGTAGTCATCAATAAATGGAATCATGTATTTATTTCCATTTTCAGAAGCAATAGGCATAGGGCCACATAAATCTGAATGAACAAGCTCAAGTTTTCTATGTGCTCTGGAGTGTGAATCATGAAATGGCTGTTTGCTATGCTTTCCTAGAATAAAAGAATCACATTCCTTAGGTTTTATAGGAATTGTAGGCAGTCCATTAACACCATTTTTCTTCAACAAACGAAGGTTTTCATAGTTTAAGTGTCCAAATCTAGCATTCCATAAAAGACTTGATGGGAATGTACCTTCATCATGATGTGAACTGAATGCAATGTTTTGAGCATGAGCAGATGAACTTTTCAGCTTCAAGAGTCTCCCTTCTTCTATTCCATCCATGAAAAGTGAGTGATCTGATGCTTTTCTAACCTCTGCCTTGCCATCAAACAAGTGAATTGAGTGTCCTTGCTGGCGAATTTTGACAAGCGACAACAACTTTCTCTTCAACTCAGGGAGGTATAGAACCCCATGTAAGATATGATCAAGAAGACCAGGCAGTTTAAGCCTGATTGTGCCAAGCCCTGATGGCTTGAGTTTGGATATATCTGCGAAATATACTGCTCCATCAACTTTGTCAGTGAATTCTTCAAAAAAATCTTTTCTAAATGTCATGTGACATGTTGCTCCTGAATATAGCAACCAATCATCTCTCCATGAAGTAAATGAAACATCAAATTGGTTTTCAGTTACTCCATTGTTACAATGTGCTAGAACAGAATGAGCTGATTCAGGTGGTTTACCTTTGTCTTTGTCATTAGTTTTACCTTTGTCTTGATTTCTTTGCTGCTGAGCTTTAGATTGTCTGCCCCCCTTTTCTCTGAAGTTTCTTCTTTGTCTTCTAGCATCTCTTCCTCTGGATGAATCTGAAGCATGTCTCTTTTCTCTTTGTGCCAAGTATGCAGCCTCTTTAGAAGATGAAGGGACTGTCATCTTCTTTTGAAGGAGGAGAGAAAAAAAAAACACTTTGCTGGAGAATCTCTTTTGAAGGAGAGAAAAAAAAAACACTCTTTGTTGGAAAATATACTCAGTTTAAAAGGACAGAAACTCTTTTGCTAAAAGATACTGAATTTAAAAGGACAAAAAACTCTTTGCTGCAAATACTGATTCTGCACCAAAAAAAATATATGTATTTTTTTCTTGTTTTGTTTGGAGAAAAAAAATTGTATGGGAGGCGATATGGAAGGGTGGTATTATGAAATGGAAGGGGCGTGGTATTAAAAGATGGGAGGGCAGTATGGAAGAGTGGTATTATGAAATGGGCGTATGGGCAGTATGGGCGGAATGGTATTAAAAGGGAATGTTGACTATTAAGAAATGGAAGGGGTGGTATATTATAATGCAGACAGCGTATTAATATGACAGAGGGCGATATACCATGAAGGTCGATATAGAATGAAGGGCGGTATTGAATATGGGAGGGGGCGGTATTGACTATTAAAAAATGCAAGGGCGAGCGCTGTATGACACTATATTATATGACAAAATGTTGTATTATATATGGCGAACTGTATTGTTTATGTGATAGAGAGTGCATTACAATGGATGGTATAAGGTGTGGAAGCCATATTAAACATTGGACAACGTATTAAAATGGACAGCGTATTAAATGATAATAGTGGGCGGTATTATGTATGTATTATATGCAGCGTGGAGGGCGGTGTAACATATATACAACGTGCTTGTGTTATATATGCATCGTGAAGTTTGGAGCGACGTTTTAATATGGAGGGAGACAGCGTATAAGTGGAGTGGCGTTTTAATCTGGAGCAGACAGCGTTGTTATATGGACAGGGCTGAGGTCGGTATTTGCAGCGTGGAGGGCGGTATTAATGGACAGAGCGTATTGACAGAGGGCGGTGTTAGGTGGACAGAGCATATTGTTGACTGTAATGCAAAGGAGGGAGCGATATATGAACAAAAAACGTATTAGTGGAGGTAATGCAGCGTATAAAACAGAGCTGTGTTACTGTGGGCAGATATAAGCCGTGTTAAAATCGTTGAAGGCGTGTTAAATGGACAAAGCGATGTGTATTGAATAATGGAAAAACGCTGTGCGTGATAACTGTAATAGAGGGGACGACTGTGGCAGAGTTTGCGTAGAAGCCGAAGGCGTTGGAGAGAGCGTTGGCCGGATTGAAGAGCTGCTATGAGAGGCGAAGATTGTAAGAGCAGTGGGCCGTGAGTGTGAGGTGAGGGTATGCGCAGAGGAAAGAGCGTAGGGAGGAAGGGGCATTAGGGAAGTGTGAGGGGGCGTGGGGAGTGTGGAAGGACTCAGGGTTGTGAGATGAAAAGAGCATTACAAAAAATCTGGAATAGGATCTTTGCAGGACTGCAGAGGGAGGCTACAATTTGCAGTATTTCAAGAACTGCAGGATTGCAGAATCTTCAGGAGCTGTAGGAGTTGCAAATGTCAGAGCTATGCATAGAAAAAAAATGAAGAATAATAGTCTAGCAATAAGTAGGAGCAGCAAAACTATTAATAAAAACTAACTGAGCAAAGGAGAGGGAGTTACACCACAGGCAGAAATGCCAATAGTGGGACTAGCTCTGATACCATGTCAAACCAGGAGGTAACTCCTCAAATTAGAATGTGTTATTGAATGAAGAATGAACATGCATTTATACATGGAGGTGAGGCTATTGGGATTCATCTCCCAATGACTCTTGGCCTTCCTTATTTCATAATATTAAATAGTATACAATATTAAATGTGCACACCCATCCCATAGGATTAGGTGTCAACAATGCATGTTGAAACTAGAAAGGAAATCATACATGCATCTTGGTACCTCTAAGAAAAACCCACTGTAGCTATTAATCCTGATGTACCCTGGTGCTTTCTTACTGTTCCTTTTCCTTCTTGATACAAATCCCACATATTCCACACTCCAACATTTCTCCATGAAAAATCTAAGTGTCCAAGGGTCTGAGAGACAACGAGTAGAATGAGAGCTCCAAAGACTTAATTGTCAAAACCTAAACCAACCAGAAGCTATTTACTAATTTCGAGAAGCATTTTTATAAATGAGGCCTATATTTTCTTCAATTTCCATTATTTTCCTTCATTTTCCTTTTCACATGATACCAAACCTTTCACCTTCTTTTTCTCCTATTTTTCATTATTTTCATAAATAAAATTCCAATAAATTCCTCATGCCTTTCCAAATCATTTGCCATTTCCTTTTCTAATTTCCATAGCTATTAATTAATCACAAATTATAGAGTCTGTAGGCTCTTCTCATTTCTCATCTTCTCATCTCAGCCCTTCACTATTTATACCTTTTGCGAACTTCTTTCAGTCTTCATTCAATTCTCGTCCTGAAGATGGATACCTGTTGGGATTCGAAACGTCGAAAATTGTTTTATGATATTGTGGATAATCTGGATTCTGCAATCAACAAAAACCACAGAAGCTTGAAAACCAAGGAAGGAATTGATTACAA
Organism: Pinus albicaulis; assembly: GCA_034641835.2. NCBI lineage: Eukaryota > Viridiplantae > Streptophyta > Pinopsida > Pinales > Pinaceae > Pinus > Pinus albicaulis. The sequence goes on from CM076582.1 coordinate 1,407,466,779, forward strand.
ATAAACGTTTTCTCTAGCAGTGAGATACACGACCATTACATCCCTCATTTCTATTGCAGCTACTATGTGATGGAACATTCATCAAATGGATGTTAATACAACATATTTGAATGGAACAATTGATGAAGAGTTCCATATAGTGAAACCCCAAGTATTAAAATTGCATGGTAAGGAAACACACATTTTTAGGTTTAAGAGGACTCTATATGGATCAAAAAAATCCCCTAAATCATGGCATACAATAATGGATGATTATCTACTAAGACTTCGTTTTTCCAAAAGTTCTGTAGAACCTAATATAACCATGTAACCTAAAAAATGAGAATTGTAACAATTTCTCAATTTTTAAATGTAACAAAAAACCATCCGATTTTGAAAGTGTTGATTCAGAATACAACTTTTTTTAGCATATTTTTTGTACTTTAAATTTTCCTATGTAATAAGTATGAAAATTCTCTTTTATATGTTAGTTATTTTCATGCCAATTTTGAAAACTATTAATTCAACATCAACCCTTTTTTTTGGGATTATATTTTACACTTTTAATTTTTCTCCCATTATTAAGTATGAATAATATTTTTAAAATATTGTTGATTTTCATGCAGATTTTGAAAAACAACAACCTTTTTTTTCGGGGCATAATTTTGACACTTCAATTTTCTTTTGTCTCAAGTAAGAACTTTCTAAAATGTATTTTAGTTAAACATGTTTCATGTTGTCTTATTCATTTATCCCTTTTTCTTCCAAAGATATTTGTTTTTAAGGATATTTTAAGTTTGTATTTTAAATTTCCTTACATTTTTTGTAATTAATTTTTTTATTCTTTAGAAAATTTTTAAAAATACTAATTGAAGTTACAATCTTTTTATATATTTATCTATCATTGACTAATATTTCAATACAAATAAAATATTTATCAATAATCAAATAATAACTTTAATATTTGACAAGAAAATGTAGTTTTTGCTTATAGATATAATTAAGCTAATAAACATTTGGGATCTTTTCACTAAAAATTACATGTGGGATACAATTTTTTTATGGAAAAAATTGCACCAAAAAGGTTGAAAATATAATAATTTTAATGAAAGTTTCATGAATTTTATGCCTCCAAATCATATTATTCCATCTTTCTCAAAATAATCGTTCTCATAGAATTATATATATATATAGTAATATTAAAAATAAATTAAAGTAACAAATTAAAATGAAAATATTTAAAATTACAAAAAAAATAATTAAAAAAAAATAAATAAAAGAAAAAATATTAAAAAAATAAAAATTATCAAAAACGTAATTTTTTTTTTAAATCCATAAAATCAAAACGTTTAGAGTAAGAAAACTAAAACAATGAAAACATAATATAAATAAACAAATAAATATAAAATGTTTAAAATTTTGAAAGAATATATATATATATATATATATATATATATATATATATATAATTCAAAAAAATTATATATATATATATTTTTAAAGGTCAGAATAATAAATTTGTAAACATAATGTACCAAACTTCAAAAAAATAATTAACATTAAAATAATAGATAAATAAAAAAATAAAGATAATATTATTAAAAAACTTTAAAATTTGAAAAATAAAATAAAATAACAAATATTAATTCAATTTGTCCCAAGGGACACTAAATGGTTGGCTGAGGGCTTGCAAATTCTTAGAATGGGCAAGCCCCTGGCCGAGTCGCCTAGGGAACATGGACGCAAAATTGAAATAAAATTTTTTATATTAATAATATGTGTGTGTGTTTTGTTTCTTTATATGTTTTTCTTAATTTTTATATTTGAATTTTGACTATTGTATGGGTCTTGTTTGAATTTTTTCTTTGTTTGTTTATACTTTCTTATATTTCAATTTTTTTTCAATTTTGATTATATTTTGTGCTTTTTAATGTTAATTTACAATTTATTATTATTTTAACTTTATTATTTTTATCAATTTATTATTATTATTATTTTAATTCTATTAATTGATTTTTTTGTTTTTTTTGTTGTAGGTGTTATGTCAATGTTTGACTAGTTAATATGTTGTGAATTTGATAATTGAATTTTTAGTTTCTGTGATAATCAATCGAGTTTGAATCCGCTTTGTGTTAATTTAACTAGTGAGTTTTAATTTTCAATTGTAATTGGTTAATCATGCCCCGACTATGTTTCAATTTGATGGTTTATTTTTAAGATTTTGTTACAATGTGTCATGTTCTATATTTTCTTAGGATAATATTTTAGAAGAACAATCGTTTTAGCATTTTGTATAATAACTTTTTTATTTAGATTTTTATTTTTATGGTTTAATTTAGTCATCATATATGATCTCGAAATATGTTAAAATTGTAGGGTTTGTTTCAATCATGATATCTATTTTTAATTCCATGGTAGAAAAATGTTGAAAAATTTAAGGTTTTTTGGAGTCATGATATTTAATATTTAACACTGTGGTTGCAAACTCTTGGAATTTTTAGGTTTTGTTGGAGTCATGATATTTTATCTTCAACGTAGTTTTTAAAACTATTGAAATTTTAATGATTTTTTTGTCATGGAATTTTATTTGAATGTCATTTCTAAAATATGTTGGAATTTTAGTGGAGAAAAATGATGATACCAACATCAACACTTTTAAATTTCAGGGTTTTTTTGACGTTTTTTGCACCAAAAAGAAATTGTTTTTTGTCATTTTTTAAAAATGTGGAAATTTAGCAAGAAAAAATTATCGTTCGAGCATTCACACTTTTTCGTTTTTGGGTTATAGTTCTTGTTTTTTTGGGGGTATTTTGGATATATTTCTTGTTTTGAGGTTATAGTTCCTGTTTGATAGGTTAAAATTTTATATCTATATCAAGCTAGTAAATAATGAACATGTGATCATTTTAGTCTATGTATATGACTTAATAATAAAAAGTGTAGAGGATCGTATCCATGAATGCAAGAAGAAATTAGGAGTTGAATTTGATATGAAAACTCTTGTACCAATGCACTATTACATGGCCCTGAAAGTATGGAAGAAACATGATGAGATTTATCTTGGTGAAGGAAAATATATGACCAAGATTTTGTATAAATTTGATATGATGGATAGTAAATCATTGGAAACTCAGGTGATCACTAATTTGAAGAAGTTAAGGAACTCAGACTTGAGATTTATTGATCCCACATCCTATTGACAATTTATTGTCTCCTTGATGTAACTTGTAAATACTCAACGAAATATATGTTTTGTAGTAAATACTCTTAGCCAATTTTGGATGGAGCCAAGGTATTATCATAAGATAACATGTAAACATATTTTGAGATATCTTCGTGGGATTATACATCATTGTCTGAGATGTGTCGACAATAATGAGATTTAGTTATTTGGCTAAAGAGATACAGATTTGGAAGGAAATGATGTAGATCGAAAAAGTACTTTGGGTGGATGTTTTTTTTGGTATCCTCTATGGTTTCATGGATGACAAGGAAGAAAGGCCCAATTTCGTTGAGTAGTGTTGAATATGAATATAAAGTAGGAAGTGACGTTGTTTGAGAAGTATTTTCGATCCAAAAGTTGCTTGCAGATTTGTTTGGACGACCTTTGGAAATCACTATCATATGTTGTGACAACCAAAATTGCATAATATTGACAAAGGACCCAGTTTTCCATGCTATAACAAAGCACATCAATAACATGTATCACTACATTCGAAGTATGGTCCAGGATGGGGTTGTGAAGATAAAATACATCTTCATTGATGAACATGTAGGTGATATATTTCCAAACTCTCTTCCTAATAGAAAGCTTGAGTATTTGAGACACAAGCATGAGCTTCTCGATATTTACACCCTGGTTAGGAGGGAGTGAGGGTCGACATCATATTCTCCATGTGTCGTGCACTATGGCCAGTAATAACAATTCTAAGCCTAGTGAAGGCACTAGTAGGGATAATAGTGGATTTGTAAGCATCTTGGACCATATTCTTCAAGAATTTGCATATAGTATAAGAATAATCACAAGGACTGATATTCTTTGATGATGGGTGATATCCCAGATACAAATTTTCTTGTAAGGGCATACCCGGTGAACATTTGAATGGGGTATGTGGCTTAACCGGTGGTGGGCGTGTCAAAATTTGTGCCTCCTTGAATTGTGCTCTAATATAGTGTATAGATAGAGCTTGTTAGTGAAGATATTGTTATGTTTAACAATGCTGGTTATGATGATGATTATCAAGCTAAATCCCTTCTTATGAAAATATTTAAATTTGAGAGTATATTTCTTTGTGATTATGAACACTTCCCTGGTTAAGAGGAAGTGTTGAATATGTAAGTAGTGTTTCTCTTCATAATATAATGCAAATTAATCATTGGTGTACTTAATATATTAAGTTATTACATTCATTATTAGTATTTTTATTCTAGTCTGAAAAGCATGTTCTTCATGCTTATAGGGTTTATTGAATGAAAACAAAAATTATTATGAGTCAAAAAAATGTATTTGAGTCAAAGTCCTATTTTGACCCTTTCTAAGAAAAATAAAGGATATTTTGTTTTATTCCAAAGTTAATTTGTCACCCAGAAGAGAAATTTGGTTGTGCCTCGACGAGTTGACCGTGAAGAGGAATATATTCAACCTCTTCGAAAATTATAAATAGAAGGCACTTTGACCTCATTCATCCACCCATTTCACACATCAATCTCTATGAAAAATATAAGAATAAGAATAATGAAGTCAAAAGAGTGAGAATTTGTGTAAGCTTCTCTCTCATAAACAATTATAAATCCACAATTAATTAAATTAATTAATTATTGAAAATTAGGATTTTATGCCTAATTTTCTAGACTATGTTAGTTCCTCTTAATTTGGAGTAAGTTTAGGCCTACCTAACTTAGCTCTTAGATTACTGTGTGGTTGAGATATTTTCTCAACCATGTTTTCCAAGATAGACACACTATCTTGAGACAAATTTCACATCTATTTATTTGTATTATAAAATTATTTTAATAATGAAGAAAATGTGAGGAATTCCATGAGGCTCTGAAGCCTTTTCCACTAGCTCTATGTCTCAGATATTTTTATCGTGTTTTTATATGTTTTATGAGTGATTTAATTTTATACATTTTGTATCAGAGCGCATGGTGATGGTGGGTGTGTGTGAGTTTTTTAAAGAATGAATTCTCTAATTGTCATTAATCTGAAAAGGTTGTGGCTACCTTGAATATCCAGTTGCATGGGACAAACGAGTCCTTTTGACCGACTACCATATAGCACCATCTTGTTGCCACATATAGTGGCAGACATCGTTAGTAGTGTGGCACATGACACAGTTGGTCATGGAAAAACAACATAGACTCTTGTGATGTGAGCTTGAGAGAGTGATTAACAGTATCGTTGACGCATGTCATCCACCACAACGATGATCTCATTTGTGCAACTAAAACACACATGATGTCGTCGGCGATAGCATTTCAGGTGAATGATATCAACCTCGCATATTGGCTCATGAAAACGCAACAAATGACCTTGGTATGTAGCTGTATTTTCAGTAAAAATTTACACTACATTTTCTAGATAGTAGAATGAAATTTTTTCTTTTTCTCTCGGTTGGTCAGTCACTTGACGATTATCTTGTTTTCAATTTTGTTTGCGTCAACGATGATATTATTAGGATTTTCTCCAAGATTTCTAGTTGGCACCGCTTCAGTTAGGGCAACCCATTGTATCCTACACTTTGCATAATTTATTTCCTAACGACCTATTTGGAATTTTATTTTTACGTAAATGTAATAATTTATTTCCTAGTGATATTTATCTGTGATTATATGGAGTTTTAGCTGTTCAAGAATTCAAAAATATATCTTGTTCTCTGGACATCCAATTTTATTCATCCTTTCCTAAAGGGACGCTTCTGCTTCTCGAGAAATTTCTCTCAGGCCAAGGCTAATTTATCCCCTCAAATTAAAAAACCCAAAGAGGTGTCTCCGCAATTCCCTTGAAATCACTCAGATATTTTTTTAAATGAATAATATTCTATTTTTTGTGTCAATTCATTCCATGCCATCCAATTCACTAAAATCGTAATATTTTTCGTGAGCTGATTGCAGTCGCTTACATTACGGATCTAAAAAGTGACAGTTGAATTAATATTAAAATGAGCGAGTTTGAAATAGATGAGGATCCAGTATCTATGAGACTGTTGGTAAGGGGGATGGGGAGAAGTGAAGAATTGACATTCCATAGAGAAGTAAAATACTTGCAGGGTTACAAAGATAAACTCATAGGCTGCGGCATTGGCATCAATGCACCTAAAGTAAGGACAAGAGATAAAAGGTTCACGCACGGGGCACTCAATTTTCACAACTATTTAATTTTAACTATGTACTCGCTTCACACCCCTCTTTAAATTAATTTTTTATGGCATCATGGTTGCTTCGCACAATGTTTTAAATTAGTTTTATTTTCCGCGATTTACCAAATCACATTTTCTGAGGAAAAAAAAATTTGGCTGGCCCTTGGATTGTGCCACCTAGAGAACAATGGAAACAATGTGCCTCTGTGGGGAAACTCATTGTGTGGTGATATGTTTTTTTTATTAAAAAAGGATGTGTAATAATTAGGCTCTATTTTTTATTGGAGTATACTCACTTCTAAGTTATCAAGTCTGTGGAAGACAACTGCATTAGATAGGAAAATAACTTTTTTATTTTCGAGAGTTATAAGGGTGACTATTGTAATTCATGTTGTGATAAGGTGAATTTTTGAAGTAAATTTTTTACTTCTAGGACGTTTAGTAAGTCTACATTCAATTCAGTTTTATAAGTTGGGTTGCATCAAAGGGTTGCTAGCTTGGAATTTTCATTACATGAAGGTGAAGATTTATTATGTACTCATATTTAATAAAACATATTTTTTTATGGTACTTGTGCCTAGATCTACCCGAAATTGAATAGGGGGACCTTAGGTACACCGTGTGTAGTGAATGTATGTGCATGACCTATGTCAAGTTTTTTTATGCTCTCTTTGTAATATGGTACAAAATTAACTAAATAGTTGCATGCACATAAGCAAGATTAATTATACAAGTCATCAAGCTTAAGTACACAAGCACAAACAATCACATGTATTTGTGAAACACATCATCAAGTTGATAAAAAGGTCTTATACAACCATATTAAAAATCCTGCAATCAAAATAATAAATTCAAGGATGCCACAAAATCAAGCATTCCAAAACAAGACAACATCAACAATAATGTTTGTATTACCTGCAGATAAATTTTTTTGTAACTGAGTTGAATTATCAAGGTGCATTGTTGATTGAAACTGACACCCCAATTTGAATTCATAAGGTGACAATACTAAGACAATTAATTCAAGTAAGTCTTCAACTGATTCATATTATCTGAACTTTTCATTTGTCTTCTGAGTGCATTTTCGACAATTTTTGACACCCTTTGCAAATAAGCACAATGTAATATTCCAAAATAGGAAAAGTAGCAATATTGAACACAATAATGGAAAATAGCAGTAAATATCAACACATCACATATGAGACCATGAAATATCCATCTTATTAAGAAAATCAACAACGAATAAGTGCAATATATCTGAGGAACAACTCATACAATCAAGGAAACAAGCCTCCAATGAATAAACACCCTCAATCATGAAATTTTATTACTATACAAAATGTCGGAAGCTTCTAAAAAGAAGTCATAGTGAACATAGATGCACCTGGAAACATGAAATGATATAAAATAACGTATATATTCCTCAACGAATCACTTCAACTGAAGCACATAGAAGGAGGAGGATGAAAGAATGAAGAGCTGAGTAAAACTCCTCCAATGGAATCTTCAAGTGAAAGGCTAATCCTTTCACTAAAAATAAAACACCCCAAACAAGGTATTGAACCCTCCTGTGCAATTTCCCTCTAAAATAACGCAGTCAATGATTGAAACTATGTTTTAAGGGATGGCAGTATCTTGGCTTGGTCCCAAAATATGATATAATGCCCAAGAAGCTTCCTTGATGTCCTCCCAATGGAAAGGCTACGTCTCCACTGAAACAAAAGCTCACAAATTGGACCTACAAACCCTCCACAACTTCTGCCCTGTGACATAACACAAACCTTGAAGAAACTGTGCTATATGAGAATAGTGAAGCTTTGGCCTGATGGAAGAATGTGGAAGTGTAGCACAAATAATTCTCTTGAGTGGGCACTTGAATTCCCCTGAGGGTGAAGGTGGGATTCTTTCTCAAGAACACCCTTGTGCTAAAAAATGTTGCATTTTTCACTAAACAACTGAAGAGAGAAACAAGTCATACAAAACATAATCAAATAATAGTAAAAACATGCTTTCCATGGCTACCATTCCCTTCCTTATATGATTGGTGAGCTTCCTCACCTTGGGCCCCACTTATTAAATCCACTACCTCAATTCAATTAATCTCCCTCAAAAATTGTGTTGTCTCTCATTGAATGTCAACTCCCTCCATACCAGTGTCGTGGATTTGGTCAATGTTGACCCATTCCACATGCTCCATCCCCTATTCATAGATAATGGTTCTTTATCTGGCTACCTTTATGACCTCCATTCACATTTGGAGTGATTTTATTCCTACTAAGGAGATTTACGGGTCTCCCTACGCTCTTATTCTTATAACTAATAAGAAAAAACAAAATTTAATATTCCAACTAGCGAAAAGCTAATTGGGAATATTATATTACTCCCCTAAAAAATGTTGGTTGTCCTCAAGCAACTGTAAAGGTGAGTGTTGCAACTCCTCTCCTCCTTCCCTTGTGACACCTCCATGTGATAATCTCTCCTCATGAACCAAGTGTCCCTCAGTCAATCCCTCCATGAAATGCTCCTCCCAATTTCTCATGTGATGTATCTCCAAAATGCTGAATTTAACCAAATGGCTCATCCCATAAGGAAACAAGAGGTCTCATGTAGCAATCATGTGATTATAAATGTTCTCCTTGAAGCATGAAGCATAATCAATGTGGATAATATCACTCCTAACGGGCACATTCAATCCATGTGCCCTCCCTCCAATCATGCCCACAACAATTATAAGAAAATCATCAACATATGGGATCAAAATCAAAGATACATAAGATGCCATATGAAATACTGAAGGAAGATCATAGTCCCACATGTCGAACCTACGTAGTATGTACCCAACCACTTACTTGCTGCCAAGATACTCTCACAAGCCTGGAGATGGTGAATGATGTGGGGTGTCAATTGAGAACACCTTGAAGAAGGTACCATCTCACCAAAACCTCCTAAGGATTGGCCATCCTCATCACTGCTTATGGCCCCAAGTAGACCATGAAGTCTATAAGAAAGAATGCCCCCTCTTGGAGAAATGGCCTCCACATGGATGGTAAAGAAATACAGATACATAGTAAGTGAGTCATGATGCATAGAAATACAACCCTCACCTTGTACTTTGATCAAGCTAGTGAAGTGGCTCATAGATGGGCCTCCTCTCATCCCTAGTGATAAAGGAAGCAGTTGTGATAACTCTACCAAATATTTATATATCTCCTCCATCTCCAAAAAATCCATGCATCTCCTAATATGCTGATGTATCTCCTCTTCGAAGCCTTCCCAAGTGAATCACTCCATGATAGTATTATATGCTCTCATGGAATAAGTGTGGCTGAGGAGAAAATCCTCATGTGTTGCATGTAGTATCATTCCTTGAGCTTAGATTCTCTAGTTAATAAGGTCCCACTCTAATAGTAGATGACCCATCTCTCACTGAATATCTCTCATCTGATAACTAGCCATCAATTATCTTGCATGTAAATAGATCCTTGGAGTATTCCACCAAGAGCTGGGATCACCAATAAGGATCTATACTCAATAATGACAGCGTCGTTGATATACTATTTAAAGAAACTATCAAGTGGTTTCCCTCTTCTTTGACATCTCTCATGCCAAAGTCATATACTGGAATGCTGACATCCTGCCACTGTTGCTCTTGATGTAGCTACTCATGCTCAAGTAAATGTTGAAGTTTTTGGAGCTTAGCCTTCCATGGGAAGCTATCACCCATCCAAAACCTCCCAAGTTTGGCCAATGTATGCATGAGTGCCACCATCCTCTACCATATGTGGAAGATTCCTCCCTATGTGGAGGTATCTTCTGATTCTCCAAATCCATGGAGTGGTGTCCTTGTACGATGATGGTTCCATCCTCCATCCTGAAAACATTTTCTCTGAGCACAAGTTGTGTGGTGAGAGTGTGTAATACTGATATTGGGAGAATGTCTCCCTCCTCCTTGAGCCTACCGAAGACTCTCTGCATTGTACCAAGTCCTCCCAAGGTTCTCAGTCCTCCTCGATCTATGAGTGTTGCAACCTGTTTTGAGACATATCTTATCAAATCGTAATTTGGTAGCCTGCCAGGTGGAATGCCTCTAAATACTAATGTGTCATGGCCCAAATTCATCTACATTAACTGATTGGATTGTTAGGTCCTTTCTTCCACTAGGAAAATTCAACTATGTTTTCTATGTGCATGCCCCTAATCACCTGATGCTTACCATTCCTCTTATATATCCAATTCATCTGTAAAGTATTCCAATCTAGGGTGACCTTCCCCAAATTAATCAACCACTGCACACCCAATATCACATTGATGTCAGGTATGTTAACCAAAAAGAAGTGATCATTCAATGTATATGTCCCCATGGTGACTGATAAAGATGGAAGATAATGCATGCACTACATATTTCTAGCTCCTGGGACCAAAACTAAAAATCCCTCAAAATCATCAGTGAGTATTTCCCTCCTCTGCACTAGTAGAGCATTAATAAATATGTGGGTATCCCCATTGTCAATCAACATTGATACCCTATGATCTTGAATGGAAACTTGAACTCTCAAGGTAAAGTACTTGGGTACTCCTCTCAATGATGCAAGGGCCCCTCCAATTGGAAAAAATGCTCCATTACCACCTCCTGGTGGTGGTTGATACTCTCCTGATAGCCCATCGCTATGTCCTCCTTCTGGTTCTTCTTCTTCATCATAAAAAAATACCTCTATATAGTGTGCCTTCCCTACTGCACATCTATGTATGGGTTCCCATGATTCTTGGAATGTGAAGAAAATATTCATTCTCCTCAAGTCTCTTTGCACGTCATCACTAAGAGGTACCTTGTTTTGGCTCTCCTCTAAAAGATGAGCCTTCTCATACTTTCCCTTTGATGGAAAAGTGGGCTTTTGCTGAAATGTTTCCTTTCCTTTTCTCAAGGAATCTTATAGATCTCTAGCACTTTCAACAACATATTGAAGGGTAGTTGGTTTGGTTGACTTAACCAACCCATGTAGAGGTTCTTCTAGCCCATCAATAAACATATAGACCCTCCTAGCTGCAGATAAATCAGGAATTATAACAGAAAGTTTTAGAAATTAAGAATTGTAAGTTTCTAGATTACCTGATTGTTTAAGCTTAGCTAGCTCAATGAAAGGTGCCTTTCAGTCTCTTCAATCAAACCTCTCCACCAACCTCCTGGTGAAATATGAATATGCAGTCACATTGGCATGCCCCAATGTAGAGAGACCATGAAACAACCAATCATGTGCTTCACCCTCAAGGTGTAGTGCTACTATTTTTATGTCTTCCATATCCCGTACTTGGTTCAATTGGAAGTAGATGTCTAGCTTCTCTACCAAATATTTTGCTGTGCATTTGTACGGCCCATAAAAAGTGGGCGAGAAAAATCTACCCATGGTCCGGTGAAGATCATGGTTTTGTATGAATCCTCCACCTCTATTGTGATGCGAGGGTCTCATATTGTCCTTGATATGAAAAACTACTGAAAGCTCAAATGATCCTTGAATATCTAAGATTGAGACTCATACTAAAGAAAATATTCTTCAAGAGTTTCGGGTTCTCGAAACCCTCCATTTCCCATTGCTAAAAATTTAGGCATAGTAGAGCATTGGGAAATATGTTGCTTCATTGGTTGATCATGCCAGTGATGTGAAATGTTGGAGCATTCTCCATGTTGAAACCCTTTAGTGGACTCTTTTTGTATATCCATTGTCATATCCTTTATTTATCTTGCAATATCTTTCATGGTTTGAAGAAGAATCTTGGGACACTACTTCTTCTCATCCCCTCCTGATAAGGGAGTTTTTCCTTTGTCTTCTCTATCATCTGTATAATCATATCTATGGTTTCTTTGGAGATACCTCTTTGTTGTTTGTTAGAGGATATCCCTCTTCTGATGACATATTGGCTGAAAATGCACAGGCTGATTCAAGATTATGCTCTAATACCAGTGTAATATTCCAAAATAGGAAAAGTAGCAATATTGAAAAAAATAATGGAAAATAGCAGTAAATATTAATAAATCACATATGGGGCCATGAAATATTGATATTATTAAGCAAATAAGCAGCAGATAAGTGCAATATATTTGAGGAACAACTCATAAAATCAAGGCAATAAGCCTCCAATGAATAAACAACCTCAATCATGAAATGTTGTTGCTATACAAAATGCCGAAGAGCTACTATATCGAGGTCATAGTAAACATAGCTGGAGTTGTGTTAAGGCCTCAAAACTCCACTACCAAAACATGGGGGAAAACCACCTGGTCTGGCCCTTAAAGCATCTCCTTTTCCGTTTGGTGTAGTAGCTTTTACTGGGGGTAATGGGGCCAGTTTCCCAAAAAGGATGATTTTGAGGGTGTCTGATTAAATGAAATGGAAATGGAAATTATTTTAATCTATGTTAGGCATCTGTCTAGACTATTTATTCTATTATATACCGAGGATGTTTCTTCCTTTATGTGATCTGAAAGGATATCCTTAATTTATTAGTAATATAGATAATTTAATAGTTGAAAGAGATGAAAATTATGTGAGATGATTCTTATAAAAAGTTAGTTTGACTAGAATAATTGTGAAAAATATATGGCATTCGTATGTGTGACTATACATTCAACAATAATTGTGGAACATTTATCTATAATAACGTTTCAAATATATAATGCAATAAAAGATGACTATAATTATATAAAGCAAGACTTAATAAAAGTGAATAAAAGTAACATAGTCATGTAAACTGACAATAATTGATCTGATTCTTCTCACTTTCAAGCAATTTAAGGAGTACAGTAGTGCAACATCAATTAAAAAACTTTAATTGTCAAAATATAATAGATGTGTTCCATTAATTCATCAAAGCATTCAAAAACTTATAATAGTGCATTCTTTGCAAATGTTTTTGACAAATTTACAGACCCTTCTCTAAATGCATGAGAGGGGTTTAAATACTAAACTAAATATGTTTTAAAATAGATTATTACAAAAATATAGAGGAATTTTAAAACTTCCATCCTCGTAATATTATCTTAAACTACAATATAGGAAAATAAAATAACAATTTTGAGTTACGAATTTGGCCCTTTATTCTAGATTTGTTCACGAAGTTGACAAATATCTATCATAGGCTTGAGCTGAGCTGGTTGCGAAATCCTAGATCTAAATTTTCCATTGAATATTGTGTTTGAAAGTAGTGATTGTGATATTTTTGTTGAATATGTTAAGGATTGCATAATCTAATACTGATGGTAAGGTTTGATCACAAAATTCCAATAATTTTCTTGATCAAACTTATTTACCTTTCTAATTACTTCATCTTGTGTTTTTTCTTTCTTCTTCCACTATGTTTATATTTGTTTTACTTATGAGAACACTTCAGACATGTAGTCTTTAAGAAGTTATTCTTTCACCAGCTTTTCACATACAGATTCAATATTTTCATTAGATAATTTTTATGTTTTCGTTGCTGCTTTCTCTGCGTGCATTATTTTTTCTTCCCAATATTTGAATAGGGTCTCCTTATGAAACTTATCTACCTGAGGTAGATCAGCCTCCTTTCCTAAGTTTGATGCTTGCCATTGAATGTGTTCATTGATTTTCTTTTCGAGTCTTTCACATTAAAGTTTCTTGATAGCTATTTGCTGGATCACTATTTTATTTGAATCACAATAACATTTAATAATAGAAGTTTGATGACAAAATACTTCATGTTATTTCTTTAACCTACCATTTACGTCCAATGCTTCTTTCATAAATTTCTCTAGCTGCAGTTGCCTTTGTATCCTGGTCATTGCTGCTTCCATTTGTACGTGTGCCTTATTGATTTATGCTTGATGCCACAATTTAGGACTCTCGAAATCCTTTTCAAATTGGACCATATTTTCTTTGATTTTCTCACTCAAGTTGGATTTTTCTTCCTTTAACAACCCCTCTAGTTTTTGTACTCTTACTTCCTTTTTCCTCAGCAACACTCTAACATCAGTTGATTTATCAACAGTGGCAGTAGTGTATGCCCCTACGTATTGTAATAATTTAGTTAGATGTTCTGTAGGATCATCTAAGGAATTCTTCCATAATAGGTCAACTGATTCATCTGTGAGGTTTGAGACTATTTCATCAGTTATTCTCCTTTTGTTCCTCTTAACTACAACCTTATAGCTTGTAGAATATATCGAGTCAAGGAATTTCTTCAACTTGTAAGACTATTTTTTCTGTAGGGTAGGCCGGTATGATCTCTTGATCATGAGTCTATGGAACTTGTTGTAGTGGATTAATAGTTTCCACTATCTTCTGGGAATGTTTGAGTGTTTGTAAACTAGTTACTTGATCAGTATTGGGATTAGCTTTAAGAGTTTTTATTGCTTCAGAAAAATCCTCCCATTCACTACTATAATTCTTTGTTTGTGACTTTTCAGACTGATCTAGTGTGTCATGATTGTGCTGAACTTCTATAGAAGTTGAATCTGTTCCATTACTTTCTTTTTGCTCCTGCATTTCTATCTCTTGAATTACCTGATCAATTATATTTTCTAGGCTATCCTTTCTAGATTTAGATTCATTTTCAGAGTGATTCGAATTGTGATATTGATGCTCTAATTGACCTGATTCATCCTTAGACATGTATTTTGCTTCATTATCCAAGATGATACTTCAAGTAGGTCTGTTGACAACTTCAATAATTAACAAGTTGAGAGGAAATATCTCCAGACTCTTATTTCTATATTTTCAGAATTCTTCCAAATCATCTCGGCTTAGTTGGTTGGATGAAAACTTGATTATATCTGAAAAATTTTCCATGCCTTGGAAGAGATCATCAAATCCATCTATTTATTTTACAAAAGGCTTCATTTTGAGCTTTGTAGTGTAATTTTTAATTACATCATTTGGATCGTATATCCTCTTTAGCATTATTTCCAATTTCAATATATTAATCTTGGAAACCTCCTTGTAGGTATGGCCAATACCAAAAAGAGAAAAAGTGTCACATTGTATAGGGAAATTAGTTCAAATGTCCTTCTTAACATCTTTCAGTTGTTTAGTGATACAGTTTACAAGTTGGTAGGCTATCTCTCGTGCGAGAAACTTATCAGGACCATAATTTGGTAGGATGTGGGGAGAAGCATAACTCCTGAATACTCTGACATATGTAAAATTCTCCTTTACAAACCACCTAGCCACAAAAATAATATATGTGTTAGCCTCTTCAGAAACCCTAGGGCCCTTATTATTGAATATCATTTGGTGCATCGGCAATATTACTCCACAATTTTTTTTTATAAAAATGGAGGTGGAAGTATGAATCCCAAAGGTCTCTGTGATAAATGTGGATTGGGGTAGGGTCTTGGGTAGTCCATTTCCATCCCATGGTAGGAAAACTAGAAGAAATGCAGATTGCATCCATGACATAGACAAACATATAAAAGAGAGGTATTTATCTAGATGAAACACTCCTTTTATTCCTATACTCTATGATGTGTTTGGATAAACTATCAGATATGATATTTTCCCAATTTAGAATTGAGGAATTGACGATTGTGTCTGTTAGCCACCTATGAATTTTTTGTCAAAGAAAACAGGTGGCTAAATTGTTTCCATGAGCCTTGAAGAGATACATTTCCTATAAAAATATCTCATCCTTGAAGCCTTGGTGTGCCCTTTACTTTGGAAAGATCCTCATTGTCTGTGAAAAATTTACGCTCAGAAAAGGCTTCCATCTGCCCCTTGTATCTCTGAAAAATTCCTCATTTTAACCCATTTCCCCATTTCCAAAGTTTCCCCTTTAACCCCCAAAAATCCCTCCTAAGTCTTCAAAACCATCTAATTCCTCCTTTAAACTGAATGAAATCCCTTCAACTGGTTTTAAAACCCCTTTGTTCCCCTACCAAAACCTTTGTTCGACCCTAAAAACTCTATTTTTTGGCTTAAAAACCCATATTTTACCATATGAAAGCTAAGCCCTTTTTGGCCAGCCCCTAACCACTTCCCCTCCATAAGCCCGAGAGCTAAGACCAAGTGCCGGTACATAAGGCACTAATCGCATCGGAGGATTGGAGCGGAACGTGCTTTCCATTGTAAAACAAAAAGTTCCAATGCGATGGTGTCATAGTCTGTCGGCTTTCAAATTGATCTCAGCCATAGATCTGAAAAGATGTAACGGCGCACGCCCATTTCATCGCACCTTAAAACACCCCTGTGTTACCTCCCGATGAAGATCTCCACCGTCGATCTTAAAGCGATCTGACAGCCAACGTATCGTCGGAGCTTTCTATCATGCCAGTCACAAGCTCTTCATATTCCTGATTGTGATCTTACGATGCAATCCTGGCTATTGAATCCACAAGAACCAATAGCCAGGATCTGATCTTATTCGGCCATGTGCCCCTGATTGGTCACCCTCCGATCATATTGCAGTCGTCGATCTCCCATAGATCCGACGGTCCAAATGTAATCGCTTCATCGCCCATCAAAGTTCTGCCCTCCCTCGCTCTCCTTCCGATTGGATCTTGACCATCCATCATGTCTGATCTGACGACTCAAATCACTCCTGCCCACTAACAATAATACTCCACTTGTGTTTCTCTCTCCAGATCTCGATCGTCCATCACATATGATTGGATGGTAGAAAATGAAACCACTCCCCATTGACCCCACCTTTACCGATCACGCACATCCCCGTATCGCGCTCCATCTCCCGCTGTCAGATCTCATGGGCCCAGATCTAATAGTCCACATCAATATCACGCATATTTTGTGTCTGGTCTTTAGGAGTTAGAATTTACATGATATGGGCAGTTTCTGAAAGCCACTTGTCAGCCGGGGACCCATATCACGTTCAAAAAGAAAAAACCTCCTTACCCACTTTTGGCCATGCGAAAACAGCGGTTTTAAACCCAAAAACCATTTCCCCACTTCTATGCCTGAAGGTCTATTAGCAGATCCCAACCATTGATATGTTTTGGTCAACGACCCTTATTTCATCTCGCGTTCCACTCATTATTTCTCATCGCGCAACCGCAACATTGCATCAGACCATCTCGACCGTCGATATCCTCCTAAGATCTGATGTTCCTAATTGAATCACCCTCCACCCATGACTGGGTCTGACCATATCAGCCTATTTCATATGTTTTCCACACATTTTCTTTTTATTTCGTTCGAAGGCCCAAATCTCGAGTTTTGCATTACAACATCGTATCATTCTGCCAACATTAAAAATTTAATGTTTTATGTTAAATTTTATTGCATTTTGCCCAAATTTTTAAAGTCATTCTGTTAGCCCATCTACACCGTCGATCATCGCCCCAGATATGATCGGACAGTCCACATGAATTTCTCCACCAATCCTCCATCAGCTGTGTTTTTCACCATTACACTGCATTTTCATCAGTTTCCACTGCATCCACCGTTTTCATCCATGTGGCGATGCCATTCTCACAGCCTTCCACTACATCCACTGCCACACTGCATGGATTTCCTAACTGATTTGTGTGTTTTTTCACGGTACAGGTAGAGGAAACCGCCATCTCTCACAGTCACTATCATAGTGACACAGAGCGCAGAGAAGGCTAATTTTACAGCCTGATATTATGGATAAATGCCTAGGAGGGCGTTAAAAATTAAGTTTTCATCAAAGAATAGAGTTAAACTTTGTAAAACCTCTACAGCACCAGTAAAGCACAAATTTCGCAGAGAGAGACAGTAATGAAGCAGCAAAGAGTATTAGTGGATAATCAAAAAGTTTAGGGTCTTTAATTGAGAAATTTAAGCTCTAAATCATTGTTTAAAAGGAAAATGTACCATATTGAAGACCTCATGATTATCATAGAGGGCCTAATGAGGCCTAACGCACAGAAAAAAATATCATCAGTGTTTCACATCGATAGAAGTTTCCTCCCAAGAAAGGACACAGTACCCATACTCTCTTTATTCTACATTGTGTCCCCGAGAAGATTTCTCCCTGACAGCAGTCCTAATGCTACCAAAGAATTTTTTACATAGTATGGTAGGCGTCATAGTCATTTATCTGCCTTTTGTTTATTCACCAGAGTATTGCAGAGTATTATAGCAAAAGAACATCAAGAACATATCTGGATTAAATTTCAACCTATCGAAGACCACTCTTTCTCCCAAAGACTACTGAAGATTAATGCTCAGATACTAAAATAGAATGGGCATCGACCCTCTTCTCTTATGCTATTTTAATGTTTCATCTACCTCCCTAGCCTCTCTTTCAGCTATAAAACTCATGAAGAAACTCATTGTAAAGATTGTTGATCGGATATTTGTGAATTATAACATGTTTCTCTTGAGATATAGTTCTCTATGTAAAGTTGTAAGATAGGGTGAGGAAGATGTTTTCAGACTGAATTTCAAGCTGTTGGAAATGTTGTACATGACTGGTTTTTCTCTTTAATATGACAATCACATTTCTTTGCATCCCGATTTAAAGCGACGGTGATGTTTTTCTATCTCTATCTTTGTTTTCCTTTGTAATTCATTGCATATCATTTCTTCTGGTACACATCAGAAATCTGGCATAGGATTTACCCTTGGATGGTACCCTATGTTTCTGCTCTCCCTACCTTTGATTTTTTCTTCTCTATGTGTATCTGAGCACTGATTCAAGCTAATTTAACTAGTGTAGTAGCAAATATTTACTGCTAGCTGATGTATGAATTAATGAATCGGTCTTTAGATGTTCTTGTTGGGTTTTAATTGAAAGAATTGGGATACTGGGAGTTTAGAATGCTAATTCTATCTCACTAGGGTCCTTTTCAATTGATTGAATCTTTCTAAGTTCCCTTAAGTTGGATGCCGAAGCATTGAGAGTTGAAATTCTCTCTCTGATCTCATGCCTTCACCTTTGTGTTTAAATCTTTGATGTTTCCTTGTCTGAAGAGTTAACCTTTTAGGTTTTGGATCACAGGTGTCTAATGGCATGTCCTGTCCCTGGGTCCGATTCCTAAATGGTCACCTTGGAGGTTTCCTTGCCTTTCACCTTCTTTCTTACCATTCCATGCCACACTATCATCTTTAAGCTCTAATGCTTTATATGACTAGCCCAACTGAAAGCTTGCATAATGAATAGCAAGTAAACTCTTTCCTGACTCCATTTCCCAATAGTCTCGAGTTTTCTCTAAATTAACTCTCCTTTGCCTAAAATCCTCTTTACTCATCCTTGTCTTATATTGAAACCTTCCTTCCTGATTCCCAACAACCAAAAAAAAAATCAAAACAAAATAAACCTCACACTTTATAAGTAGCCAACACCTTTAAACAATACTTTAAAGACATATTCCCCTACTTCATAGAGAGATCCCTCTAGAATCAGGAGGGATAGATCCCGAGGTCTAAAAGTGTTTCTGATGTTGTCTCATCTTTTGGTATTTCCAAACTTGCCAAAACATGGGAACCCCAACATAATGGCGACTCCATTGATGACTCCTTTGAGAAAAACACACCTTTAAACACTTCTAAGAACTCAAAGAAGACAATAGTAGCCTTAGTTTGGTGGTTAATCATTGTGGTGGACAGTATACCTCCTTGAAACATTCTTAACCTTCCACTTGGCGACTCCATAGTTCCTTAATGATTAAAGACTCCACTAATGATTAGTAGGCCTGCTGATTATCTTGGTTTACAAAAGACTCCACTGGGAGACCATCCTTCACAACAGCATCATCCATATTAGAAGTAACAAGGAGGATTAAGCTGCTTTGTTAGAAGATAGCATTCTGGCTTCAAGAACCATTCACACAAGAGCTTATCCTAACCTAGACCCACCTAAAATAGTTGACAACCCTAAGAGCAATCTCAGGAAATATCCTACACCTAGAAATCCAACTATTTCCAGACACATCCATCAAGCTAACTCTGCACCAGAAGACTTAACAGCTCTATTAGACCCTCATTTTGACCTAGACTTACCATGAATTTCACCTAGAGCTAGGTCATTTACTGTTCTAGACTAGGCAGGTTTTGAGCTTCCTAGTTCACCAGCTCACAGTGGTCAATGACACATTAGGGACAGAGATAATTCCCCATATAAACCTCCTGATATTCATTTCATTCAAAACCTGGGGCTCTATCACCCTAAATCTACTCAACAGACCACTGCTGGACCTAGCATCCCTGTCATCCACATACATGTTGCACAAGAAAATCCATTACCTCATCAAAACATCATTATGGCAGCCTAGTATGAACCTATGGTGTTACCTCAGCCTCTAGTGCCTTTACCCAATGATTATCAATCAAATATCCCACACTTCAGTGCAAAAGATTCTACCACAGCTCAGCACCATGTAGATAGGAAGGAGGATTCCTTTGACTATATTGAGATAGAGGATGAGACAGTCAAAATGAGAATCTTTGCCCAGAGCTTGGGAGGTGATGTGAAGAAATGGTTTAAGGGCCTACCTCCTAATAGTATCCAAGATCTTCCTGCTTGATATCAAACCTTCATAAACAAATGGGAAGTCAAGACCAACCCTCTCCAAATATTAGCGGAATACAAGAATCTTAAGAAAAATATAGGAAAGAGCGTCCATGACTATTCTACAAGGTTTAACAATGTTCATAACGCTCTTCCTCGACATATGAAACCTCCCCAAGGCATGGCTTTAGTCAAATACCCTGAAGGATTTGATGCTGATATGGCCTACCAACTTAGGGAGAGAGATTACAACACATTGGAAGATATGAAAAAGGGAGCAGTGACTGTAGAGACTAACCTGATTGAGAAGAAAGCCAAAATGAGGGCTGAGAAAAAGGTAACATATAGGGTTGACACTACAGCTTCCACATATGATCCCAAGTATGACCATCTAGCTAAAAACATGGAAAAGCTACAGCAAATGATGGAAAAAATGGTTGTCACAGTTAGTAATCAGAACAGAAACCAAAATCATAACTAGAACCAGAACTTTAGGAGAAACAATACCACTCCCAACAGACAAAGAGACTTAGATCAGCAAGTTATTCCCCCATTTCAGGAGAAATTTCTTGATTAAGATGAGGGAATCATAGAAGAGTCTGAGGGAACCACGATTAATATGTTTGAAATAGAAAACTCAATCCACAACTGTTCCATAGAAGAAGATAATCCCTCACCCTCATATTGGGATGAGGAAAGATTGGAATCTGAGGATTACAGGCTCGGGTTTAAAAATGCTATCATGCAGGTCAGAGAATAGTATGAACTTAGAAGCAAAAAGAGCTTAGAAAATTCTAAACCGAAAGCTTCTGAGATTACCATTAAGAAACGACCTGAGAAAAATTCTAAAGCAACTGTTGAAAGTAGCAAATCAGCAGATGAGAGTTTTGGGAAGAACAAAGAAAAGCACAACCAAAATACTGATAAACGGAGTCAACCAACTAACAGCACTAGCACTGCAGTTAGTGCTCCTGATAAAACAATTCCTAACACTGTACATAGTGAAAATTAGAACATCGATGCTACCACTAAGGTGGTGGTTAATAAAACAGAGTTGAACATTACAAAGAGTCACTCTCTCATCAATTTGGAGAGTGAGATTGCAAAAATTAAAATCTTTGTCCCACTCTCTGAGCTGGCCACTCAGGATGTATATAAAGGCCAAATTTTGAAAGCATTAAATCTAGGTGAAAAAAGTGACACTGTCAATCTAAGTGATGATCAACCAACCCTTCTGTTTGGTCCAAAGATAGAAGGGAAGTTTCAGGAAGGGGTAGTACCTCCTTTTTATATCAGTCTCAATATCCATGACAAGATCTTTCATAATGCAATGCATGACTCTGGGGCCTCACACGACCTAATGCCCAAGGTAGTTATGGAGAGGTTAGGCCTAGAGATAACTCATCCCTATAAAGACTTATATTCATTCGACTCTAGCAGAGTAAAATTTCTTGGCCTGATCAAAGATTTGTGTGTGAGCTTGACCCAAATTCCAGCAAAATGTATGGTTATGGATGTTGTAGTGGCAAATGTGCCACCTAAGTATGGTATGCTATTATCAAGGTCATAGGGAGCCAAGCTACAAGGTACAATGCAGATGGACAGGGCATATGCCATGATCCTTGTCTTTAGCCAGCTTAGGAGACTGTATAGAGAGGCACAAATGAAATTTTTGGTTAGCAGCCCTAAAAAGCCTAAAAATTCACCTCTATACTCTGTACACACAGATCTCGACTCCTTTATCCTTTGCAATGATGAATCCTTAGAAGAGTCATAATTAGAAACCAGAGATATAACCAATGAGACAACGCCCATAGATTTTAACATAATGGCCACTCTGGACTTGGAAGAAAATGAAGAAGAATCCTCTGGATAGTGCACTGAAACTGAAACTCAGAGTGAACAAGAAACAAAATGCAAATAGCTGTCTAGTCACCCCTCTGAAGCTCATACACCACACGAAGTACAAAACCCTCCACACCATAACACGGACCCCATATTACAACATAACAATGGAAATAACATTAGGGAAGAAAACAATGATAAACACAAAAAAATCCCTTATGGGAAATGAATTTCAATGGGTCTTGCACTAGAAAAACTGTAGTAGCGGGGGTGTGGTTACGTAACACTGAGAATGACTATGCTAAGAGTCATGCTTTCAATATGAACTTCAAATTTACTAAAAATATTGTAGAGTATGAGGCTCTCATCCTCGGTTTGAATCTGTTGAGAAAAATAGGAGCCCGTAGCATAGTTGTACATGGAGACTCTGAGTTAATCATTAAACAAGTGAACGGAGAATACACAGCGAAACACCCTAGGTTGAGAGCGTACAGGAATGATGCCATGGATTTATTGAAAACCATTGTGGAATATGAACTGGTGTTTGTTCCTAAGAGTTAGAACGTAATTGCAAATGAATTAGCCTGCATAGATAGTTCATATCATAAGCCTCCCAGTGATAAACAAATCATCATTCATAAAAAATATAGACCTGCAGTGCCTAACAATGAGAAATATTGGCAGCTATTTGAGGGTGACAAGCATATTGAGGATTTCCTGATAGGTAGGAACGAGTTTGAATTCTCTCATTCAGACTTTAAATGCGATGATAGTTGCCTGAGTGAAGAGCCACCCGACAAAGAAAAATCACCCCGTAACATTGAAATAAACACTTTAACTGAATATATTGGAAATACAACCGAAGAATATAAGAATGCAGATAAAGAGGAAATAGAGGTGCTATAGGCAAAAGATAAAAATATAGCTCGAGGTTTGGCACCTTTAGAGGAATTATTTGATTTCAACGACATAGCAAAAAAACCCACCATAGAGCACTCAGACTTTGATGTCGAGGAATGCAACATAGGCACTGAAGATAAGCCTAAAATGATTAAACTAGCTAAGTTCTTGCCACAAACATGAAAAAGAAATACATTGACCTATTCAAAGAATTCGTTGATGTGTTTCCCTGGAGCTACGAGGACTTAAAGGCCTACGACACCAACATTATACAACACAAAATACCTTTGAAAGATAATAAAAAACACTTCAGATAGAAACTTCACAGAATTAACCCAAAACAAATGCCTGTAGTTGAAAAGGAAATAAAGAAGATGTACGAGGTAGGAATAATAGTTCCTGTGAGGTTCTATGATTGGGTCTCGAACCTTGTAGTTGTAAGAAAGAAAATAGGTGAGATCAGACTGTGCATTGATTTCAGGAACCTTAATAGAGCCTGACTTAAAGACAATTAGCCTTTGCCAAAAATGGAACACATTATTCAGAGGGTAGCAGGCTCAAAAAGGATCTCCCTTTTAGATAGTTTTTCAGGTTATAACCAAGTTTTAGTACTCCTAGAAGACCAACTGAAGACCGCTTTCACCACTCCATGGGGCACTTTTATGTACGTAAAAATTCCTTTTGGACTGATGAACGTTGGTGCGACCTTCCAACGAGCGATGGAAATAGATTTTTCAGATGAAATAGGGAACTTCATTGTCATCTATCTGGATGACATAACAGTCTATTCCAAGACTGATGAGGAGCACCTAAAACATCTCAGAAGAGTTTTTTAAAAATGTATAAGGCTCGGTCTATCATTAAATCCCAAGAAGACTATGTTCAGGTTGCAAGAAGGTAAGATTCTAGGCCATATTATATCATAGAAGGGAATTAAGATAGACCCACAAAGGGTTGAGGGAATACTACAGATCACACACCCGAGAAACATTAAAGAGTTACAGTCCTTTATTGGGAATATTAACTTCTGAAAGAGGTTTGTTCCCAAATTATCTGAGCACCTCAGTAATATGACTAACATGCTGAAAAAAGGTGTAGGAGTTAAATGGACTGTAGAGGCTAAAAGATCTTTTGAATTAGCCAAACTCGCACTCACCCGGGATCCTATCCTAATCAGCCCAGATTTCTCAAAAGATTTCTTGATATTTTCATTTTCCTTTGAACATACAGTGGCTGCGGTTTTGCTGCAAAAAAATCCAGAGGGAATGGAGCAGCCTATTTCTTTCTTCAGGAAGGCTCTGAGGGATGCACCCTTGAAATATAACATAATGGAAAAATAGGCCTATGCCTTGGTAAAGGCTTTGAAGGACTTTAGGGTGTATATACTACATTCTCACACCATAGCCTACGTGCTTAACATAGTGTTTAAAGACATTTTGTCCCAAGATCTCGATGGAAAGAGGAGCAAATGGATTGCTGTAATATTAGAATAAGACCTCGAACTAAAACTCACAAAACTTATCAAAGGTCAGGGCTTAGCTCAACTATTCGCTGAATCGAATTTACAAGCCCTTGAAATTAACATGGTAGGTGCCTTGGATGAATAGGAAGAATTGCCCGATCCCATTGTTGAAGAACAATTTCAAAATTCTCCCTGGTATTCTAATATCCTGTATGTGCTCACAGACCTCAATGCCCCTCCTGAACTATAAAAATCTAAGGCCCGATTCCTAAAACTAAAGGCCAAAAACTATTGCATACTGAATGAATGCTTATACTGGAAAAATTTCAAATTTTCTATTGCTTAAATGTTTTCCTGAAATTGAAGCAGAGAGGATTAAACAGGAGTTCCATGTAGGAGAATGTGGAAGCCACTTAAACTAGAAAGCCACTGCTAAAAAAATACTCAGAGCTCGCTATTACTGGCCTACACTTTTCAATGACATACACAAAATGATAATTTCCTGCCATAAATGCCAGATTTTCGAAGGCAAGAGAAAGCTCCTCCCTTTACCCCTACAACCCATTATTGTTGAGGGTCCCTTTTTGCAATGGGGCCTAGATTTCATAGGGGAAATACACCCTACTTCTTTTGCACAACACAAGTGGATCCTTACAGCCACAAACTATTTCACAAAGTGGATAGATGCCATACCCTCTAGGAATGCCTCAGATTCTGTCATCATTAAGTTCCTAGAAGACCACATCCGCTCTAGATTTGGCTACCCAAGAAAATTAATCACTGATAATGCTGCTGCCTTTGGGTCCAAGAAGATGATTGATTGTTGTCAGAGGTATCAAATAGCATTCGGTCATTCAACTTCTTATTACCCACAAGGTAATGGGTTAGCTGAATCATCAAACAAGAGCTTGGTGACCATTATCAAAAAGCAGCTGGAAGAGAACAAAAAGTCATGGCATAACAAATTAGCACATGCTTTATGGGCGAACATGCTTACAACGAAGAAGTCCATTGGCATGTCACCATATCAGCTTGTGTATGGAACAAAGGCAGTGTTTCCAACCAGCCTTAGGGTACTAGTGATTAAAATAGTCCAAGAGATCCAGACAAAAGAAGACAGTATGTTAAGGAGGATAAATCAAGCGACTCATCTCCAACAAACAAGAGAAGAGGTCTATAATAGAGCTCTCAATATTCAGGAAAATATTAAGAAGTTATTTGATAAGAGAAAAAAGGCTTTAGAGTTCAAAACTGGAGATAAAGTCTTGAAGTGGGACTCTAGTTGAGAGGACAAAGGAAAGCACAGAAAATTTGACAGCTTGTGGTAGGGTCCATACATCATACATGCCACTGTGGGTCCAAATGCCTTTTTTTTCTAAGATCTTGATGGTACAGATCTGTTTGGGGGTCCTGTCAATGGAAGGATGCTGAAACACTACTACTTTTTATTTTCGATTTCCATTTTTCATTTCCATTGTAAATACCATTGCTGTGTTTTATTTTTCAAGAAAAGGAGAAAATGTTTCAAAAAACAGAGAAAGAGAGGTTCATACATGCTCAAAACATGAACCTCAGAAATGCAAATATTAGCTCTAATGTGATAAAAATCTGAGCTAAAGGAAGCGAAGAAGCTGGTCCTAATATGCTCCATCCTAATGCCACCAAAGGAGAAAAATATTAGCTCTGACAACCCCAAAACCAGAGCTGAAATGAAGAAGAAAGTAACTCTAACATGCTCAAAACTTGAGTCACAAACAAGGGAAGGATGCTTCAAAGCCTCAGATTTCAAGCCTTTGAGATTTTGTCTCCAATGTTCTGCAATTTCAGTCCATGTGCAGCTATCTTTATGGCTTGGATACACTGGAAAATAGACCAACTAATCCTAGTTTGACTATTTTTAAATTTTTGTTGTAGAATGTAGAGAAGAAATCTGCTACATAGTTTAATCCTAGAAGATAGTAGATTAGGTAGATAACTATGAGGCCAACAATTTAATCTTGTCTCATGGAGGAATAAGGGTAGAATTAGACTATTTTTTTGTTTGTTTTCAATAAAAAAAAATTATGAAGAAGGTCTGCAAATTCAAATTCACCTTGAAGAAAAAATGTTAGGATTGTTGGATGGGTAGGTAGATTGTTTGGGGAATTTTTTCTGCTGAATAATATCCATCATGTTTGTAACACCCGAATCAAAGAAGATAAGATGGTTCAAAGATCAGGCATATGGCCTACTCCAAAGATTTATTTTCTGAATTCTTGACTCCTTCAAGAAGAAGCCATCCCCATGTGGAGGCATTGTTAGCCACCTATGAATTTTTTGTCAAAGCAAATAGGTGGCTAAATTGTTTCCATGAGCCTTCAAGAGATACATTTCCTATAAAAATCTCTCATCCTTGAAGCCTTGGTGTGCCCTTTACTTTGGAAATATCCTCACTGTCTGTGAAAAATTTAAGCTCAAAAAAGGCTTCCATCTGCCCCTTGTATCTCTGCAAAATTCCTCATTTTAACCCCTTTTCCCATTTCCAAAGTTTCCCCCTTAACCCTCGAAAATCTCTCCTAAGTCTTCCAGACCATCTAGTTCCTCCTTTAAACCAAATGAAATCCCTTCAGCTGGTTTTAAAACCCCATTTTTCCCCTACCGAAACCTTTGTTCGACCCTAAAAACTCTATTTTTTGGCTTAAAAACCAATATTTTACCATATGCAGGCTAAGCCCCTTTTGGCCAGCCCATAACTACTTCCCCTCCAAAACCCTGAGTGCTAAGATGAAGCGCTAGTACATAAAGTGCTAATCGCATTGGAGGATCGGAGTGGAACGTGCTTTCCATTGTAAAACAAAAAGTTCTGATGCGATGGTGTCATAGTCTGTCGGCTTTCGAATTGATCTCAGCCGTAGATATGAAAATATCTAACGGCCCGCACCTGTTTCATCGTGCCTTAAAACTCCCCTGTGTTACGTCCCGATGAATATCTCCACCGTCGATCTTAAAGTGATCTGACAGCCAGCGCATCGTCGGAGCTTTCTATCACGCCAGTCGCACGCTCTTCATATTCCCAATTGTGATATTCCGATGCAATCCTGGCCATTGTCTTCACCGTTGAATCCACAAGAAACAATAGCTAGGATCTGCTCTTATTCCGCCATGTGCCCCTGATTGGCCACCCTCCGATCTAATTGCAGCCATCGATCTCCCATAGATCCAACGGTCCAGATGTAATCGCTTCATCACCCATCGAAGTTCTGCCGTCCCTTGCTCTCCTTCCGATTGGATCTTGACCATCCATCCTGTCTGATCGGATGGCTCATATCACTCCTGCCCACTAACCATAATCCTTTTCCTATGTTTCTCTCTGCAGATCTCGATCGTCCATCGCATACGATCGGGCGGTCCACAATGAAAGCGTCGCCTATTGACCCCACCTTTACCGATCGCGCACGTCCCCGTATCAAGCTCCATCTCCCGTCGTCGGATCTCACGAGCCCAGATCCAACGGTCCACATCAATATCAGACAGCTTTTGTGTCCGGTATTTAACAGTTATAATTTACACGACATGGGTGGTTTCTGAAAGCCACATGTCAGTCGGGGACCCATATCGCGTTCAAAAAGAAAAAACAGCCTTACCCACTTTTGGCCATGCGAAAACAATGGTTTTGACCCCGAAAACCATTTCCC
The DNA here is from genome assembly GCA_034641835.2 of Pinus albicaulis. Taxonomy (NCBI): domain Eukaryota; kingdom Viridiplantae; phylum Streptophyta; class Pinopsida; order Pinales; family Pinaceae; genus Pinus; species Pinus albicaulis. The sequence goes on from CM076582.1 coordinate 1,407,495,437, forward strand.
CACTTCTATGCCTGAATTTCTATTAGCAGATCCCAACCGTTGATCTGTTTTGATCAACGACCCTCATTGCATCTCACATTCCACTCATTATTTCTCATCACACAAGCACAACATTGCATTGGACCATCTCGACCGTCAATCTCCTCCTAAGATCTGGTGCTCCTAATTGAATCGTCCTCCGCCCATGACCGGGTCCCACCATATCAGCCCATTTCATATGTTTTCCACACATTTTCTGTGTATTTCGTTCGAAGGCCCAAATCTCAGGTTTTGCATTAAAACATCGTATCATTCCGCCAACATTAAAACTTTAATGTTTCACGTTAAAGTTTATTGCATTTCACCCAACTTTTTAAAGTCATTCCGTTAGCCCATCTGCACCATCGATCATCACCCCAGATATGATCGGACGGTCCACATGAATTTCTCCATCAAGCCTCCATCAGCTGCATTTTTCACCATTACACTGCATTTTCATCAGTTTCCACTGCATCCACTATTTTAATCCATGCGACGCTGCCATTCTCACTGCCTTCCACTACATCCACCGCCACACTGAATGGATTTCCTAACTGATTTGCGTGTTTTTTCAGGGTATAAGTGGAGGAAACTGCCATTGCTCACAGTCACTGTCATAGTGGAACAGAGCGTAGAGAAGGCTAATTTCAGAGCCTGATATTATGGAGAAATGCCTGGGATGGCATTAAAACTTAAGTTTTCATCAAAGAACAGAGTTAAACTCTGTAAAACCTCTCCAGCGCTAGTAAAGCTCAAATTTTGCAGACAGAGACAGTAATGAAGTGGCAAAGAGTATGAGTGGATAATCAGAAAGTTTAAGGCCTGTAATTGATTAATTTAAGCTCTGATTCACTGTTTAAAAGGAAAATGTACCAGACTTAATACCTCATGATTATCACAGAGGGCCTAATGGGGCCTAACGCACAGAAAACATTATCATTAGTGCTTCACATCGACAGAAGTTTCCTCCCTAGAAAGGACACAGTACCCATACTGTCTTTATTCTACATTGTGTCCTTGAGAAGATTTTTCCTTGATAGAAGTCCTAATGCTACCAAAGAATTTGTTACACAGTATGGTAGACCTCATAGTCATTTATTTTCCTTTTGTTTATTCACTAGAGTATTGCAGAGTATTACAGCCAAAGTACATCAAGAACATATCTGGAGTAAATTTCAACCTGTCGAAGACCACTCTTTCTCCCAAAGAGTACTGAAGATTAATGCTCAGATATTAAAATAGAATGGGCCTCGACCCTCTTCTCTTACTCTGTTTTAATGTTTCATTTAGTTTTTCATCTACCTCCCCAACCTCTCTTTCAGCTATAAAACTCATTAAGAAACTCAATGTAAAGGTTGCTGATCGGATATCTGTGAATTGTAAGTTGTTTCTCTTGAGATATAGTTCTCTGTGTGAAGTTCTAAGATAGGCTGAGGAAGATGTTTTTAGACTGAATGTCAAGCTATTGGTAATGTTTTACATGACTGGTGTTGCTCTTTAACATGACAAGCACATTTCTTTGGATCCTGATTTAAAGTAGCGGTGATGTTTTTCTATCTCTGTCTTTGTTTTCCTTTGTAATTCATTGCACATCATTTCTTCTAGCACGCATCAGAAATATGGCATAGGATTTACCCTTGCATGGTACCCTATTCTTCTGCTCTCCCTAACTTTGATGTTTTCTGCTTTATGTGTATCTGACCACTGATTCAAGCTAATTTAACCAGTGTAGTAGAAAATATTTACTGCTAACTGATGTATGAATTAATGAATCTGTCTTTAGATGTTCTTGTTGCATTTTAATTGAAATAATTGGGACAATAAGAGTTTAGAATGTTGATTCTGTCTCACTAGGGTCCTTTGTGATTAATTGAATATTTCTAAGTTCCCTTAAGTTGGATGCTAAAGCATTGAGAGTTCAAAGTCTCTCTCTGTTCTCAAGCCTTCACCTTTGTGTTTGAATCTTTGATGTTTCCTTGTCTGAAGAGTTAACCTTTTAGGTTCTGGATCACAGGTGTCTAATGGCATGTCTTGTCCCTGGATCTGATTCTTGAATGGTCACGTTGGAGGTTTCCTTGCCTTTCACCTTCTTTCTTACCATTCCTTGCCACACTATCATCTTTAAGATGCAATGCTTTAGATGACTAGCCCAACTAAAAGCATGCATATTCAATAGAAAGTAAACCCTTTCCTGACTCCATTTCCCAATAGTCTTGAGTGTTCTCTGAATTACCTCTCCTTTGCCTAAAATCCTCTTTACTCATCCTTCTCTTATATTGAAACCTTCCTTCCTGATTCCCAAAAACCAAACAAACAATCAAAACAAAATAAACCTCACACTTTATAAATATCCAACACCTTTAAACAAGACTTCAAAGACATATTCCCCTACTTCATAGAGAGATCCCTCTCTGGACCCAGGAGGGATAGATCCTAAGGTCTGAAATTGGTTATGATGTTGTCTCATATTTTGGTATTGCCAAACTTGCCAAAACATGGGAACCCCAACATTGTCAATCAATGGAACCCAATCTACTGAAAACCTAGTGGTATCGGGTTTGGAAAATAATCTACACAACATACCAGCAAGTTAACAATAAGGGGAATTAATTTGCGAAATTCGGTACTTACCAAGTTTATTTAGCTTCAACCTGCCCTCATTTTCCTTCCATTCTTTGCTAACTTTCATGAGATATGGATTCTCTGCTCTAAATATTTGCAGAAAAACCTTGTCATATTTCTATTGCGGGGAGGGTAGATGGTACATTTCTTGTAAATATTCTACCCTAAAACACCCTATGTTTTCTCCCTTTGAATGTTTGAATTTCCTCTCATCTATGCTTAAGTGGTTAATTACCCACTTAACCATGTCTATGTAAGGGAGAATTTTTTGTCTTGCAGCTACATTGTTGGCGAATGAACATGCAACATCTAATTAGGTTGCGTCTGAAGTAGATTTCTTGACTATTGTAGAGAATTTGGTTATTACTTTTAGATTTTCATATTCAAGCAGTTTATACATTGCTTCCCATGATGAACTGTTGCAATCCTTTTTGTAGGTGGTATCTGAAAATAAGGGAGACATGTCTTAGTCTTCAGTAGGTAGTGCTTGAGAGATCTCTTAGCCCTTTTTTCTCATTTCAATCTTCCTTAACCCGTTAAATGGTTTCCTAATTTCAAGTAAATTGGGAGAGAATTAAAAGTATAGAGAACATATAATCAAATCAGTTTTTTATATCAAACATGCACGAATAGATATGAATATTTTCAAATATAACAACAATCACCGATAATTATTTCAAAATCGAATTTCTTACACCTTCACATGAAATATGTATCAATAAATTTTAAGTCGTTAGATCTCGAATTTTGGTTTGATACGACATAATTCATTTTTCATGATCGAGTAATTAAATGTCATTAGTTCGCACATCGCCATATATAACTTTTACCGTTTGTGAAGATTACCCATAAATGCTGCGAAATGCGATGTGCACAAACTGCACATTGCAACTTTTATGCATTAATGAATTTGATTTTGGTTCAGTCACGCGAAATGTGAATTGCACACTAAAATTCAGGCTGTTGTGCTTAATAGGACTTCATAGATTTATTTTTGTTGTTTTTTTTCCTGAATAGCAATTATATCGAATTTCTTTACGATTTGGTTGTTTTTTAAATAATGTGCAACACGATAAAGAGAATATAACAATAATCAAAGTGTTTTCATGTTTTTTAAACATAACTTCGAAAAACGGTTAGCACATTTCACAGCCCGGGTAACTTAGAGGATTGTAAGTCTTTTTAAGTTTTAAGTTATGCAGTTTCGATGCGATAAAGGAATAAAGTGGAAAACTGAAAAGGAAAAATTTATTTCCTAAGTTTTTGTTTTTAAAGCTAAAAATAGGTTTCCTATTTATTTCTAAAGGGTCCCTCCTTGGAAATAATTGGAGGGGGGGTGAATCAGTATTCCTTTCAATTAAAGGATTAGTTAATATTCAATTATTATCAATTTCTGTACAATGCTATCGGGAAACAAAAAGAACACAAATGCACACAGTTTTTAAGGTGGAAACCCTCTCTGGGACAAAAACCACTTGAATTATTTTCTAATATTTTTTTAATATTCAACTCCAGTTGAAAATAAATCTCCAACTTCCTATAATATAGAAAAGAATTATTCTCCAGCTCCCACTAGATGGATGCTCCAACGCTGAGATTCTTCATTAGTCAATTGAACGGATGCCCGAACACCCAATGGGCTACAACTCACCCTAGCACCACCCTACCACCCTAAATTTTTCAAGGCTTGAACCTATCGGTGACTTCATGCACTAGCCTAGCACCACCCTACCACCCTATAGAAGAATAAGACAAGAATGGATTCTTTTACCATGGAAAATGGTCCACTTTATGAAAATGGCCCACCTTACAATGATATAGAATGATGTAGAAGAAGAAGCCACACTAGACCATAAACCCAACTATGACACAACCACCTAATGATGATCCTAGAACTTCTGAGACCACCTCTTCAACTCTTGCCAGGTAGACACTTGTACAATTTTTACAATCATGCATTTACAACGACTTAGTACAATGGTACATTTAGAATGATTGTATGCAATGTTGCCCACTTGAAGACTTCATGTGCTGAACTTCTTGCTGCTATTCTGAACCCTAATTTTTGCTCTTGTCATGCTACCCTCTATTGCACCTTTATTTGATTAGCTACCCTAGAAAATTTGGTCCTTTATGTTGGTCACTTTAATTTCTTATTAATTTAAACAATCAAGTGCTACATAAATTTTCAGCCCAGGGAAGTCTGTTTATTTCAAAGGAAATCACAAATTGTATATGCTCAATCTCAAAATAAATGAAACGTTGTAGTAAAAATCACACTAATCACACCCTGCTTCAAACAAACTGAAGTTCTACTTTGATTTATAGCAAAATAAATCTTTCTATTGCAAACAATTATCAGAAGAATCCTAAATTACATTGAGAAAACAACAATCTAGGAAAAGAAACCAATCTGCAGAAGAAAAGACCAGTTATGCTATAACAGAGAACAGGACCCTATTCCGCAAGGAATATTCAACACCTATTTCTGATTACCGCGCTTTCACAAACTCATTCTGTAAACAATATTACCAATTGAAATAATAAGCAATTACCTAGGAGTGAATTATATGAAAAAAGTAAAATAATCAATGGAAACAGAGTTTCAGCAATAGATAACAGAGTTCAAATAATGAATAAATAATTTCAACAAAACAGAGTTTTAACAAGGCGTGAAATAAAATACCGATTAACACACTACGGAAATTAATGGGTGAATCTTGTGAGGAAGGTGGGACCTTTCCTTCTCACAAGATTCCCCAGAAGAAGGAATTAAGAAGAAATGATCAAAACAATCTTTTATTCATCTATCAAATGTAACATATTACAAAACAATCCACGTTCCTTCTCCATAATTCCCTTTCGAACTAAGCATTTTGTAATCCCCCCTTCTACTGCTGATGTCTCCTCTATTTAAATATGAGACATCTATTACACATTTGATTACATCATACAAATCCTATTCTTAACTTGATTTGATCTTCTATGCTGGAATAGGATATTTTGTTCTTCCATAGAAAAATGTTGTTACAGTGGTTATGATGGTGCTGGCTTCGAGGTGCAGTTGTTGAGGCCAGTGTAACAACTCCCTTAATTATCCTTTCTGGTTACTGTCGTACCTGAAATATTGTTTCAGCATCGCAAATCACTGACTATTTCAGCAACAGGATTTTCATACTGTTTGGACTGTTTTAGCAACGTGGTCTTCAGACAGTAATGATGAATTAACTGCAGTCTTCAAACTGTTTTAGCAACTATATATTTCCTATTAATGGCTCATTATGAAAGTAATGTAAAATTACATGTAAAACAAGTTAAACATATATTAAAGAGAAGAAACATTATATATCTTTGGACGAATATATTAAAGTGATAATATAGGATTTAAATATGGACTGGAAAAGGATGGAATGTATGAGAAAAAAGGTACATTACAGGGTCCTAACATCCCCCCCAACTAAAAAGGTTGCATGTCCTCAGGAAAATTCAATATGAATCAGAATTCGGATATTGGCTCTTGGTGTGCAAGCTAATTATGCAGTAGCTATAGAAGGTACTATATGTTGAAGCTCTGAACCCATGCACATTTTTCAGCCTTTTCCAATCTGCTGCTTCACCCTTCTTGGCCAATCTATGATGAGCATCATATTCCTCTACTGGCATCCACAGAATAGGAAAATGAAAGTGATACCCTATCCACTTTTCAGCACATTGCTGAACACACTTGATGTAGTCGGGTACCTTGGAGATTGTTGTTTCAAGATTAGTAGGACTGAAAGGATTTTTCTCCTACTTTTCCTTATAATATTGTTTCCAAAACATGTTATTTGATTTTAAGGCAGTAGTTTCTTTGGCCTTAATAATGTGTTGACAGTGCTGGAGAGCTGTTGCCTATAGTTGCTGCATGTGTTGTGTCATTCATGGTTTCTTCAGAAATTGATAATATTCTGCAACAAAGGTGGCAGGGTTCTATGGTTTTGGTCATATACAGAGGAGACAGTTATCTTCGTTATGCCTGGCTGCTAGAAAAGCAGTCTGCCACATAATCTGGTTGGAAAGGAAAGAGGAAAATGCCCGGATTTGGATATAGCCAACAAGAGGGTTAAGATTAAGGTTTCTATTTTTAGGAATGGCTTCATTATGAAGATATAATTCACACAGTAAATGTTGGTCACTAGTAGAGGCGTCTGCAAAAGTTTGCACAAAATCTTTAGATTCAAACACCTTATGGGGTCTTCTAACTTTGATTTCTTTTATCTGAAAAAATGCAAGGCGTTTTGTAAGGAAAAGAGAGTAATTTAAAGATGGTTTTCTGGCAGCCAATAGTTTCTGTACCAAATCAAACATCAGAAGAAATTTTCTTTTTAACTCTTTATTCTGGTTCTTATGAGTGTGACATTGTTGGAGTATTTTCACCAAAGCCTCCCAGTTTGAATATATGTGGTTCTGCCAAAGTAATTTATGCTCCTGGAAGATTTTTCTTGTGAAATGGCGTACTCTTTCCTCCACTTGTTCATTATTTCCTACTCATCCAATGGTTTAGTTTGTGTTTCTGCATTGCAAGTGGTAGGCTGAGGTATATTCTGAGTAGAAAAAATAGGAACTTCAGATTTAACAGTTACAGTAGGCCAGGGTACTAGTGAATTAGCTTCTTTTTCTGAAACTTTTGAAGACTCTACTGGTTCTTGTGTAATAGTAGGGTGTTCCACTTTGACTGGAGAATACGTAGATGCTCTTGGAATTGGGATTTGAACTACTTAATATCCTGCTTGATGATAAATATTTCCACATTAGCTGTACATGTTTTCTTTATACTGATCATTTTATTTTATTTTCTCTACCATGGATGTTGCGTGAGCTAAGGTATAAAAATTAAGCTCCTTGTCATAGGATTCCCTTTCCATTACCAATTCTTGATTGTAGGCTTCCAGTTCTAATCTTAGAAACTCATTTTTTTGTAAGAGGGAAGCCAGGGTGACTGGGCTTTGTGTAACAGTCATAGTTTCAATAGTTGGTTCTTGTGTTGCAGTTATGTCATGTGCAGCATCCTAGGCATCTAGTTCTTGTACATCAGCAGTGAGTTCTTGTGTTTCAGCTGTAGCTAGTTCTTGTGTAGCAGCTATAACTAGTTCTTGTGTGAGAGCTACTGAATGAGTAGTTGGTTCTTGTGTGATAGCTACTTTTTCTGAAGAAAATAATTTCGTAGTACCCTGGGCATCTAGTTCTTGTGTTTCAGTGCCCTTTGGTGAGACAGGTAAATATTCCGGGATTTGGGGTTGTGGTGGTGTACGGGCTTTTAGAAGAATGGGTTGAGAGTCTAGGGTAGTGGAAATGGTGGCTGCTTCGGTTGACGTCGTCATTCGTCTTCTAGGTAAAAAGGCAGGGAAAGTAGTAGTTTTATTTTTTCTTTTATGAGTGGATTTTTCCTGAGGGGAAGGGCTATCAGAAGTGGTGGCTGCTTTGGTTCAGGCCCTCATTCATCTTTTTGGTAGAAAGGCAATCGTGGTTTGCCTTTTCCTTTTGCGAGTAGAAGAGGGGGGGTTATCTGCTTGAGAATAATCACTAGGGATATGCACAGTAGGATCAGATGATTCTGCTGAATTGTGGGATGGACTTGGTATGGTAGGAGGGTTAATTGGATCAATTTGTTCTGCGGGTGGAATTTCTGGAGGGTCAGGGTTGTTTTGTGTTTGTTGTTCATGGGGATTTTTAGCAATTTCTTGAGGATTTTCAGCAGCTTGCTGGGGGTTTATGGGTGGATTGTATAGGGTAGGTTTTTTTTTAGAATTTTTTTTTTTGGATAAGTAACTGAACGAGATGGTGATGGGTGAGGGAAAGGAGGGGGAATTTTACCTGTCTACAATAATGCGACATATTTCTAAGACATCCAAGTAAATAATAACGAATATTCAACAGTCTACCATGTCTTAAGTGATTTAACAAGACAAAATCATGCTGGTAAAGTACCTGGCATCATCATTCACAAGTAAGGCAATGTTTGAAAAATTCTGCAACTTTCGGCCAAGGAGGCGGCAACGAGTTGAGTCAGACACCCTGGCCTTTAGGCTCAACTTGTTCTCCTCGCAGGAGAAAATCCTTCTATGCATTAAGAATGATATATTTTCGGCCGAACCATCGAATGCCAGTGACGGGAAGGCCCAAAACCTGTGCTATGTCACCCTCTGAGACTGGAATCTGAACTCCTTGAACAATAGAATGATCTTCCTTAAGATTTTGTGCAAATTCAAGAACCTATTGTGGATAAAATTCTTGAAGCCTCTGAAAATAACCTACCTAGCCTACCTGCTGAAAAATCTTATATACTTCTGGGTATAATTCGAGCAGGGCTGTCGTGGCAGGTTCATGTTGTATAGCAGGTCCTCCCATAGCTAATCAGCTTTGTTAAAATGCACAGTCAAAGAGCCAAGTTACCGCACTCGAACATAGTAAGTTTTGTGAATGAGAACATGCAATGATGGTGAAGAGATGAGGTAATGGGTAAGAAAAATGATGGTAATTGACTTATTGTTATATTATGGCATAAAGTTTTGATATTCCCCCCAACTACAGCAGAAATTATGACTTTAAGTGTGTGGGGATTGTGGTAATAATAAACGAAATCATCTCATTTAACCATAGTTTAATTTTACTTACATATAAAATTTACATACCTCATGTTTACCTTTAATTCGTACTTCAAAAAATATAGTGCTTGCTCATAATAGATCGGTAATAGTCATGGAAGAAACTTTGGAAGCTTTTTGAAAGATGAGGGAGATTATATTAGAGGTCTGTTTAATCATAGGAGAAGGCAGTGAAAGGATAGTATTAGCATAGAAATAAGAGAAGTGAGAATGAAAGAACTGAAGAAGATGATTTCATGACGGGAAATGTTGCATGATCATGTCTTTGAAAAAAATGGTGTTTTAGCAACAGGAAAAGTGGGTAAAGTGTTGTTGAAGAGTGGTGTTTCAGCAATAGGAAAATGAGGGAAAATGTTGCTGAAGAGTGTTGTTTCACCGATGGGAAAGATGGGGAAAATGACATGAAAAGGGGAAAATAAATGACGGGGGAATGAATGATGGAAATGTTGAAAGAAAACTGGAAGATGGGGAATGAACTATGAATGGGTTGAAGTAAGACGAGCAATGCTTCACAAAATGAAGCTTGGATCTGCTTGTAGTGAGATTTTCCTTTCTTGGTAAGCCTTTCCTGAATCGCGAATCTGCAAAATAACCAATTGTAACATGCCAGCCCTTGATAGGGAATATTAGTTAAGAAATCTAATTATAATGCTAAAAATACAATTCAGAAAAATTAAATGCAATGAGGGGCAGGAAAATCCCCTAAAAAGAGATAATGTGAATCTGCCATGCAAGTAGCCTTAAAATCATCTTTGGAAATGGGGCACTGGCACAGATGGAGCCGATGACCATTTAATAATAATGGTGTTTTAGAGTCATCAATTGTTAAGAGCCTTACTATTCCATTGGGAAAAACGATATCTATTTCATAGGGTCCTATCCATCTTGTACGTAATTTCCCTTGAAAGTTTTCAAATTGAGAGTCATCCAATAAATCCCAATTACCTTTTTGGAATTGCTTATGCTTGATGATTTTATCATTCCATTTTGTTCTCTATTGTTGGATAATAGTTGTCTGATGAATGGAATATAATCTTTTTTCATCCAATTCATGAAGCTGCTGCAACCTGGTTGTCTGCGCATCAGTCAAATCAAGGTTAATAGCTAAAGCAGTCCTTAAGGTTTTAATTTCAAATTCCATAGGAAAAAGAACACTTTTACCATAAACCAATTCATAGGGGGAAAATCTTGTAGTATTTCTCCGGGTAGTTCTATAAGCCCATAGCACTTCAGGAAGCCTTTGAGACCAATCCTTCCAGTTTTCCTTCATTATTTTTGTTAAAATGGCTTCTATTACTTTGTTTGTACTTTCCACCTGTCCATTGGCTTGGGGGTGGTATGGTGTAGTCATTCTATGATGAATATGATATTTTTGAAGGGTGGCTTTAAAGCCATGAGAAGTGAAAGAAGGTCCTCCATTTGTAACTAGCTCTCTAGGCACTCCAAATCTAACAAATATCTATTCAAATAGGAAAGATAGAACAACTTATTCATTAGCTCTAAGGAGTGCTTTAGCCTCTACCCATTTAGTCATATAATCTGTGTAGACCAATATATAAACTCTTTGGTTGGATGGAGGATTAATGGGTCCTACAAAGTCTAAGGCCCATCTTTCAAATGGTTCAAGTATTACCTAGGGGTTTAATGGAATTTCATCTCCATGATTAGGTTGACCGATTCTCTGACTGCTATCACAGGCCCGGACGTATTTCTTTGCGTCTTTAAAGAGTGAGGGCCAATAATAACCCATCCTAAGAATTTTACGTGTCATTCTCTTATCAGCAAAATTCCCTCCACAAGGGCCATCATGACAAGATTTTAGTACATCATAAGCCTCATTTTCTTTAATGCATCTTCGGATTTCATGATCAAGTCCTTTGTAGAAAAGACACCCACTTATCCAGCTATATCGAGCACTTTTTTGAATGATTTTTATTTTCTCTCGATGGGATAGGTGTGATGGTAAATTCCCTGCAACCATATAATTGGAAATGTCTGCATTGTTGGAAAAAATACTGAGAGGGGGGGCGGGGTGAATCAGTATTTAGGGCTGAATAATTTTTACTTTTTCTTTCTCTTAAACCATATGCTATTTTACAGAATCCAACGTGTATGTCCAGAGATCTTATTATGTCTTTACTAAGATCATCGCATCATTCATTCATCAGATGTTTAGTAAGCAGTAAGTATGAACAGAAATAATAGAACAAACCATCCAACATAAGCCACACATATGAACACCAATATTTAAGGTGGAACCCAATTTAGGAGAAAACCACTATTGTTTTTATCTTCAGTCTTCAAGATTTATTATAAAGAAAACTTCTTACAATTTATGTTGGCGCAGACTTATACCAACACGCGGGCACCTACCTGTAGAAAGGATACAACCTTTTCTCGTTTACCAGCTACCACTAGAAGGGAGCTACAACCCCCTCACTGAAGGCTTCGACCCTCAGCTCCACTGCAGACCACGTTCCATCAATTTTCATACTGGATCCACCAGTTTCCACACAACATACCTTGCAGGCCACTAGATTTATTCATTTACTTCAGTTCACTTGTACCAGTTCTTCATGAATTTGTCAAATGATCAAACCAGAGATTCATCATTGTCAGATCATTGTATCCATGGGTTCATCGTAGATTCAGATTTATCAATTAAGAACAGAGTTCATTTTTGCAGATATTCCTTAGTGAAAATTTTCCATTCACCACCCTTACGCATGCACATA